>JAZKJV010005014.1:600000-1146461 GCA_037367405.1 Ottelia alismoides
TCTCATGATCATAAAGTTTGGCAATTGGATGCTAAGTTGAAGTTGTTTCTAGGAAAATTGAAAAGCAAATGGTCAGGACCATTCATTGTGAATGATGTGCGTGACAATGGAAGTATTGTCATATTTGGGTTGTCATATGATGCACAACCATTTGTTGTGAACGGACAGTTGCTGAAGCCGTATCTAGATCATGATATATTCCTGTCCATTGTGGATTCTATATCTTGGGTATAAGGCAATGATCTTTTGATTCCATCTTCTACATCTGATACATGAGCTGACTACCTCTTGTATATCCTTTGTTTCATTCTTTCTTCTCTCGTTTTATCATTTACCACTTTTCCGTGTGTATATATGCTATACCTAGGATGTGCTTTATCCTAGGTATAGGGGGGTGAAGGATTTTTGTTGTTCATATTCGTCCTTTTCATCGCTCTTATTGTTGCCTATACTTAGAGATACTCTACCCTAAGTATAAGGGAAGTGATGTTGTTCATATCATGGTTTTTTTGTGTTTTTCCATTGAGTTTGTACATTCTTTTCATTGGTTTATCTTTTATACAGTCTACTATACTTGGATCACTTGATCCTTAGTATAGGTGGGACTACTGACATCTCTTATTTTTATCTTTACTTCATTGTAGCACAGGAGTCTTTTCACTTTTCCATACTTAACACGAGTTATGTCTTCCTTTGTCGCTCTCTGATCACTATGAGGACATAGTTTGAGCTAAGTATAGGGGGTGTCGTATATATTGTATATTATAGACATAACTCTACTTTTGAGAAATTATTTTGGGGATATGTATATAATTTTGTAAAATCCACATGTGTATAAAAAACAACAAAAACAACAAAAAATCTTCTTCTATATACATGTATATATTCTACTAACCCTTTTCCCCCGGAAAAAAGAAAAAAAAAGAAAAAAATCCCTAAAATTACAAAACTAAAAATATATAAAAAAATACATAATTCAAAAAAAACTTTATTTTTACATTTGCATTTTTTTCTTAAAATCCATAAAAAATTCAAAATTAGATAATTGTTTCCAAAAAATGTTCTTTTCACATGTGCATCTTTTTTTTTCAAAAAAAATATTTCTTTGCATTGTTTATATTTTCTTGCATTTTCATGTGCATTTTTCAGGATAGTATAGACAGTTAAACTAAGTATGGAATAAAATTGAAGAATGGATCTTAGTTGGACCTTAATCCACTTAATTCAGAGGAACCTTATAAGAAATGGAGTTAAGACTTTTCAAGTCCTAGTGACTTGATTCTTTTAGTCCATAAGAATATGTTTATATGTCATCTTGAGTGGTCTAAGTAGAATATTTAACAACACACGCATGATTCTTTCAGACCGTGTCTTATCTTGGACAAGCACTCTACACATAGCTCTTCGTGGATGTGGTAGTGAGGCGGTAGAATCTTTTGGCTTGGGGTAGCGTACGAGGGTAGTACATCTAGGTAGAACCTCTCATCTTCCTCTAGGGAAGTGTATCTCAACCTAGTCTAGCGATGTTGAGGTCTAAAGACAGGACGTTGTGTGGTTGCAATAATGCTTCAAAATAGGGATAGTCTACTGGGTCAAGAGGAAAAATTCCTTATGTACATGCTGCACCTTGTATATACTTTCAAAAAAAAGAGGGAAATTGCAGAATCTCCAAAAGTAGATAGGCTTGATTGAAAAGTAAAATGCCAGCCAAAGTATATATACAAGGATAAAAATAAATAAATAAACACTTCAAAGTCAATTTTTTTGTAAGCTTACAACATATGACTAGGCTACACTTGTCATGCATCCAAGGGTAGGTAGCTATACTGGTTACCGACCATTTTTTTCTCCATCCCATCTTCTTGAGCTAGTTGTACTTGAACTTAGAAGGGAATATCATCACTCCTCGAGGAAAGAGTTGCAAGACCGGGGAACTAGAGTTACCTTGTTGAAGGAGCTTGTTTCTTTGCTACTTTTGAGATGGAGAGTTGTATCTCACTTACACCGTACAAGTAAAGATTCATAGTCATAAGAATTTGTGTATGAAGACTTGTTCTGCCTAACTGTTGAGGCGACCTGAATAGGAGTCTTGTGGAACTTAGAGGCTGTTAGGTTTTAAATCCATCTCCCATTAAGGTTCCAACACACTAATAATCCAAAGGTCTGACAGAGCTTCAAACTACAATTGTATGAAGATAAGCTTAATATTCAATATTTCCCTAACTTCTTTATTTTTCCTTCCTTTTTTTATTTTTTCATGTATTCTTTCAAATAAGTGTTTACTAAAGGACTAGCAAAGGTAAAGCATAGGGGGGTGATGAATATGTGATTCATCATCTTTATTCATTTATTTAGCTTAAAACCCCTTTTAAAACACTTGTACATAATACTGACTCCATGTTCTTACTAATTTACATATGTGTGAAAATATTGTATATTTGTATATTATTTTATGTTAAAATAAATAAAGAAAGAAGGAAGGAAAAATAAAAAAAAGAAAAGAAGATTGTATATATGTAATAGATACAGGCTGACCCGGACCTCGAGAGAAGGTCAAGACTTGACCTGATCGACCAGGAAAAAGTAGGGAGGGATAGGGTCCTTAACTAGAAAATCGAAAAAAAATGTGTGTGTTGTAAATACTTCTCACTTATTTTGTGTATATCTATATAAAACTAACACTATTTGATTTGTATATAAATTGACCTCAAATAAAATAATGTTCAAAACAAAAGTTGTAGATAAAAATGTTTGCCAAATAATAAAAATAATTGCACAATGAAATCATATATAAAATAAAAGTAACCACATCCAGAAAAAACCAAGTAAGCGATAATTGAAAGATCAATTCTGGCTCCATATGAACTCAGATAGAACCAAACTCACTTCCATTGTATTCTAAATTAATTTACCCTAAAATAGTTATGATTTCATAATTTTTGGAGTTACGGTTGAAAAGCAATTTTCTGGGGTGGTTTGTACAATTTTGTCATTTATTTGTATATATTATATTTTTAAATATTTTTAGTAAAAATAAAAAAAATAAAATAAAAACAATAAAAGAATTAAAACAAAAAAAACTAATTTGCTTATGTAACCATAGATATAATGTCATATATGTATATAGCAAACATATATAGTTAATTTTCCTAAATAACTACCACAAAAAATAAAAAAAATTAACATTCAATTTTTAAATTAATAAAGTGATAAAAATACAAAAAATAGTCATTTTTTGTAAATAATTTTAACATTAATATTTTTACTTTATCTCATTTCATATTTTTCCTCTCTTATATCTTATCTCCATCCAAAAATTCTAATTTCAATTCCTATATTTTCTATTTATATGGCTCCTTCTCCATCATTTCATTTTGATCAATCTTTGGTGAGAGGAGCCCAATCTCTGAGAGTTTTTTTTCTTGTCACAGAAGGGTGCTAGCCTCCGAGCCATTCGGTGACAGCGAGTTGGCCTTCATCAAGGCAATCACGGTCTTTTCTGCTCCTAAGGTGAGATCCATCATTTTCTCTTATTTTTATCATAGGTTAATCTCAGTTTCATTTTTCGCATCTTCATGTCATCGTCATTTTTTTAATCTAGTTCTTTGAATCCATCACGATTTGATCCGCCACCGACTCGATTTTTAATTTCATATCTTTGTCAATTCGTGTTCTTTTCTACCTCGCACCATCTCTCACCTCCAACCACGCACGGTGGTCGGAGATCCAATCCATATGCCATTACCATCGGAATCACACTTATTCACGCCTTCCATTTTGATTTTGGGATCGAGTCATCATGCTTGCGACCTAATTTGTATATAAATAAATAAATATCATATATATTTTGTTTTTCTCTAACTTTTGTTTTGCTGGATTAAAAATAAAAAATAAAAATGTTTTAAAAAATATATATTTATAGCTCTATCTTTAAAAAAATAAAAAATATATTTATCCTTTCTCTGTCCTGTTTTTACAAAAATAAAAAATTTAAAAAACGAGACGCAACCTTTGTTGTCGCTTCTCCTCCGCCACCCACGCTCTTCGCCGCCCGATCTCATACTCAAACCATTACCGTAGCTGTCAGCCTAGGCGTGTGTCGCCCAACCGCACCACTGTTGCTCAATCGCCTGGACCGACAAACCACCGCCCGTGCCATCTCCAGCCACCACGCAGCAAGCCACCTCGCATGCCATCTCCAGCCACCATGCAACTAGGGATGAGCATTGGGCTGGGTCAGCCCGGCCCAGCCCGAAGCCCAGCCCAAAAAGCCCGGCCCAGCCCAAGCCCAAGTTTACATGGGGCCGGGCTTGGGTCAAATTTCTAGGCCCAAAATAATTTTGGGCCGGGCTCGGTCTTGGGTTGGCCCAACCCGCTTAGCCCGAAAGCCCGACCCGAATTGTGATCCATATAAGTCCCGAGGACCCGACCTGATTTAAACCTGATTAGGCGGCCCGATTGAAGCCCGAGGACCCGACCCTCTTTATTCCAATTTCCAATCGGCCTGTATTCCCCTCCATCCCTTCAATTAGACTGGAGAGAACCCGCCCCTCTCGATTCCCGTAATCCCATTCCCTAAAATGCAAAAGCCAAACCTAACACAATGCCCCCCTCCTTGCAATCCCCAGCCAACGCCCAGCGAGGCAGGACTCGCCGTCATGGCTTCTCTCCTCTGCACGCGGCACACCCTTCGGCTTCGGGCTTCAGTCACTTCTCTATAAGTGTTGCCGCTCCTCGCACAGCTCCGTGGACCGTAGCCTCCACCAATCTGCCGCAAACCGCCGCACGCATCGGCACGGATTGTTGATTCATCACAAGATTTGCAACCTCGTAGGTATGCTTAACCTTTTATAGCGCCTCCTACAATATTAAGAATATTCGGATCATCACGGTTGAATGAGTAGTGACATGATGCACCCAAACAATCAGCATATATAATCTGTTGTTCTATAGTGCTAGTAATTGTTGCAAATCAAACAGACCAATACAGATTGATCGTACTCAAACACTAGCTTGCCCTAAATCCAAAATGCTGTCATTTTTTTCTGGGAACAGACTATTTAACTCAATCCATCAGTAGCCAAGTTTGAGATCAGCTAGAGAATAAAGACTGTGCCAACAATCTGCTTGAACACTGATTCTACCAACAACAAAACATGCCTAGTACCACGCTTATCAGAAAAGAGACACAAGGACTGGCAAATGCAATTTAGATTGATCGATGACAGAAACGTGACCTAGGATAGCACCTGCAAATTATTGACAACAAATTTATTAAGCAATTAAAGGAGAAAGAGTAATTTTGACACACCCTTTTTCCAGTGGCATACAGCCCATCAAAATAAATTCCCATTGTCATACAACCCATCAAAATAAATTAAATAATGGACATACTTTATCGTATTTCTGTAGTAAAACCATCTTCAGTTTTATTCTTTAGATTCTAGTCTTCCGAATATAACTTATGACCGACAACTGAATTATGCTTCTGCATAATCCAAAGGCTGCAACCCATATGCTTTAGATTCCAGTAATGCATATACTACGCTCTTTAACATCACTTTTTCATCCCTCTTATCATGTTTATTTTTTATTTAATTAAATTTGATAATGCGACATCCGATGAGTTTATACATATTTAGAATTAAACCAAAGAGATCACAATGTATAAATGTCTAGTATGTAAATATATAAAAGGTGAATGCTAATCTTAAGTAAAATAGTTACCTGATTGGTTATTTAAAAATCTGTATGACCCAGTGTAAGTTTAAGTATCTGACTTTATCCAACTAAACATATCTGTAAATATTAGACAAATCATTTATTGTGTTAAATACCAATAATTTTTAAAAAATCATTCCTCACATTTGATTCCTTCTTTCTATCTCTATTATTTTTGTTATTGTTAAATTTTGTAAAACAATAGAGTTTGCCCACTCTTTAAATGACAAAATTAGATATATTAAGCTTGAAAATATGGAAAAAAGTACTAGAATCTTGATACATGCATATTTATATGGGTCGGACCGGCCCAAGCCCGGCCCATGAAAATTGGGCTAGGCTTGGGGTTGGGCCGCTAAAAATACAAAAATGCGGGCCTTGGGCTCGGCCCAAGGCCCGATGTTTTATATGGGCCTGGGCCCTTCAGGGTCCGGCCCTGCCCAGCCCATGCTCATCCCTACATGCAACACAGCAGTGCCGATCGCCGCCAATGCATGACTGTCGTCCTCGAGCTCCTCCCGCGCCACTGATGAATCTCATATTCATCACTCTAAATCTCATTAATTAAGCTCAAATACCTAAAAATCATCACCATTTCTGCATCTATTCTACATAATTAGCATTCATGCATGATTTAATAACAATTGCATTTTAGCACGTATTTCTGCACAAAATAAGAAGCCAAAAATCACAGCTAAAATTGGCCTTTAAATAGCCTAACTCCCCTGATTTTTAACTCATTCATGCTAAATTCTGAATAACATAAAACCGCCTCCACTGTGTACATATCACTAATAAGAATAAAAATGAAAAATACAAAAAAATCACTAACCCAAATAAGTGGACCAAAAACCCAAACCCTAGTTCTTGGATTCCCAGACCAAAACCCTCATATTTTCCCCATCCAGTGTCCGTTTTGATCTTACACACTTTTGAACTAATTTACATTCAATTACATTCAAAATAAGACCAAGTTCAAGTGAATCGGAGCTCATATGCGAAAGTTGAGTTTTGAGCCGCTTTTGTACATTTTGTATTTTAGCTAATTTTGACCTATTATTTTATGTATATAATTAACCTATTTTATTGTATGTCTTTTTCATTTGTCATCTTTGATGGATGTTTTATTAAAATGCGTAAAAATCTAAATCCAAACTGAGCTTGAAATCAAAGAAATAAATTGAGTCCAAGTCTTTACTAACTGTCTGTATAAAATCGATCTTTTTCTTGTTTTATTTTATTTCTTATTTTTATTAATTAATAAAAATCCAAAAATAGATTAATGTGTAAATATTTATCTTTGATTTTACCGTATTTTTTCTAGATTTTTATCTGGTTTAAAAATGATAAAAAAATATAAAACCCAAAAATAATGGTATTCTATGAACATGGGATACCCCAAAAATATCACTTTGTACAATTGATCGATTTCAGTTTTCATGTCTTCATGAAAGTTGTAGATCCTACCGAGACAAGAAATTTTTGTGAAGAAACATTTTTTATCCAAGTTTGTTTGCAATTTATTTTGGATTTTTAAAAGTGTTTATTTTTCGATTTTTGTGGTGCTAACATGTGGCCGCTCCTGGAGCCGCCACGTGTCAGCCATTTTTTCGATTTTTTTATTCGTTTTATAAAATATAAATTAACAAAAATGTAAGAAAAAAAATTAAAATCGACGCACGTGTGTCGCACGTGCGTCGCACGTGCCTCCCAGGCACGCGCCACGCACGTGCTGCCCCCCTTTACCCCCTAGCTTCCACATGTCGCTCTCCTGGCCGCCCGATCTCGGTCGATCGGATGGCCAGGGTTCATCTTCCTCACCGTGCCTTCCTTCCCAATCCCGACCACACTTTCCCTTTTTGTTTTGCTGCCAAATCGCGCCACCTCGCTGCCAATCTTGCAAATGCCATCATCCCCCGATCTCCGAGAATCGAATCCCCGATTGCAACAGATCTCGCGCCTCCGCAATCTCTTTCATCGACCGGCCGAACAGATCTCGTCAAATCCCCAACTCCCATCTTAGGTCAACCTCCTCAGCTATAAAACCAACTCCACCGTGACCAAGTCCCTTATCCTCCGATAGCTATTAACGAAGTAGGGACGGCGGTGACATCGCAGCCCTTCATCTTCAACCTGGCGAGATCTGGCATCCTCCCTCGACGTCGTTGCAGTTGCGCTCCTCCGTCGCGTACTGCACCTGCTTCGGCGATAACAGTCGTCGATCCAACGTGCCATTATCTCCGACTTCAACTATACTCCACCAGCACCAATGCTCCTCCGACGCTCATTCTTCCTCAACATTCAACTTCCAGCTCCACGCCGCCAATGACTACGCCTTCTTCATCGACCACCGCCTCCGGCTTCACCAATCTCTAGTCACGTCGGCTTTTACTCCCCCGATTACGGTCGACTACGACAACGCCTTCGTCATCAACCAGCTCCAACGCCGCCAACGACTTCGCATAACCCCGAAGCGCCTGTTGTATCCTCCGTGCAAGATCATTCCTCCGTCGAAGGACGACCATCGCAAGGCCTGCTTCTCTGCCTCACCGCCAGGCTCAAGGCATGAGACCCTCTCACGTGTACAACAAGTGCGTGGGAGGGAACATTGCAGTTACGCCCTCCAGGATCGCCCATTTCGCACAGCAGTCCAAGGGTCACGTGCTGCGCACGTGACCACTTAGAATATTTACAAGGCACCTCTCCTGTTATCTCCAATCTGTAGCACAATCCAATTCTACCCAAGGCACGTGACCCCTTGGAAAATTTGCAACATCACCCTCAGGAGTATTGGTAATTACATCACAACCAGTCTCTGCATTTTCTTTTATTTTTAGTTATTTAAATATTGCAGAAATACCCATGTACTCCCCCTCAATTTTGGACCTCTCTAGTACATTATTCTATTATTCAAAAATAGGCATTTTCTTCTTCATTAATTCCCTATATTATGGCATATTGTGGACACTTTTTTGATCAATGGTTAGGTAATAATTAATTGTCTTGTGGAAAATTACATACTTTTCCCATTTTGTGCTCTGATTTGTACAATAAATTAACCGTTGCTTTAAAAATTATCAAAAAATCACGGATTGTAGAATTAATTGTGGTTAACATTGTGCCCAAAAGAATTGCATTTGCATTCATAGTTTGCCATAGAAAAATCATTTTGCACATTTCAATGTTTGATTTTTAATAGGTATTGAATCTTGTTTATTCGAGGTCTACGATTATTCTGAGATCCATCACCTAGTGATAGAATTTAGGTAATTGTATCCCTTGAAAATAATTAGAGTTAATATTTATTATGATTAAATATCGAAATTCATTTTGTTTGCATTTAAAAATTCATAAAAAATTCATCTTGCATCCAAAAATGTTAAAAAAATATATAGTGCATTCGTTTCATCATATACATCATTTTGGCCAAGTTTGGTATTTTTTCGGACATTCTTTGATCGGCATTTACATTTTAGTCCCTAAAATAGGCTAAAAAATGTATTTTGCATCTTTAATTGCATTAAAAAATTACAAAAAAAGACGCCTCAAAACCGCATACGAACTTTTATAGACATAATTCTAGGTTGTTCCTTTACCTCCTTGTATTCGACCTTGGGACGTGCCCAAGTAAAATAAACATAAAACCACAAGATTGAAAATTGACTAAATAATTGTGGTTATTTTCTTAACCGATTCCGATTGCCACCTACAATGAAATGACATATTTTTAAGCGACTATAATTAACTAGTGCAATATCGGACTCGTCAGATGGCGTAGTTGCCGAGGAGGCAAACGGCTTAGTTTTTTGTCTGAATTTTTTTTCAGTTTTCCGCATTCAGGTAGTCTAACACCCGAATTTTCCACTGTAAAGTCCATTTTTTCCTGCATTTATTTTCAGCATTTATTTTCTTATTTATTTTTGAGTCACTCTCTTATACCATCTCTCTTATTTTCTTGCAAGGTACCCGATTTACATGGAGCGATTTTCCCAAGAACCGATGCATCTTCACCGACTTTCGAAAGCCATATTAAAAATTAAGATCGAGTCAAGTCGTGAGAGAGCGTAGAGTCTAGAATTTTTTTTACAATTTTAATTTCTGTAATTAATTGCTCATTTGTAGCGGTGTCCATTTGGACTCTCACGTGTATAAAAAAACCTTGAACTTTTTATGTAGTGTGACGTGGCCTGTTTCATTCTTCAGTGAGTGTGGGGAGTGACTTGAGTGGCGATTAGGATAGACATGTACATACGGCTCTTAAACCATTTAATTTTTTGATTGTGCTCCTAGGACCTAGGCCCATACTTCACTTTACTTGAGACGCACATTAGATCGTTCAATTTAGCCAAATTCAATTTAATTCTTCCCCGCTAATAGAACTTTCTGCTTGGTGCGGTTTTTCATCGGCTTGCATTCATTTAGAGTAATCTTTAAATTCTTGTATTGCATCCCACATGAAGAATGCGAGGAATCACTATAAGTCTTCTAACTGAGCATACATTATCATATTTTCAGGTGCATCGGCTTTTCCCGATGTCCTCCATCCTGTTTTGTCACATAATTTTAAAGGAAATTGGGAATGGACGGTAGACGTGCTTTTGTGCTCACCTTAAATTTCAGCGAACACTTAATTAAAATTGGGACTGCTAAATATAGTCGACTTTAAATAACCCATAAAATCAAGAATTTTTGCAAGAGAGAAACCCTAACCTTGGATGCATTTATTTTTTCTAAGTGAACGAGAGATGACACTTAAGGTTAGAGCCTAGCTCCGACATTTTCATTCAGACTACTAAGTTTAAAAATGATTAGCTACTTCTTAGTAAGGAATACGGGTAGCCGGTAAACGGTCCGGATTCCCTTAGCAGAGTGGGTGGTTTAAAGGACATTGTGTAAGGCTCCGTCCTTAAGTAACACGGGTCCGTACTTACACCTATATTGGTTGAAAGTAGATGCAACTAGTCGTAGGAATTTGGGACCGTCTTTAAGAAGATTTTTGGTACCTAATAGCTCGCTAATTATTTTCCAAGATTGTCTTATCACCAATTAAAATTGAAAAGATAATAGTCGAACTCTTGCGGCTTCATTGTGTGAGTTGGTGAACCTAGGATTTGACTTGTGTTTGCATTGGTGCGCGTGAACTGATTTCGAAAATCAAAAGCTGCACACTTTTGTCATCACTCTCCTTTTTTCAACCAATCATGGAACTTTTGTCCAAGAACTCTTAAGATCCAGATCATGAAAATCAATTCATCTCAAACAAACCCAACCCGTCATTCATTTCAGCTCTTTCAAAAATGGCGGAACACTTATCCGAGAATCCATCAGATCTATACTATGAAAATGAATTCGTATCGGTTAGACCCAAAAATTGAAAACCTCCTCCAACTACACACCATCCAACTTCCACAAGAGACTCTCAGCAACCAATAGATCCAACACTCTCTACAAATCCAATCTACTTCATGAATGACAACCCTTTGTATCCGGATCATACAAATCAACAACCGATTGAGGTCTCCACTTCTTCATATATCAATCCACTCTATTCTGATCATACAATTCATCCTTCATATTCGGTAAATGTCAATCCATCATTCATGGGATATCATAACCACATGATCGAATTTAACACTTCTTCACATCTCCCATCTTCCCCACCATTAAACACAAATGAACAACCATCATCTTGGATTGACCACGACAACCCCCTCTTCAGACATGACACTCATACAGAGGACTGGACTGACAACATAGAAATACATAACCCCTGTCTGTTGACTCCACAATATCAAGGTCCGACCAATCAAGATCAAAGGATTTAACTCTACTCAGTCCAACTCCACATGCATGGACCATATGAGCAGCCTCCTTCCATAATTTTTGAGCAAAAATTTTCAGAAAATAACGATCATATATCGGATATTTTAAGAGACTCTTCTACTAGTACATATAGTAAAATGGAAGATGAAGTTATTGAATCTCAAATACAAAAACACACCCCGACTGCTCCCATGATTGGTCTTGAAAAGATTTTGGATGATGATATTTAGAGGATAAATAAAAAATTTGATTTAATGAAGGATAGATTTCGAAAGTTTACCCATCGATTAATCTCAATCTCTGGTAGCTCGTACATAAAGCTGAACGAGGAAAAGATTGGATCTAATGTTGACAATTTTGAGGATATTCAGAAACCTATGAACAATTCTGACAGCGGAACTTGTGGATATTATACCCCTAGAAATGACTATGCCTCTGACTCTTACTCTAAACATCAAAATCCTTACTCATCTGAGGAACACACCACATCACCACACCACACAGAAAATACAAAAAAATGAAATATTCAAAAACACCGAAAAAAATCGAAAATCCAAAAAAATACATAAAATTTGAATCTGAAGAAGATCTGAAGAACTTAGATCCTGCTTTACGGGAAGCACTAGAGAAAAGATTGATTTTTGAACTTCCCTTTATAAAGGTCATTGAACACTTCCCCGACCTTAAAGGATTTGTAATGGACAAATTAATGATGAAAAAGTCGGGTAGAATAAGAACAAAGACTGAAAGACATATCTTGTCAATGGCCTTCTCCTTGGTGTTGAGGAGAAAAACCAAGAGCCGCATAGTGAAGAGGTTGCCCAGATTTAACTACATAATCAAGGACACAATTTTCACCCATGCTCGAATTGATGACGATTCACCGATCAATATCCTCCAAACCTCTGTATTTCATGAGCTCAAACTCGAACCTATCAGGAAGATACGAGAGATTGTTCAATTGGCTGACCGATCGATAAAGCGGCTGAGAGGAACTATTTTTGTATCATTACATTACAAGGTGCTCCGCTCAATGTAGACTTCATGATCATTGATATTGTACATCAAGGAGAATTCACCCAGTCTCCAATTATTCTCGAAAAGCCATTCTTGGCATTGGCTAAGGCAATTATTGAGTGTGAGACTCGGGAAATTAGTTATACAACATTGGGAGCACGTCGATCTCAGCAAATCATTGAGGAACCACGATTTTCTGAGGCAACCCACGAAGTCCTCGACAGCCGTAACTATGAAGCAGTAGAAGAGCCCTACCCCATTGCTACAACTGAGATCGCGGTTGTTGATAAGACTAGTTGTTTAGAGAATCTCCCCATTGCTTCATTCCCAGCTGCTCTCACCATGGACAATATAGTATATGAATCATATGATCCAGAGACTTATGCATGGTCTTACCCTAGGTCAACCAATTCTGACTACATGGATCACATCAACTCGACACAGGAATGCTCCAACATCAAATTAATTGAGAACGAATATGTAGAGACTCTTTCCAGTATTTCAATTCCCGCATATCTCGAAATAGACGATTGTTTCTTATATGATCCTGAGACATATGCATGGTTGCACCCTGAAGCAACCTACTCTGAATACACTGACCAAATCATCCCAAATCGAGAGTGCACTAGCATTAAGAAGACGAAGAACAAGCACGCAGGACGAACACCGACCAAGGAGAAGTATTCCAATGGTTATTCATCTGGAGATTCAAGTGGACCAACACCTTCACGAAACAATAAGACTACTTCTTCATCGAAAAAGAAATTCATGTTCGTCCTTCCGGAAGAGGAATCAACTGATGATACCTCGTCAGGTCCGGAAAAGGTAATCAACATGAGTGAGGTTTGCTCGGCAGTTCTGAAACCATATCTTCGCAAGGATCCAAAATTCGACTCCCGTTGAATGACTCCCGTTCCTCACTATTATTCATCAAATGCTGATGCTCATGCTATCATCAAATACATAGTAATTATTTCTTATGAGCTGACTTGAGACCGGTGCTTCAGAATATTCATCCGAGGACAAAGCTTGATCCCAAGAAGGAACGAATTCTGAGAAAACAACTGAAGAAACAAAAAGATAAGAATATCTAGAGTATCAAATATTATTCCTCTGAGGATAACTCTGATGATAGCTACCTTTCATCTGACTCATACACTTCATCTACTATCCATCATGACTTTTCTGAGGATAACATTGATAATAGTTGGGAATCAAATGCTTCATCTACTTCTCATCATTACGATCTCCCATCGCAGGCTCACAAAAAATCAGCCGAAAACCGCCTTAATCATCAGCTACCCACCCTCCCTCTCAACCACATCGATCTCCTTGTACAGCTTCTTCCTCTACTTAGGCCAAGGCCTACGTATAGGGGGGACCGATGCCATCAGTAAATACCACTCTCACCATCTCACAGCCCATCTCCACACTTCTTCCTTACTTAGGCTAACCAGAGCCTAAGTATAGGGGAAACAGATGCTCATCTGTATATACTCTCCTCATTAACATATCCCGTCCACCTAATCATCACTCTTCTTCTATACTTAGACTGTTCACAGCCTAAGTATAGGGGGGCAGACTAATGTATATTGTTCTTTCACTCTCTTACACTTAGCCCAAGCTATGTCTTCTTTACGCTTCTTGTGCTCTGAGGACACAGCACTCACTAAGTATAGGGGGGTATGTATATATACTGTGTATATATTTTACCCATGTCTCGTACTTTTGCATAAGTCTATATTTATTTACTGGGTGGGTAATTAATTTTAAAAAAAGAAAAAGTGTTTTGCTAATAACACTGATTGTATCCTACCCAAAATTTTTGAAAAAAAATGGCTTCTTATTCATTTTTGCATAAAAAACTAAAAATCCCTTGCATTAAAAAATTAAAGAGAAAAATCACAAAAAGAAAAAAATGTGTCTGCATTTCACACACATGCACTTCATCCAGCATTTCATTTGCATCTGTGGAAAGTCCTTGGGTTCTGAACTGCGCTATGAGCAGAAACCGAGAGTGATCTAGACTTAACCTTAATCCACCTAAATTTCAGAGGAACTTCTCCGAGAAATAGGATTTTAGAAACTTCAGGTCTTTGACTTAATTCTTTGAGTTCCACATGACAATGTGCAGCGTTTGACTCTTAGTGTCTAACCTGGTCTCTTCATTCTGGGTACAACTCTGGAATAGGGAATTAATTTGTACTCTCGCACTATGCACTTAGCGCAACTCAGACGGGATGTTGGAGGACTGTGTGAGTTTCTTTTCTGGTAGCGTGGAAATCTAAAGACCGGAGTACGGGTTGAAATAAAGCTTCGGAAAAGGGATGGATCGATGGGCACAATTTTTTCTAAAACCCCAAAACATGTACGGAAATAAAAAGATTCTATATCCGTAGGGGCAGAACAAGATCCAAGCAGAACAACCAAAAATCCAAATATAAAGAAGCCGCTACCAAATAAATATCTGACCAAAAAGATCCAAGCTTCAAGAAAACCTACAGATCTTGGTGGAGACTCGGCTACACTGGCTAGCTTCACAAGGAGAGGTGACTACATTGGCCACCCTCCAGTTCTTTTCTCTTTCTTCTAACTTCTCCCCCAATTCGATTGTGAACACAGCACGACAGACCTTAGAAGGAAATACTTGATTCCCCAAGGATGAGCTACTGGAGAGGAGGTTTGCATCGTAGTTCGGCATTATGGATGGGAAGAGCTAAAACCTTTCACACACATGAGTCGATTATTCAATGTTCAAAGATGCTTTGGGAAGAGGATTGATATAAGATGACTTCTGAGCTGGAACTGTGACAATGATGTGTAGAACTTGACGGCTGTTGATTTTAAAATTCTAAGTCTCACAGAAGTTACGCCAAACTAATAATCCAAAGGTTGGGTCTAGATTCATTTTCACCTTCAGCTCATGGTCTTGGTATGAAACCCAATCTCATTTCACCTCATGGTACTTCTTTTGATGCTCAGGGACGAGCATGTTTTGAGTATAGGTGGATGATGAATCTCATATTCATCACTCTAAATCTCATTAATTAAGCTCAAATCCCTCAAAATCATCAGCATTTCTTCATCTATTCCGTATAATTAGCATTCAAGCATGTTTTAATAAGAATTGCATTTTAGCACGCATTTCTGCACAAAATAAGAAGCCAAAAATCCCAGCTAAAATTGACCTGTAAATAGCCTAACTTCCCTGATTTTTAACTCATTCGTGCTAAACTCCGAATAACAAAAAACCACCTCCACTGTGTACATATCACTAACAAGAATAAAAGAAAATTACAAAAAAATCACTAACCCAAATAAGTAGACCAAAAAGCCAAACCCTAGTTCTAGGATTCCCATACTAAAACCCTCATATCTTCCCCATCCAGTGTCAGTTTTGATCCTACTAACTTTTGAACTAATGTACATTACATTATCTTCAAAACAAGACCAAGTTCAAGTCAATCGGAGCTCATATGTGAAAGTTGGGTTTTGGGCCTCTTTTGTACATTTTGTATTTTAGCTAATTATGACCTATTATTTGATGTATATAATTAACCTACTTTATTATATTTCCTTTTCATTTGTCTTCTTTATGAAAGTTTTATTAAAATGCATAAAAATCCAAATCCAAACTGAGCTTGAAATTGAAGAAATAAATTGAGTCCAAGTCTTCACTAACTCTTTGTACAAAATCGGCCTTTTTCATATTTTATTTTATTCCTTATTTTTACTAATTAATAAAAATCCAAAAAAATAGATTAATGTGTAAATATTTATCTTTTATTTTACCATATTTTTTCCGAATTTATATCTGGTTTAAAAATGACAAAAAAATATAAATGCCAAAAATCATGGTATTCTATGTACATGGGATACCCCAAAAATATCACTTTGTGCAACTGATCGATTTTAGCTTTAATATCTTCACGAAAATGGTAGATATCATCAAGACAAGCAATTTAAGTGAAGAAACGTTTTCGATCCAAGGTCATTTGCTATTTATTTTGGATTTTTCAAAGTGTTTATTTTTTTATTTTTGTGGTGCTGACACGTGGCCGCTCCTGGAGCCGCCATGTGTCAGCCATTTTTTCAAATGTTTTATTCATTTAAAAAATTTAAAAAAAAATAAAAAAAATTGACGCAAGTGCATAGCACGTGCCTCCCAGGCACGTGCCACGTAGGTGTTTCCCCCTTTACCCCCCATCCGCTACGTGTCGCTCTCTGGGCCGCCCCATCTCGGTCGATCGGACGCCCAGGGTCCATCTTCCTCACCCTACCTTCGTTCCCAATACCGACCGACCTTTCCCTTTTTCTTCCACCGTAAAATCGTGCCTCCTCGCCGCGAACCTCGCAAACGCCATCATCCCCCTATCTCCGAGAATCGAATCCCCGATCGTCGCAGATCTCACGCCTCCGCAATCTCTTTCCTCGACTGGCTGACCAGTTCTCTTCAAATCCCCAACTCCCATATCAGGTCGACCCTCATTGGTTATAAAACCAACTCTGTCGTGACCAAGTCCCTTATCCATCGATAGCTATTTACGAAGTAGGGACGACGGTGACAGCGTCACCCCTTCATCTTCAACCCGACGAGATCTGGCGTCCTCCCTTGACGCTGTTGCAGTCGCGCTCCTCCGTCGTGTACTGCACCTGCTCCGGCGATTCCAGTCGTTGAACCAACTCTCCATTATCTTTGACTTCAACTACTCCACCACCACCAACGCTCCTCTGACGCTCATTCTTCTTCGACATTCAACCTCCAACTCCACACCGCCAATGAATACACCTTCTTCATCGACCACCGCCTCCGACTTCACCAGTCGCCAGCCACACCGACCGCTACTCCCCCGACTGCGGTCGACTACAACAACGCCTTCATCGTCAACAAGCTCCAACGCCGCTAACGATTTCGCATCCGCCCGAAGCGCCTGTTATATCCTCAACGCGAGATCATTCCTCTGTCGAAGGACGACCGTCAAAGGGCCCGCTCCTCTGCCTCACCGCCAGGCTCAAGGCCTAAGACCCTCTCACGTGCACAGCAAGTACGTGGGAGGGAACATTGTAGTTACGCCCTCCAGGACCGCCCATTTCGCACAGCAGTCCAAGGGTCACGTGTTGCGCACGTGACCACTTGGAATATTTACAAGGCGCTCCTCTCGTTATCTCCAATATGCAGCATAGTCCATTCTACCCAAGGCATGTGACCCCTTGGAAATTTGGCAACATCACCCCCAGTAGTATTGGTAATTACATTACAACCCTTCTCTACATTTTGTTTTATTTTTAATTATTTAAATATTGCAGAGATACCCATGTACTCCCCCTAAGTTTTGGCCCTCTCTAGTACATTATTTTATTATTCAAAAATAGGCATTTTGTTCTACATTTAATTCTATACATTATGGCATATTCAGTGGTTACTTAATAATTAATTATTTTATGGAAAATTATGTACTTTGCCCATTTTGTGCTCTGATTTTACAATTAATTAACCGTTGCTTTAAAAATTGTCGAAAAATCACGAATTGTAGAATTAATTGTGGTTAACATTGTGCCTAAAAAGAATTGCATTTTCATTCATAGTTTGCCATTGAAAAATCACTTTGCAAATTTTAATGTTTGATTTTTAATAGTTATTGAATCTTGTATTTTCGAGGTTTAGGATTTTTCTGAGATCCATCACCTAGTGATAGAATTTAGATAATTTTATCCCTTTAAAATAATTAGATTTAATATTTATTATAACTAAATATTGAAATTCATTTTGTTTGCTTTTAAAAATTCATAAAAAATTCATCTTGCATCCAAAAATTCCAAAAATATTACAGTGTATTCATTTCATCATACTTATCATTTTGGCCAAGTTTTGTATTTTTTTCGGACATCGTTTGATCAACATTTACATTTTAGTCCCTAAAATAGGCCAAAAATTGCATTTTGCATCTTTAATTGCAATAAAAATTATAAAAAAAGACCGTGTAGAAACCTCTCACGAACTTTGATAGACATAATTCTAGGTTATTCCTTTGCCTCCTTCTGTTTGACCTTGAGACTTGCCCAAGTAAAATAAACATAAAACCACGCGATCAAAAATTGACTATATAATTATGGTTATTTTCTTAACCGATTCCGATTGCCTCCTACAACAAAATGACATATTTTTAAGCGACTATAATCAACTAGTGCAATATCGGACTCGTCGGCCACCTATTCATCGCCACATACACGCGCTAGCTGCCAGCTTCTCCACGAGTTCAACCAAGTCGTCGATTTCCGCAACGAACTGCGGCACCGAAGCTGCCACCAATCATCAGTCACACGCTACCGTCCTCCATAGAGCTCCTTCAGCTCTAGTCAATCGCAAGCCGCCCGCCGCGAGCATTATCACCTCCCGACCAAGGAACGTCCAGGGGCAGTGCCTCACTTTGTTGCTTTTAATTGACGAGGCATAATAAAGAGACCCGTGAACTCTAGGGGATACTTTTTTTGGGAAATTGGCTTTGAAGCCCCTAGAAGTCATCTAAACTGCAAATTAGTCCTAGCGTCCAACAAGTCGCGTGCCTTGTATGTTATTCCTAGGTAAATTGCAAAATTCCCCCATATTAAGTTCTTGTTATTTTCTGATGCTAGAACATTAAGTATTTACGATTAAGTCCCCGTGTATCCAGACTTGACTTGCGTGATTTATCTTATTTAAATAAATCTTTTTCTTGCTTAATAAAATATGCAAAAATCATGATATGCTCCTGAAGTGTGCATCTTTCTAGCGTAATTTTTTCATTACAATTTATCATTAGTTAATGTTATTAAAAATAAAAAATAGTGTATTTTTTCTGTTCCTAAAATTCAAAAATTCCTAAAAATTTGAATATTGCTCCAAAAATTCTAAAAAATATATTAGTTTTATTTTATTGTCTTTTAATTTCGACCCAAATTTCACATATTAGATCTTTTCATTACCCAAAAATTAAAAAAATAATAATAATTTTATTAAATAAATAAAAACTTCTACAAAAATCGAAAAATCGTGATTTCAGTTACTTTTGTAGATAGTTTCCTATATTTCATCATAAAAATAGTTGCCATGAGTTTTGAGCATTTAAAATATTTTTAAGTTGCAAATTACTCCAGGCTACGCATTGTTTATCATTTGCCACTATTTGAATAGAAAAATACCAAAAACATTTGAAATTCTAAAAAAATTCCCAATAATATTTCAAAGCCTTTCAATCCCCAAAATATTTCTCTGTATTTTTGTAAGCATTTTTATTTATAACTGAAAAATATAAAAAGAGTGTGGTGTGCGTATTTTCTTCCCTTGTGCTTATTGTCCTTATTTGGAAATTAAAAAAATTCAAAATTAAATTATATAAAATTTTGAATTTCAGAGAACAAAAAAATAGAAAAAATAATATAATTTAAAGATAAAAAATCAACAAAACCAAGGACAGTTTTCCTTTGAGATTCCTGCTTTTTCTCTTAATTGATTTTTCGTTGATTATTTGAATAACCCTTGGTAATTATAGCCTTCTTGAATTCGATGATGTCTGCTATACATGTAAATAAGTAGAAAAAATTCTCTTGCTTCATTATTCTTTTTTAGTTAATTTTGCAACATGAGAAAAAAATAATAAAATTATTTTTTGATTCGGGAATTTTAGGGATAATGACGAGGATATATATTTTAAACCAATACCTCAAGATTTCAGTGTCAACAATGGGTTGAGGACCCAACACCTACTTGATGCTATGTGTGGAGAGCGATCTGTTATGTCCATGGACCTTTTACATGACATCACCTGTGTGGTTAATTTATGGTTGGGAGGAATATGTCCCCATTTCTTTCAGAATTTATAGCGTCTACACCTCTTACACCATTACTTAAACCAGACAATAGCATTCGACCTATTGTAGTTGGTACTATTTGGAGATTGCTAGTGTCCAAAGTTTCTATGGCAGGAGTTAGTAAAGATATGACCAAATATCACAATGACTTTCAGTTTGGAGTGGGTGTTTCTGATGGAGCTGAGGCTATTCTACACAATGTTAACAAAGTTTTGAATGCTCATAATAGTGATGGCTCTCTTTCCTTTCTTACAATGGAATTTTCTAATGCCTTCAATCTGGTTGATAGGTCGGCCTTATTATGTTAGGAGAGAGAAAGATGCCCTTCTATATCATTATGGGTGGAGTTCTTATATGGACAGGTAGCAAGGTTGTACCTTGGAGATAGACATATCTGGTCTTCTGTTGGAGGGCAACGGGGTGATTGATGAATCATTAAATATGTGATATAATTTCTAATCGTTGTAATATGGGTACTTAACGAATCATGCAGAACTGAATCAAATGTCTATGTGAAGAGGACTCAAGACAAATTTATATCTCAGGCAAGTCTGGAGTCGAACAAAGGGAGGTAAAGGAACAACTTTAGTTAAATCAGAATATTAGTTTAGTTTCCAATGCATATTTTTTGAAATTTTTTAATGTAAAAAATGCAAATGCACAAT
The DNA here is from genome assembly GCA_037367405.1 of Ottelia alismoides. Classification (NCBI taxonomy): domain Eukaryota; kingdom Viridiplantae; phylum Streptophyta; class Magnoliopsida; order Alismatales; family Hydrocharitaceae; genus Ottelia; species Ottelia alismoides. Next base: position 621,075 of record JAZKJV010005014.1, read on the forward strand.
GCGGGTGAACTAAATTAATAAGAAAGTGCATAACTTAACCAAATTAATTTTATTGTGAAATTAATCTAATTAAGCCAAATTATAATGAAAATAGAGTAGCTGTGAGTAATTAATTCCTAATAAATCTACAATATCAATTTATCTAGAGAGCAACATATCTTAAGAAGGTATTTATATATGCAATAGAGGAGAGTTGGATTTTCACAAAAATAATTCGCGTAGATTTAAATAAATATCATTTATGAAAATAAATCTATAATTTATTTAAGGCACAAGACAACTCTATTTTAGATAATTTTGGAAAGAAATTAAAACACATTTCAAGATATCATTTCTAATTTTTATGTATTTTTGGAGCAACCATGAGTTAGATGTGAATTAGGAGCTAAAATTGAGTAAAATATATAATTTTGTAATAAAAAAATTAGTTAATTACCCAAAACTAACAAAAAAATAAATATCCAAATAGAGGATTAGTTGCTCAACAACAAGACATTTTCATTAAAATAAATGATGTAAAAATGATATCCAAATTAATATTCAAACATAGGGGTATCCATGCAATACAGAAGTGAACTTAAACAACACAAAACATGTATAGGGAACTGTTTGTAATCCCAAAACTTAACAAAAATTGATGAATCTATGATTCTCACTCTTTATTCTTTTATTTTTGCTCTTTTTCTTAGCAAAACATCATGTGAATACTTGTAAAGATAATAACTTAACAAATTGCATGCTTTTGTAATATTGCATAATTATGCATGTTTTGGCTAAATAAAAAAATAAAATAAAAAGAATGATGTATTTAGAATAAATATATAGTGAGCCAAACCCTAAGAAAAGGTCAAGCCTTAACCTCATCGCAAGAGAAAATAAGTAGAGGGGGTTAGAGTTCACTATGTGTTACCTATACTTGTACATATTATTTATATATTTATTTTTGAAAAAAAAATAAAATTATTCTTGACACTATTGTAATATACAGTTTTATTAATAATATAAAAATAAAATAAAAATCAGAAAAATAAAATAAAAAGAAAATCCTCCATTCATTGCACAAAATGCACATGTATATATTACAATCACTATTTATTACATACCCTTAACTTATAAAATAAAATAAAAATTAGTTTATACACCTAAAATTATGTTGTAACTAAATAAAATATAAAATAAGAGTATTTATGAAAAATAATAAAACAAAAATACTTGTATATAATACATGGGTATAACATACCCGTATATAAAACTATATATTGTATATAGGTTATTTTATTTTTCATAAAAATAGCTAAAAAATCATAGAAAATACTTTGGAAAATAATAGACATTTTTTATTTTTACACTTTTTAATTTAAAATCATTTACTATTTTTTATTTAATTTATTATTATTTTGTATATTCTTGCTCTCTGATTGGTCCACCTAGGATCGTTGACCTTGGTCAACCCTCCCTTCCAACCGATTCAAACTCGATTCTGTCTCGCCAGACCTTTTTCTCCCTATTTCCCCACCTGACTATGAACACCCCTTGCCTTGATTTTTGGACCCGAGATTCCTCAGACATCCGTTATCCTCGCGGATCCCTAGGACTACTCAGATCTGATAGCCCCAAAATTCCGAGTGACTAAGGCAAAGGCAAAGGAATGGTCGTTGTGACCTCAATCAATCGGATGGGTATATCAAGAAAAATAGACCACTACGAGAAATAAAATCAATCGAAAATGCGAAAGCGGTCTCGCTATGTGATTAACCTGGTATAGCTCCCAGGGTCGAACACAAGGAGCACGGATTGGCCAAAGGCCTACGAAGTAGTCAAAGAATCAGAAAAAGGGAGAAAACATTTTTTAGTGGTTTTTAATGGTTTTTATATTTTTTTTGGATTTTTAAATGTGAAGGAAATGAAAGAAGCACAAAAACAAGCAAGCTCCAACTAATTATTTAATGTATCCAGAAGTGAGCAAAAATTCGAGAAAAATTGTTTTTATGTTTTTTAAGTTTTTAAGTGTTTTTGGTTAATTTTTGAGATTTTTCCAATGTGTATTTTATTTTCTAAAAATCAAACAGTAAGAAAAAGATAGGGTACTGTCCAGCAGGGCCCAAAACCCAAAGATAAAATATCTAAGGATCTCAGATGGCCCTGGGTAATTTTCCTGTATTCTATAGAAAATAAGGAAAATTTGGGCACCAAAATTATTGTTTTTGGATTTTTAGATTATTTAATATGATTTTTATGAGTTTTTAGGTGTTTTTAGATTTTTAGGGTTTTTACTCAATGAAAAATAGCCAAAATTGGCTAGAAAATCAAACAACACACAAAGATCAGTAACTGATTTTTGTAGAATTTTTGGGGGTGTTTTTATATTTTTTTGTGATTTTTCAAGTGAAACAGTGCCAAAAATAGATGTTTTTGAATTTTTTAAAAATAGCAAACAAGATCAAAAATGTCCTCAAAAATCTACAAAAATCCTACACCATGGCAGGAGCCATGTGTCAAATGTTCATTAGATTTGGAGGTGATTTGATATTTTATTCAAAATCCAAAAGGGGGCACTGTGCACAAGGACCAATGTGCAAATACCCGAAAGTCTGGGGCTCAAGGTGCAAAAATCCCAGCAAGTCACGCGCGTGGCGCATGCCTGGGGCACTCAGGTGCCTTTTGGTAATAAAAACCAAGTTTCTGGACTTTTTGGTAACTCGTACCAAAAGTCCAGGGGCTTGGATGCAAAAATCCCACTAAAATCCGCACATGCGCATAAACAACACTCACAGGGGCATAAATGCAATTACCAAAAAGTTATCATTCATTTCAGAACCCAACAGAACTACAGGGAAACAGATGTAAATAGCCCAAACAAGCACGTGACGAAGCACGTGGTCTCACATACACAGGGGCATAAACGTAAATAAAAACAAGCACAAGGTCCCAGTTGCAAATTACCCTACGTAAATAAAAGCACGAAAATATTTACAGGACTAGGACTAAAAAGACAAACTAAGAGGGGGCCCTAAGTAATTTACCCCTTTATTTGTCGACGGCGGGATGCGCGCCACGTGGAAGATCGGGCGGTCCTGGTGAGCTGGCGCTTTTCTTCGTCTGCCCTTGAGCCGGATCGACGGTGGAGGCGAGGACACGTGGAAGATCGAACGGGGTGGAGCTCGAGTGCCTCTCTCCTCTGCTGCTATCGGTCCAGATGAGCCCCTCCAGATGATCGACGGTTGTGCTCCTCGGAAGATGGACGGCTGGGATCAAGACTGGAGCGGAGGAGCCATCGGACGGTGCTGGAGGATGGTGGAAGAACACTCCGCCGGCGAGCTTCGCCGGCCTCGTGCGTGGGCTGTAGTCCTCCTCAGCTGCTCCTGATGATCGGAGAAGACCCGCTGTGATGCCCCGCAGCTGGTGGTAGCCTCCGATGGCCCAGCCGAGCCCGGGAGGGGCTCCGGCGAGGCTGGCGGCGAGCGAGCTTCTGGACTGAAATCGGGAAGCCTCAGATGGCCTCCTCGGTCCCTGCAAAGCAAACCAGAAGCTTCGCGGGTCGAGGGCAAAGTGCCTCGACCCAAAGAAGCGGGGTGACGGTGGCTGGTGGGTCGGTGCGAATGAGCTCCGGCGAGCGGTAGGTGGTGGAGCTCGACTCCCAGCTCCGGGGCGAGCTGGGTTGGATGAGTGGGCGTAGAACGTGCGTCGGAGGGTGGCGAAGGTGTGTGGGGGTTCCGATGATCGAGATATTACGCGAGATGGCCGGAATCAGGGGAACACCTCGGAGAGTCGATTTGGGCGAAATTAGAAATTAAACGAAATGGAAGAGCTAATCGACTACCTGGGTGGATCGGAAGACTGTGCTGGAGTGTGGCTAACTCCCGGTCGTCGCCTCGAAGGTCGTCACTGCCTGAGGCTCGAGCTCCAACTAGGTGGCGGAGCACGGCGGCGCACGGCTGCCGGATCGATGGTCGGGCACCCTCCTCCTCGCTGCAACACGGCAGACGGAAGCTGTCACCTTGCTGAATGCAATGGAGGTCACGGGAGTGAAGGTGGAGAGCCAAAGATAAAGAATGAATGCGGCGGAGCTCAGGCTTTATATGGTTGCAGGTCCGGGAAGAAGGGCTCGGGTCCGGCTCGAGTGAGCACGGATCCCTAGGATCGATGTCGGGCGAGATTCTCGGGTACCTGGGGGGTGATTAGGACCCTGGGTTAGGCTAAATGGGGATCGGATCTGGTGGGGATAATTAAAAGAAGTCGGGTCCAAAAGCAGATCCGCGACTCTGTGGTCCAGGGGGGAAAGTTGACCGGGGGTCAACAATCCCCCGTGGACCAATCAGAGCCCGCCAAGGCCTGAATTTTAATTTGATTTTTTTGGGCCTTTTAATGGCCGAATTTTCAAAAACTTAAAACATGAAATATTTTTGTTTTAATTTTTTCTATTTTTTTGTGATTTTTAATTGATTTTTGGGAATAAAAATAAGGTATTTACATAATAGGTCTATACATATGTATATGTACAATATGGGGTTTTTGATTTTTGATTTTTAATTAGTTATTTCTATACATTTTTATTCCTATTTTATATTTTATTTATTTATAGAATAAAATGAGGAATAAAAGGATATTTTTATTTTATTTTTATTATTTATATACATGGGTGAAATAAATAGTTATATACATTTATATATATGGTATATACACAATGTATTTTTGTATTTTTAATTTTGTGATTTTTATTTGATTTTTGTTTTGATTCTTGTTATTTTATTTATTTACAATATATATGTGCCATAGAATATTTACAAAAAGTTTTGAAAATAAATAAATTTATTTACAAGGTTAAATAGATAAGGGGGGTGGTTCATGTACATGGTGAAAGGTGTTTTTGAGTTTTTCTGTATTTTAAATTTTTATTTTGTTTTTAATAGTGTATAAATATGTACAAATAGTGACAACATATTTTTGGTTGAGGAAAATATAATTTATTTACTTATATAGGTATTTACACATGAGCACCTATCTCCCTCTACTTGGCTTTTTATGCGGTCAGGCCCATGATGAGCCCTCCCTTGGGTTAGATTGCTCAATATTTATTCTAAATATTTCCCTCTTTTTCTTTTTACTCTTTATTTTTTTATTTTTGCACAAAAACATGCTAATTACATATTTTTACAAGATGCATGCTTTTGTTAATTATTCCTATTTACACATATCTACATGCATTTGCATAGGTTTTTGTAGCTAAAATATAAGAATAAAGAGTGATGAATGGGTATTCATCAAGATCCTCCAAGGGTTGCGCTCCATCTTAGGATCTTTCCAGACCTCTGGGAACCCTATAAAGTCACTTCTCTGCCTCCATTGCCCCTTCAGCTCATCCCTTGTGCTCTCATTCACTACTAGCTACCTACGTTAAAGTGACAGACAGCGTAGGAGCATCTCAAGACTATTGGTAACCCCCTGGAGGCTTGTCACTCGACGTGGTTGGACCTCTCCACTGTGTGAAGCCTCTCTCACCTGCCACAACAGATCGAGGCCACAACCTATCCATTCACCTTCGCCTGGAGCATTTAAGCTCATTAGTAGCTTCAGGTACCATCGTTACCCTTTGTACTACCCATTTCGATTCCATTTATTCCATTTCACACTGCAGTCGTTCCCTGCCTCCGACCACCAGGTCCGGAGTTCATCACCTACATCCTTCCATTCGGATCGACTCGCCAAACCACCTGCACCTCCTCATATAGCCTACCCCGCTAAGGCTCGACCATCGGGTCAAGATTAGGTTGGGTCTCCATCCCCTGCATTCGTTGGAGACCCAAAGCTTCACCCATCATGTATCGCTTCTCCAGTTATGCAATAACATGGATCAGAGCTTAGCCCCGAGTCCCTTTATCTCGTGTAGGTACCGTTGTACGCAAAGGTGCCCTTCTGAAATGCTATCCGCTCCGTTGAGTAGCTCCAGGTGGAGGACCTCCAACCTGCTCATCCCGTCGTTCACTTTCCCATCCTAGCCACCCTTTTGACGGGGAGTCGTTCAATGACTATGCTGGACCTTTTAGGAGCCTCATCGGGAGTGAGGATCACCTTCCATGCCTAGTTGAAGTTCACTCATACCTTGTTCTTACAATTGTAGTCTAAACCGTTCGATTTGGAGGGGAGCCCCAGTTTTGATCCAAGCCATCCTTTAGCATCCAATTTTGACGCTTGTATCAGACCTGGACCCTCATCTGAGCCACCCGACAGCAGCTCCTAAAGATCGTTGGATCAACTTTGCAGGCATCATCTGACATGTACGTCCCCGATCGGATCTAAGACTGTTAGATGTTTTCTAGGGAATGATCAGAACCGTCAGGGGTCCCACGCATCACACATGTGCCCCAAGGGTATATTTCCATCTTAACATGTGTGTTTCGTTATTTCGCTTTATTCTATAAAATAAATATTGTAGTTGAGATATTTTGGAGTTTAAACCTTGTGTTTTTAGCTACTTACATGTCAGTCCCTATCATTTTATAGCACGAGTATGCTCACGTGACTTTCAAGTTATTTGAACTTTTTACCTTACGCTTTTTATCTAGTATGAATTGAATGGCATGTTTCTAGTATTTGCAATTATACCCCTACGAGTTTGGATCACGTGTAGTGCATGCGCTTGATTGGGATTTTTATAGAATAGACCCTAGACTTTTTCACTATGTTATTCTTTGGTCTGTGAACTTATAGTACTTGCATGTTGGCCCCTGTAAATTATGCTTGATTACTTGTTGCATTTTGGACTTAATAAATAACAAATTAATTCAAAAAATTACCTAAAAATTACCATTAACTCCTATTGGTGTGTAATATTTATTATGATTTTCTTGGATTTGTTTATTTGCATTTAATATTTTTGAAAAATCAAAATCCTTCAAAATATTCTTGTTTGGCTTAGAAAATTTATAAAAATTCGAAGAACATTTTAAAAATTCCAAAAAAATCATGTTAATGTCTTCTTGTGTGTTTCATCTACAATAATAATCTTATTGAAAATTCCCTCTAAAAACCCTAAAAATTACAAAACACATAAAATATTATAAAAACCATATAAAACATAAGAAGATCCAAAAACTCCATTTTCAGTTCCTGTTTGTAGGTTTTCATTCATATTTTACAATAAATTTGATATCGAGGACTTTAGGGCATTTTAAATATATTTAACTTGGAATTTAGTCTAGGTTGTGCATTGTTTGTATTTTTATCACTACTTGATTTTTATAAAATTCCAAAAACATCTGAAAAATTCTAGAAAATTATCAAAAATATTTTAAAACCTCTAAAACACAAAAATATTTTTTCCTCAATTTTTTGAGCATTTTGTCCTTAAAGAAAAATCTGAAAAGATTGTTAGTCGTCTTACTTTATTTATTGTTGATTTTGTTACCTTATTAAATATTAAAAATTTACAAAATTAAAACCACTACAAATTATTTTATTCTTGAATTTTGACTACTTCGTATCACTTTCGTGCTCCTTGTGTTCGACCTCGGTTTATATACCAGGTAAATAAAATTGCAAAACGCTTACACTTGCTTTGATTGTATTTGATTTGTCTTGAGTGGTTATTTCTCTTGCTGATTGTGCTTGGTGGTTCGGGTCACAACATCCCCTTTATTATTTGTTTACTTAATCTAAGTTGCCTGATATGGTAATAGAATGGCGTCATTGCTGGGGAGCACGACTTAGTAGTCGTTTTTCATATTTTTTTCTTTATTTTATATAACTATTTTCTGACACATTCTCTGTTTCACTTTTTGTGCGAGGATTTGTATGAGGACACTTCGGTTATCTCTTGGAGGAGACCACACCAGAGGAGGAGTAGAGGAACAGAGGAGTAGAAGAAAGTAGTTATATTAGATAGAGTAGTTATTTTTGTAGAACTATTATTCTTGTAATAATTAGACTTTTGGACGCTCTTTGGACACTTAGATATTTCACGGTTTGTTTCGTTAAGTGTCGATGCACTGGGGGGACCTTACCATGGCTTTCTCGTGTTTTGATTTTATCACTTTTTCTTTCTATTTTATTCTCAAGGGTTTAGCCCCTAGACTTAGGATTTTTGTTGATTGTGACATAATTAGATAAGGCCCAACAGCTAATTACTTATCTATCCCTATAAAACGTAATTGGACCTAGTTAAAAATAAATTGAAAAAGTTATCCTAATTGGATACGAGATCGTGCGTCGTGAGGAGTTACATACAATGCTAGCAGAACCCGTTGTGGTAGGCACCGAGTGACTCCTAAGATTGGACTCTGATCTCTATTTGATTAGCTAGCTATTGTTCTTCACGGTCAATAGAAATTGCTCCTCTAAGGTTGATTTCCCCATGCATCATATATTTAGTTTATTTTATATCTTTAATTTATGTGCAGATCACCCTGCATGTAGAGTGCTCGAGTCAGGTACGAATTTCTATCTCTACATGCATTATTGTGTTTAATCGCGCATCGACTTTTTCGACTTCCTCTCCCTATTTTATTGGACTCAAAATAACCAAGGAAATCGAAAAATTCATTAGGCATTATTTTATCTTAAAAACACATAAAAAGTGTAAATAATTAAAATTAGGATTGTTGATGCAAACTTGACCCTAAAGTATTCGCCATCTAAAAATATTTGTTTTGGGGAGAGTCACCTCCCATTAGTAGATTTATCTGTAGCGAGAGTGTGACCCGCACACTAGGTAGATCAATACTTGAACTCCTTTCACACTACTGGTCTTGTGGTTGGTTGTTCTCCAGTGAGGACTTCACCGGGTAGCTGGTAATCGATCTAGGACTCCCTTAGTAGAGTGGATAGATCGGGTAGCCGGTAAACGGTCCACGGTCCATGCTGGCTGGGAGAAACTAACTGTGGAATTGGGCCATTATCCTGGGAGCATCGGGTTCCCAACAACTCGCTTAATATCTCTGATAGATTGATTGATCACCTATATAAAATTGATAAGAATAATGACCAATCTCTTACGATCATCAACTCAAGTGTTGAGTAGGTTAATTTGGGGTTTGATTTCTGATCATGTTTGCATTCCAGATCTCATTGTCATAAATCCCTACATCACGATGATGGGAAAGGGGCCCCTTAGGCTTCTTTTGGCAACACCATTTTGAGCTCTCCTCTCCATTCATCTAGAGTGGCTTCGGAGAGCCCAAATCCCCTCTCTGAACCCGAATTTTCTACCACCTTGTTCCCCCTAAACTACCCTTTTATCAATCCTGAGGTGCAAGAGAAAAGTCCAACATATATTTATGTACATTTGACAGCACTTGAATTGGGGTCGTTTGTCTTGTAAAGACCCAAGAGATGACCAGCAGTGAAGGATGCACCCATGAGCAGCCTCAGGGATCCACAAATGTGCTTGACTAGGGTGCCAACAACAACACACTCTTAGCCTCCCTAGAGACCATGCAGCGCTAGATCAGAGACCAGGGAGCATTTATGGATGAGGTGCGATGAGAGATGGAACAGATGTGAGACAAGAGAGTAGAGCCGTAGAGACCAGTCGATGGAGAAATACCAGCAGCTGGAGGAGGAGAGGACGACCCGAGGATCAACCAGAGCCAGCCAGACCTGCATGCATGATGAGACGGTTGCACAACCCTGGTGCAATCCTCACCCACTGCTGGATCCAGCTACCAGAGATTCTGGGCGACTTTGTGCCTCCCCCCAGACTATTCATCTTTTTTCCAAGTTCCATGGGCTAGCCACTGTAGAGTCGCATCTGCATCTCTAGAAGTTCGAGATGATTAGCAACAAAGTCTACAACAGATTAGTGGACGAGGACACAATCAAGATGATGGCCTTATTGTTCTCCTTAGTTGACAGAGCAACCTATTGGCTAAAGTATTTGGGGAGGTCTGTCACCACCTGGGAATAGCTCCGGATTGAGTACTTGAACAAGTATTATCCACTTAGCCAGACCAACACAACACAAGCTTTGATCAACAACTTCACCATGATCCCAAATGAGTGGTTCCACGAGGCTTGGGATCTATTTAAGGAGCTCATCGATCGGTGTCCACATCATGAAATATCCAAACCTAACCTAGTTAAGAGCTTCTTTTGTGGGCTGACACTGGAGCTGTGGAGGCTAGTGAATGCCTCGTGTGGAGGGTCTTATTTTACCATGGATGAGGACCAAGTCTAGAGCATCTATGAGGAGATGGCAGAGAACTACACAGTGATGTCCCAGACTTGGGTCTATACTCAGGGGAATCCCCTTCCATAGGTCATGTCTTATTAGAGGATAGCACGGGTCGATGTCGGTCCTTCCACTTTGTTAGCTGGAGCACATGCAGAATCTTTAGCTGTTGACTAAGGGATCACCATCGAGAAGCTGGACCGCATCGAAATAATTGAGAAGAAGCAGTGTGAGGGTCTTACCCAGATTGATTAGTTGGCATAGATACTGAGTAACGTAAAGACTCAGATCATGTGCATCCAGGAGGCACAGACAGCTCCATAGCCCCGTCTCAGGTCAAGGGTTGATCCCAACAGCAACAACTCCACCCAGCCTTCTGCCACCTACCACCAGGTTCACCACATTCAGGCAGAGCAGGTACATACGCTACAATACTACTCCCAACCACCACCATCTCAGGACACTCAGATGGTGGTCTGTCAATCGAATCATCCCCTGGAAGTTCTCCCCCCTCCACCCTTTGAGTAGGAACCGTTGATGGAAGTCAATGAGATTTGGTACGACTAGTACCAGCAGTAGTCTGGGATCTGTTGCGATCATCCCGAATTTAGATGGTCTACTAAAGGTACCTCGTCTCAACAACGTCCTCCATCTCAGGACGAACAAAGTCGCAGCCCCATCACTCCCAGCCATACTAGCAGCATGGCCCTCATCTCTACCATTAGAGACAGCAGTGGAGGCAGCCACAACAACCTCAGTAGTTCTCTCAACCTCCCCTTCATTATCAACAAACTCAGCCTCATTTCCAACGAGGCAACTTGCCCAGTTCTCATGGACCCATCAATGAGAACCCATCCCTTGACAACCTCACCCGCCTCCTTTCTGATCAACAGGCTTCCCTCCGGTGAGATATTTATGAGTTTCGGTAGGAGATGAGGGAAATCATCAAGGGAAAAGTTGTCATACCCGCTCAAATTGAACCGAACCCAAACAATCTGAAGAGGACGTCTAAGCAGGTACAGTTTACAGAGACTACTACTCTAATGAATCCCCATTCAACACTCTTTATTCCATTATTTTAGCTAGAAACCTTAGTAAAAGACCATGTAAACGATTGTAAAACAATAATTTGCCAAAATGCATGCATCACGTAAATAGCCGTAATTAGCATGTTTTCACACAAAGATAAAGGAATAAAGAAATAAAGAAAAAGATGGAAATATTTAGAATAAATATTGAGTGACTTGAACCCAAGGGAAGGCTCCACAAGGGCCTGACCGCAAAATAAAACAAGTAGAGAGAGATAGGGTGACTCGGCATTGTGTAAAATCCCCTCTTTGTGTAAATATTTTATTTTCTAAAAATAAAAATATTTGTGTGTTCCCTTTATTTTGTATATATTTATAAAAATAAAATAAAATGGGAAAAATGAAAGAGCAATAAAAATAAATAAATTCTCTCTCATCAGCGTATATATACCATGTACATACAATAAAAGATGTAATTATTTCACCCTGGTAAATACCTAATAAAAATCAACTAAAAATATTTTTATATTCCATATTTTATGGTGTAAATAAATAAAATATAAAATTGGAATATTTATACATAAATAAAATAATAAAAATAAAATTCAAAAATACATGTACATAATAATAATATAATGTAAATACATAATTTCTTTTTCAAAAGAAAATAAATAAAAATCACAAAAAAATAATTTGAAAAATAATAAACATTTTTGATGTTGATAATTTTTCAAAATAAAATCATTTATAATTTTTAAATGAATTTACAATTATTTAATAATTCTTGGATTCTGATTGGTCCACAGGGGACCCCGGTCAACACCCCCCCTCCCGGACCACTTAGAATCCGAACCCGCCTTGCGACTCGATTTCTCCTAATTTTCCATAAGTGATCCGATCATCTCTCACCTAAACCCCGGGCCCCGATTAACCTTAATTCATCCCCGATCCACATCCGGGGATCTTCCTAGGGATCCGTGCACCAGAATTCCATGCCTGACTCCTTCTTTACCGGATCCATACCACTATACAGTCTCATCTTCCTCTGCCATTTGCAGCACCTTTGGCTCTCGTATTCGACTCCGAGGACCTCCACCATGCTCCTTGAGTAACAACGAGTAAGTGCGAGTGTCTGAGTGAGGATTTGGAGGGGTATAGCCCAGGTCCGGCAATTTCCACCGCAGTGCTCCGTCGCGAGGCGAGCCCGAGCCTCTGGACCTGTCCATCCATTGAGGCGACGACTCCCAGAGATCCAGCACCTTCAGCATAGATGGATTCCTCCATTAGGTAACTTAGTTAGCTTGTAGTTTCCCTTAGATTTTGATTCTTAGGTTTCGCGCCACCTGCCTTCGCCGGCCGATCCCCGATCACCCGTTCATCCATTTGCCCTTCCGATCACCCTTCCATCTCGCCCTGGAACCCAGACTAAGGTTTCCTCCGCCGTCGCCTCGCCGAAGACCCCCGCTCCGCCTCATCCGATCACCCCTTTCTCCCGCTAATGGGTCGAGGCAATTTCCCCTCGGCCCCTCTTGTTTCTTGTGCAGGTCCCAAGGCTTAAGAGCCTCATTTGGAGGATCAAATATCCAAGTACTGCTGCCCAGTTCATTGTCATCGCTGGAGCCCCTCAACGTTCCCGACCCTATCCGAGCAACCCATCAGCTGCGGAACACCTCGTGCAGCATTTCCCACAACTCAGCAGCAGCAGAGGACCTTTTGATCGCGCGTATTGGGCAGGCAAAACTCATCGGCATCCTGTTCTTCCAGGGTCCTCCAGCATCATTCGATTGAGCCCTTTGCTCCAGATCAGATTTTGTCCATCCGTTCGTGAGGGGGCTAGCAGCCGTCTGATCGTCTGAGGACCTCATCTGGAGCATCCATTGGTGAAGAAGTACCACGTGCCTCAGCCGTCAGATCTGGAGAGGACTCCTTGTAGCCGTCAGATCTTAATAAAAGGGTATATTTCACTTAAGCCCTCCTCCTTTTGTATTTTGTCGTTTAGTCTTGTAAATATTTGTGTCCGTTGTTTTTAATTCGGATAATTTGCATCTAGGACCTTAGATTTTTAATATTTGCAATTTAGTCTCTATTGTGGTGCACGTGCTTCGGCACGTGAGTTTCTAGGCTTTTTGCATGTATGGGCTTGGGGTTTATCTGATGTTATGAATTGAAGTTCTATTTTTTATATTTGCATTTGTACCCCTATGCGTACTGAATTGGAACATGTGTTGAAATTAATGCAAAATTTACATTGGAGCCCTTATAGTTTTCCGTGTGTTATATTGTAGCCCCTGGAACTATGTTTTCTTGCACTTAGGTCCTTGTGTGCTGTGTGTCTTGTATTGGTTGAATAAAATATCAAATAAACTCCAAATCAAGTGAAATTTGGACACGTGGCTCCTGCCACTATGTAAAAATTTCACTAAAAAGTTTTGGGAAATTTTTGTTGTTTTTTGCTATTTTAAAAAAGAAGAAACCTTCATTTTTACTATTGTTTGGAATAGAAAATCAATTAAAAATATAAAAGCTTCTCTAAAAATTCTAAAAAAAATAGGACTTGCTTGTTTTGTTGTTTTTGAGTTTCTATCCAATTTTTAGCCTCTTTGGATTTATAAAACTCCTAAAAAATACAAAACCCTAAAAATCTTACAAAATGTCTTAAAAATTCTATAAAATACAAAAAAAATGCAAACTCTCTCTCTCTCTATAACTTTGTTTTTATATCTAGCTTTCAAAAAATTGTCTCCAGATTTTTAGAGGCTAATTATATATTTTTAATTAGACTTTCAAGTATGGCTGCACATTGATTCAATATTTTTCCCTTTTTCGATTTTTATAAAATCAACTAAAAATTAGAAAATTCTGAAAAATTCATCATAAATAATTAAAAATATAAGAAACACAAAAATAATTTTATTTGAATTTTCTGAGCATTTTTTAGTGTTTAATAAATTGTTGAATTTGTCCTTTTTAGCCCTTCTCTTATATATACTTTATAATTTAAAAAATTAAAAATACATAAAATCCACCAAAAAATATTTTATTCTTTTTATTCTTGTTGACTACTTCGTAGGCCGATCCAGCCAATCTGTGCTCCTTGAGTTCAACCCTGGTCGCTATACCTTAAATAAATAGCGAGACCGCTATTCGCGTTTTATTGATTTATCTTTGATTTGGTGGTCTGGTCTTCTTGTTGATTGAGTCTCTGAGATCCGGGTAGCAACGACCCGTATTTTTATACCTTGACCTGGGTCTTGGATTTGGATTTCTCGGTCATTATTCTCTTAGTGATACTTTGGGTGATATATCTTCCTATGTGTTTAATGTTGATTTTGTGACACTTAGGAGCAGTAGGATGCCAACTGGTGGCGCCTCATCTGAGCGACAACCAATTGAAGATTATGGAGCACCAGTTGAGGAGGAAAGTGGTGTTGATGCCGCTCACAATGATGATGATGGTGGCTCTGGAGCCACTAAGGATGTTGATCCAACCGACGGTATTGAGGCTGACGTGTTTCCAAATGCAGTCGGTGGTACCGATGCCACCATTTCACGAGATGCTGAGCCAGAGCACGGTACTGACACTGCAAAGACGGATGATGTGGGTGATACTAATGCCACCATCTTTCATTCAATTGTGTTACCTTCTTATGTATTTCAGGACATTTTCGAAAAATACAAAAAATAGAAAATAGAAAAGAACAAAAATATGAATAAAAGAAAGGTTTCTATATCTCCTTCATGTCCATATGTGTTGCATGATGATATTGGTATGGATTCTATTCATTCTCATACAAAGGAGCCTATTCCTGACCCTCTCTCTGAGGAGGGTCCAGCCATCCCGTCCCTCAGACACTCTAAAATAGAAAATCCTAAAAAGATGCACCAGCTGGAGTTCAGCCAGCAGATGATCAATCGATTTCAGACTCAGTTTACTCTACATGAGGCACTAGAGCACATCCCTCTCTTCCAAAAGAAATTGAGAGAGAAGATGACCATCCGCAGGAAGAAGAGGAATCACAATGCAGAGATACGTGTGCTTACTCGTGCCACGTGCATTGCCATCCAGAACCAATTGATAGCCAAGAGACCTGATGTAGGAGCTCCATATATCAGATGTCATATCCATGAGCAGTGGTTTGATCATACTCTATTAGACAATGGCTCCTCAATTAACCTCTTTCCGTCAGCTTTACTCAACCGATTCAAGTTTGGCTCTCTTCATTAGAGCAGGACAATCCTTCAATTTGTTGATATATCTGTCAAGAATCAAAAAGGGTTATTAAAATATATGGTTGTCACAATTCAGGGCATGAAATTCCCTATAGACTTTATTGTATTGGACATGGAGATCCATAAATCTATGATAGATACCCCCATCATATTAGGACAGCCATTCTTGGCCACAGCTAAAGTAGTAACCGATCATGATAGCGGGAAGATGTACTTTTATATCGATGGCGTATGAGTTCAAATAGAGATGATCGAGGAGACCTGATGAGAGATTCGTCCTACTCCGAGTAGTAGAGCAATAAAGAGCAGATGACAAATGCAGAGCAAGATGTCCACCTGGAGTGCGACTTTGTGATTACAGACGATGAGGTAGTTTGGTCCGATCCCATATCACGAGCTCTTATAGCATCTTCAGACACTACATATTTTAATATTCCAGGAGATGAGACTTCGGAGAGCACACTCCTCGTAGCAGACACATTTTAGGCTGACGATCGTGGTCAGGATAGCGAGGTAGAATATATTCGTGTTCTTCAAATTCAGATCCCTCAGATTCAGACATTGATTGGGATGATTTTTATTATTACTTGCCATGTATGATTCCCATAGAGCCGACAGCTAAGATGGAGAGTGAGCCAGCAAAGCTTATAGAGACACCAACAGAATCGTCTTTGACAGATTTTCACATACAACGAGAGTTCTCCCATGCAGATTTGGTTGCCTTCACTCAGAGTTTTTAGAAGACAGATTTGCCAGCTCCTAGTTGCTCAGAACTGAAGACCTTGTCGCAGTCGATGAAGTATAGATTCCTTAAAGGTGAGCGATAAATGTACCCAGTCATTATCTCAACTGATTTGACAAAGGTGCATGTTGTCCATCTTTTCGGACATGGTGGGTGACTATTTAGAGGTCTTCATGGATGATTTATCGGTCTACGATGATGCGTTTGATGCTTGTCTTGACTGCCTAGGCTGCGTACTTCAGCACTAAATTGAGGTCCATCTTGTACTATCTTAGGATAAGATCTACTTCATGGTGACTCAGGGGACGGTGCTTGGACATATCATCTCCAACAGGGGCATGGAGGTCAATCTAGCCAAGGTGGTTATCATAAGGAAACTTAACCCACCATCCAATTTGTGATAGTTGCGGTCTTTTCTGGGGCATGTCAGTTTCTACCAATGATTTATTTAGGATTTCAGTCATATTTCCAAACAGCTTACGGATTTACTGACGAAAGACACCGAGTTCATTGTAGATGATAAGTGTCTAGCATCATTTGAGACTCTCAAAGGATTAGTTGTCGAGGCTCATGTCCTTCAGCCACCTGATTGGTCTCTCCCATATGAGATCATGAAGGATGCTTCTGATTTTGCCATAGGGGATGTGCTAGGACAAAGGAGGGATGGTTTGCCTTATGCCATTCACTATGCTAGCCGGACTTTGGATGCTGCTCAACGGAACTATAGTGTTACAGAGAAGGATATGCTAGCAGTAGTCTTTGCTTTGGACAAATTCAAATCATATATTCTTGGATTCCAAGTGACCATATTTACATATCACACCGCCATCCGATACCACTTGGCAAAGAAGGATGTTAAATCCAAATTGACCAGATGGATCCTTCTATTCTTGGAGTTTGACATTGAGATTAAGGATAAATCTGAAATCAAGAATGTGTTGGTGGATCACCTCACCCGATTAGACAACCTTGAGGATTTAGATTAGATGGCACCTATTACAGAGACCTTCCTAGATGAGACAATCCTTGCTATCGCCTCACTTCCATGGTATGCCGACATTCTGAACTATCTTGTCACCAAGAAAGTTCCACAAGGTTGGCCCAGACAGCGACTTGAAACTTTCCTTGTGAAGGCCAAGTCGTACCATTGGGAGGATTCCATCCTTTATCATGAAGGAGGGGATAGTGTCTTGCATTGGTGCATTCCTTAAGAAGAGCACCACAGCATCCTCACGTATTGCCACAAGCTTGAGGTAGAAGGACATCGTTCTGGGAGGAGGATAACACAAAAAGTGCTCTAATCCGACCTATGGTGGCCTACCCTCTACAAGAATTTTGATGAATTCCTGAAGAGGTGTACTGATAGTCAGAGGATGGGCACATGTAGACAACGTGACATGATGTTGATACAGCCCATTCACTTTTGTGAGGTTTTTGGTGCATGGACATTGATTTCATTGGTCCATTCCCTACGAGTTAGAGATTTGAGTACATTATGCTTGTTGTAGATTATGTGAGTCGTTGGGTTGAGGTCATCCTCGCCCGAATTGTAGATGATAAGACTATTTGCATATTTTTTAGGAAGAATATCATTTCATGGTTTGGGGTACCTAAAGTGTTGATATCAGACAAGGGGACTCACTTTATCAACAACAAGGTAAGGGACCTTGCTAACGAGTTTAGCATTGACCATCGAGTTGCCACTCTATATCATCCTCAGACCAATGGTCTTGCTGAAGTATTGAACAGGGAGATCAAGACTATATTGCAGAAGGTCGTTCAGCCATATAGAAAGGATTGGTCACAGCTTTTGGACTCGATCTTGTGGGCCTATCGGACCTCCTTCAAGACACCTTTGGGTACATCTCCCTTTTGTCTCGTTTATTGCAAGCAATGCCACTTGCCTTTGGAAATAAAGAACAAGTCACTATGTGTAGTCACTGAGTTATTATTGGATGTCAAGAGTATAGGAGACCAGAGGAATGCAGAGTTGGCAGCCCAGGAGGAGTTGAGAGATATATCCTTTTCAAGTTGCCTATAATATATGGAGAGAGTAAAAATATGGAATGATTCTCATATCAGCCACAAACAGTTTGAGCCGAACCAGAGAGTATGGATATTTGATGCCATGTTGAGATTATTTTCAGGGAAGTTGCAGAGCAAATGGAAGGGGCCATACTTGATCAGAAAGGTGCATGACAATGGAAGCATCAACATATCTAAGTTGTCATCTGATTCCACCTTTCGGGTTAGCGGCCAGCACCTCAAGCCATATCTTGATTATGATTCGCTGATCGTTGTTGTTTCCCCTATTCATTTTGCATGAGATGAGGTCTTTAAATCACATCATTTGCATCTCATGCATTGTTATCACTTCTCCTCCACAAGTGTATAGATCCAGTTTTCCATATCAAACATTCTGTTGTCTAACACCCTATCTCCATCCTATGATTATGTTATATTTAGGGTGTACTTTACCCTAAGTATAGGGGTGTCAGACATGTGATCATCTATTTGATTATTTTTACCTCTATTTTGTTGCCTATACTTAGGGATATTTTAACCTAAGTACACGGGAGGTAAACCTTGTACATCATATCCCTCGGTTTTCCCCTTATATAAAGACTTTAATACTTGGGATTACTTGATCCTAAGTATAGGGGGATCACCGACCTCTATTCATTACATTATTGTATTCGTCGTTGTAGTATAGCATTCTTTTCCCTTGCCAATACTCAACACGGGTATGTCTTCCTTTCATCGCTCTTTGACCACTCTAAGCACATCGTTCGAGCTAAGTATAAGGGGGTGTCGTATATATTGTATATATACTTTAGCCATAAGTCGTACTTTGTGTGAGTGTATTATTAGATAATATGTCTAATAATAACAAATTTTTTAAATTTTCTTGCATATACAATTCTTTCTTGTAAATACATATTTGTAAAAACTACTTGTAAAAATGTTTTTGTACAAATGTTTGTAAAAATGATTTGATTGTAAAGTGTTTGTAAATATTTTTGTATCAAAATTATGTATATAGTATAAATTTTTTGAAAAATGTTTGAAAAATAAAAGTTTACAAAATTTTGTTTTGTAAATATTTGAAAATATTTTGCTAAACCTTCCATTCTACCTTGCACTCAAACATTTTTCATAAAATTTTGCATGTCTTGAAAATTGCATAAAAAGAGTTTTGTACATATTTATTTATTCTTCTGAATCATAGTTGACATTTAAACTAGTCTTGAATTAAATTGAAAAATGGACCTTGGTTAAGACCTTAACGCACGTAGCTTCAGACGAACCTTATAGGATTTGGGGTTAAGACTTTTCATGACCATTAGTGACTTAATTCTTTGAGTCCAATAGGCTATGTTCACATGTTATATTGATGAGCCTGAGTAGAACATTTAATGGTACACTCATGACTCTTAGAGATAATGGGTTTACTTGGACCAGCACCTTACACATAGCTCCACATGTATGAGGTGATGAGGAGGAAGAATCCTTAGCATACAAGGGTAGTACTTCTAGGCGGAACCTCTCGTCTTCCTTTAGGGAGGGATGTGCGCCTCAACTTGGTCTGGCAGTGTTGAGGTCTAAAGAACAGAGTTTTGGGTTGCAATAATGCTTCAAAAGAGGGATAGTCTACTGCCTCAAGAGGGAAAACTCCTTATGTATATGTTGCACCATGTAGATATGTTGTACATATGCACATTAAAAAAATATGCAAAATCAAGAAAAACTCCCAAAAAAATGGACAGGTCTGATTCAAAATAAATGCCTGTCGGAGTGTATATGGTCAATCAAGCAAAGCTTATGTATTGCACCTCTTCATCTCATGGTGCTTGCAGCGGGAGACTTAGTTACACTGGTTGAGCTCCCAAGGATATGTGGCTACACTAGTCACGGTCCATTCTCAACTTCCCCCCCCCCCACCTTCTTGAGCTGGTTGAACTTGAACTTAAAAGGGAATACCCCTCTCCTCGAGGAAAGAGCTGCTAGACTAGGGAATTAGAGTTAACTTGTTGAGGGAGGCCATTACTTTGTCATTTCTGAGGTGGGTAGCTACATATCACTTACGTTGTACAAGTAAAGATGCATAGTCATTAGAGTTTGTGTATGTAGACTTGTTCTGTCCTAGTTTATTGAGGAGTCTTGATCATAACATTATGAAACAGAGGCTATTAAGTCTTAAACCTATTTCCCAATAAGGTTCCGACAAACTAATAATAAAAAGGTCTAACTGAGCTCCATACTTTAATTTAATGAAGATAAGTTTAATAATCAACCTTGATTCCTTTTCCTTTCTTGTTCTCTTTCACTTCTTTTCCAAATAAGTGTTTGCTAAGGGACTAGTAAAGGCAAAGTATATGGGGGGTGATGAATCTATGATTCTCACTCTTTATTCTTTTATTTTAGCTCTTTTTCTTGGCAAAACATCATGTAAATACTTGTAAAAATAATAACTTAACAAATTACATGCTTTTGTAATATTGCATAGCTAAGCATGTTTTTGGCTAAATAAAAGAATACAGGAAAAGAAAAAGAATGATGTATTTAGAATAAATACAAAGTGACTCAAACCCAAGAGAAGGTCGAGCCCTGATCTGATTGCAAGAGAAAATAAGTAGAGAGAGATAGAGTTCATTATGTGTTATCTATACTTGTACATATTATTTATATATTTATTTTTGACAAAATTAAATTATTCTTTACACCCTTGTATATAGTTTAAAATAAAAAATAGAAAAATAAAATAAATAGAAAAATAAAATCCTCCATTCAATGTACAAAATACACATGTATATATTATAATCATTATTTATTATATATATTAATTACTTTATAAAAATAAAATAAAACTTTTTTTGTACTCCTAAAATTATGCTGTAAAAAAATAAAATATAATAAGGTTATTTGTGTAAAAGTAATAAAACAAATAATTGTATATAATATATGGGTATAATATACTTGTACATAAAACTATATAGTATATATAAGTTATTTTATTTTTCATAAAAATAACTAAAATCATAGAAAAATACTTTGAAAAATAATAAACATTTTTATAATTTATACACTTCTTAATTTAAAATAATTTACTATTTTTTATTGAATTTATTATTATTTTGTATATTCCTGCTCTCTGAATGGTCCACATGCGATCGTTGACCTCAGTCAAACCTCCCTTCCAGCCAGGTCAGACCCGATTCTGGCTCAACTGACCATTTTCTCACTATTTCTTGCCTGACTCCCACCACCTCTCATCTTGATTTTTGGAACCGAGATTCCTCGGACATCCGTGATACCCATGGATCCCTAGGACTACTCAGATCCCCTAGGGTTGTCCTCCATCTTGCGATCTTTCCAGGCCTCTAGGAACCCTATAAAGTCACTCCTCTACCTCCATTGCCCTTAAGCTCGTCCCTCGCACCCCCATTCACTCCTAGCCACCTTCCTTGAAGTGACAGCCATCGGAGGAACATCTCAGGACCGTTGGGAACCACCTGGAGGATTTTAGCTCGACATGGCCGGACCTCTTGAAGGATAAGGAGAAATCCTCAAGCGCATCACGGAAGCGTGATCGTCCTATCGGATACGACGAAGAACGACTAGTCGCACTAGTTGTTTGGTGTAGCGGAATTTAAAAATTTTATTCGATGAAACCACATGATCTGAGAACCATTCTCAAATCGTTTCATCTATAACCACAACAAGTATAATGCAATACCTCTTGAAGCGTGGTTGATCAAGTCTCTAAGAGAAGAGACCTCTTGCCTCAAGTCCGATCGTCGGAGTAACGGCTTGCGAGCGCGGGGATGAGTCGCGGTGTCCTCGCAATCCAAGTTGATCCAAGCACGGTTTCTCCTGATCTCTCACACGAGATCAAACGTCTCCTTCGTGAGTGAAGCACTCCAAGTAGACGAAGAACCGCAGAGCGTCGAAGCAACAGCACGATGGCGCGGGCGTCGATGATTCTCTCCACCAAGGTATGGTGGACGGCCACCAAGAAGAGAGGGAGAGAGGGCTGTCGAGTATGAGAAAAAGAGAGATAGAGAGAGAGAGAGATGTGTGCTACAATAGCATGTAAAGAGAGAGCATGGTATGCCTCTCTATTTTTAGGGTTTTGGGATCCATGGATCTCAATCCATGGGACATATAAAATCAATGGATGAGATTGATTTATGTCAATCCAATGGTCAAGATTGTTGTTGGTAAAACCAACAACTTGTGATTTAATTTTGATTAAATATATTTGATAAATCAAATATATATTAATACCAAATTAAACCAACCAAATAAGGAGAGAGAGAGAGAGAACAAAGGAGATCCACCTTCCCCTTTGGAGGGAGGTGACGGCCACCAATCCCACAAGGGATTTGGTGCCGCCCCCTCCTTTCCTAATGGGAGGGCAATCTCATGGATTCCCATGAGATTGCATATCTCCTTGTTTTTCTCTCATCTTATTTTCCAACAATTATTATTGGGATTTTATTCACCAAAAATAATTCTCAATTATTTTGGGAATATTGCAATCTTGACATTGGAAAATTGTGAATCATATTCACAACCCAAAACTAAATGTAATTTACATTTTCAATTAATTAGACAATGTGTATCCAATACACATTAATAATTAATCTACAAATATACATTATAATTAGCTCTCTCTAATATATTATAAATCACATTTATAACATATTAGGAATAATTGTATATTACTATCCACATTATTCTTATCCATAATAATTAAATCACATTTAATTATATTGGATAATCTCCCATACATCATGATAATTAAATCACATTTAATTATGAATTTCTCATTGCTTAGATCTTATGGAATTATTCTTAAACCATTTAAGAACAATGTTATTACTCCTCAGATACTTGGAGATAAGGAGAGGGCGATTGTATTGTTCCACGTATAGTGACTTGGATATTGAGATCACATCTCAAATCCAGATCCCATGGACCTCTCACAGATGCTTGATTAAATCAAGACCGTAAACCTAATCTTATCATTGTATCTGAATCTCATTCAGATCAATGTCCAGTATATGGACTAAGATTAGGTCACTTCTCTAATGAGAGGAGTCACTAAAATCCAGACCTGTTTCATCACTCCCTCAGAATGGAAGCGTCATGGTTATACAATCGTTTATGATCAAATCACCCTTCAGGTATTCCTAATACATGCACATCCTGCATACTGGAAGACTTATGATCATTATGAAGATATATATCACTTTTACACGGTCATCTTCATAGTCTGATCATCAGGTTTCTCAATCTTGGTCCTTAGGATATGGTATAGATCATATGCTTTCACAAAGCATATATCTTACCTTCAAATTCATATCATGATTCTAGAGCATGATGACCATGCATGGAATTTGGTCAATCCCAATACCTCATGAGTGAGCTCATGTCTCCCGATTCACAAGTGAACCTGTATGATCCCTTTGAGAGATCATATTACTCATATGCCCTTACATGCACACCAGCTCGTCGGTATCATCAACCTATTGCTCTGCCAAATGTACATACTCGGACATATAGCAATACATTTGTCTCTGGTCAGAGGATGTTTGCCTGTGATGTGACAGTATTCATCATAGGTCTTTGGTTATCTCGATCTCATTAAGTCAACTCATTGACCCAACTAATCTGATACCTCCGAATCAATATTCCCATGCAGAGGACCTGCATCAAGAGGTCGATCAGATATCAGTCTAATGAGATAGGATTGCCATCTCCCACTCAGACTGGAGATCACTACTTGTCAATCATTGATGATGATTGATGAGTCCTCTATCTAACTCCTTAGATATTCATCCAATCATCAGCCTCTATGATTCAATCAATGAATCATCAGCTGTATGATTATCAAGTTGGCCATGGCACATAACCCTAATTGTACAGAGGGACCTTATAGTGCATTCATTCATTCAATATCAGAAAGGGAGTGAAACATAATCAATAACTTTTATTGATAAATCATTAATTACAATAACATTTATTGCAGGAATGGTTCGCCTCGGGCTCACATTGCTAACAATCTCACACTAGCCCTCAGAACCATTCAGGAACAATCCTTAAACCCATATTCATTACATGCTGGCCGAAAACCTTCTTGTCAGAGGTTTGGTAAGAGGATCAGCAATGTTGTTGGCAGAGGCCACCTTAGTGATGATGATGTCACCACGCTTTCGAATCTCCCGAATGATGTGGTACTTCCTTTCTACGTGCTTGCTCTTCTGATGCCATCTGGGTTCCTTCGCTTGGGCAATGGCTCCCGTGTTATCACAGAGTAGCGGGATGGGAGTATCAGAGGAAACTACGCCATGCTCTTGGATGAACTTGTGCAACCACACTTCCTCCTTTGCAGCATCCGATGCGGCAATGTATTCGGCTTCTGTTGTTGAATCTGCTATAGTGTCCTGCTTCTTGCTTCTCCAGCTCACAACACCACCATTCAACAGGAACACAAACCCTGATGTCGACTTTCGATCATCAATATCCGATTGGAAGTCAAAATCTGTATATCCCAAGACTTGGAGATCACCATCTCTGTAGACCAAGATGTAATCTTGCGTCCGTCTTAGATATTTGAATATGTTATTTACTACATTCCAGTGTTGTTCTCCATAGCAGGATTGGTAACGACTTTCCACTCCCACTGCATGGCAGATATCTGGCCTAGTGCGCATCATAGCATACATTAAGCTTCCTATAGCAGATGCATAAGGGCATCCAGCCATGGCTTTCTTTTCCTCAACAGTTTGAGGAGCCATTCCTTTAGACAGGTGGATACCATGTCTTAAGGGAAGGAATCCTTTCTTGGAACTATCCATACGGAATCGTTTAAGAATCTTCTTAACGTATCCATGTTGTGACAATCCCAATATCCTCTTCTCTCGGTTTCTGAACAACTTCAGACCCAAGATATAAGAGGCTTCTCCAAGATCTTTCATCTCAAAGGTATGGGACAGCCAAATTTTCACACTGGTCATCATCCCTGTATCATTCCCAATGATAAGGATGTCATCTACATAAAGCACGATGAACACAATGGCGCTCCCACTAAGCTTCTTGTATACACAAGGTTCATCAGGATTCTGCACAAAATCATAACTCTTTATGGTTTCGTCAAATCTGATGTTCCAACTACGAGAAGCTTGCTTGAGCCCATAGATGGATTTCTTCAGCTTGCATACTTTACCATCCTCAGTCATGAAGCCTTGGGGCTGCTCCATATAGATATCCTCCTCGAGGTATCCATTGAGGAAAGCCGTCTTGACGTCCATATGCCAGATGTCGTAGTCAAGATATGCAGCTATAGCTAGTAATGCCCTGATGGATTTAAGCATTGCCACCGAAGAGAATGTCTCATCGTAGTCGATGCCTTCTCTCTATGTGTAGCCCTTGGCTACGAGCCGTGCTTTGAAAGTATATACTTTCCCATCAGGTCCCCTCTTTCTCTTGAAGATCCATTTGCGCCCAATGGGTTTCACCCCTTTAGGTGGATCCTCGAGGGTCCATACACCATTCTTATGCATGGAGTCAATTTCTGACTTCATTGCTAGCATCCATCTATCCATGTCATGATCCGCGAGTGCTTCATCAAATGAAGTAGGATCATTGTCAATTTCACTTGACACACAGAATCCATACCTTTTAGGTGGTGCAACCACCCTCGAACTCCTTCGAAGAGGTATGGGTGTTTCATCTTTATTTACTTCTTCAGCTTCTGGTCTAGGAAGCTCAGAATCCTCAGGGGATTCAATGAGTTCCTCTACTTCATTTTTATCTTGACCTTTAAGGAAATCATCCTCCAAAAATTTCACATCTCTGGAGACAAAAACCTTTTGGGTCTCAGGGTCATATAGCTGGTATCCAATACCATCTCTAACATACCCAATGAAGTAACACTCACGAGTGCGAGATTCCATCTTACTTGCATCCACGTTCTTTGCATGGACCAAGCAACCCCAAACCCTCAAGTGCTTAACACTAGGTTTGGTTCCATACTAGAGCTCATGAGGAGTCTTAGATACAGATTTGCTAGGAATCTTATTCAGGATATATATTGCAATCTCTACTGCATATCCCCATAAACTAAGTGGCAAATGTGCTTTACTCATCATTGAACGGACCATATCCATGATGGTCCTGTTGCGTCTTTCAGCAACACCATTAAGTTGGGGAGTTCCAGGAGTAGTGAGATTGGAGACAATTCCATTCTCTTTGAGGTATTCCTTGAATTCATCAGAGAGGTACTCGCCACCTCGATCAGATCGAATTCGTTTAATCTTCCTATCGGTTTGGTTCTCAACCAAAGCCTTGAATCCTTTGAACTTTTCAAAGGTTTCAGATGTATGACGTAATAGGAAGACAAACCCGTATCGCGAATGGTCATCAATAAATGTCAAATAATATCGATATCCATTTCGAGTCGCGGTATTGAAGGGACCACATACATCGGTATGTATTAAGTCAATAATAACTTCGCATCTAGTAACCTTGTTACGGAAAGGCATCCTAATCATTTTACCACGAATACAGTGTTCACTGGTAGGTAAAGATTGAACCTGTAGAAAATCTAAAGGTCCATCCTTTATAAATCTATTGATCCTATCAACAGATAAATGACCAAGCCTTTGATGCCAAATCATGTTTGAATGATTTTCATTATTCATGGATCTTTCAGGGTTTTTATTGGTGGTTGTAACATTCATGACATGCTCATTAATGCACAATTCATAGAGTCCTCCAGAAGTCAAAATACCATCTGCAATATATTTATCATAATGATTTATGACTAATTTATTACAGAACAAGAATGAATATCCACTTCTAACTAGCTTAGATACATATATTAAGTTCCTCCTGACTTCAGGTACATAAAGACACTCTTTAAGTACTATGACTCTACCACTAGATAATGATAGCCGACAAGTTCCGACGGCGACTGCTGCAACACTTGCATCAGATCCCATCTAGATGACTATCTCCCCTTCTTCAAGTTTTCTAGTTTCCTAAAACAAATGCAACAAATTGCATACATGAACAGAAGCACCAGAATCAACAACCCAACTTCCTTCTCGTCCTACGAGAAAGCTGATTTCAATGATAAAAGTAGATTTCATACCTGCTGAGGCTTTACCTTTGTCGACTAACTTCAGGTAATACGGGCAATTACGCCTCCAGTGCCCCAGCTTCTTGCAGTGGTGACAGACATCGGTTTTCTTCGACGCCATTAGAGTGGATGCATTGGAAGAAGAGCCAACACTTTGTCCCTTCTTCTTTATCTTATGGGTCGGGCCCTTCCGAGAAGCATTCTTCCGACCGCGCTTCCCTTTGACCTGTGCAACCATTGCACTGCCAGTGGGACCATGCTTCTTCATCACGTCCTCTGCGGACTTTAATGCAGCAAGGAGAGCAGAACTTGTCAATTCCAACTTATTCATGTGGAATGACACCACAAAGTTATTGAAAGATTTGGGCAACGACATCAGAATGAAGTCAGCTTGCATGTCTGCATCCATTGTTGCTCCAAGAGTCTTCAGCTCCGACAAGTACCCAAACATTTTGAGTACATGTTCACGGACCGAAGTCCCTTCCTGCATCTTGCAGCGAATGAGGTCTTTCATAACATTGTACCGCTGGGTGCGGTTAATGTCACCAAACATATCTTTAGATTCTGCATGATCTCCTGGCAAGTACTCATCTCCACATGTTGTTTCTGAAGAACATTGGAGAGAGAACCCAAGATATAGCATCTAGCCAAGACATGATCCTCATCATACTTGTCATTGTATGCTTTATCTTCCTTGGATTTAGGGTTTTCAAGCTTGTTTTCAGAGAGCACATAGCTGATGCGCTCCGCCGAGAGTACAAGCTCCAAATTACGGATCCAATCCGAGTAATTTGGTCCGGTCAGTTGGTTGACCTCCATAAGCCTGCTCAGTGGGTTCATGGATTTCATTTTCTGAAATTGAGAATGCACTATATTAGAACATATAATCATATATTCAATTTATTTTTATTTGATTAAGGCATTTTAAATCAAATTAGTCTTGCTATGTCAACTATGAAAGTTTATTCCCTTATTCACTTTCAAAGTAGGAGATATACTTATCGATATATCTCAAGCAAGAACTGGGATCTCCTCTTTACCTTTGTCATATCTCAATAATATGAGAACTTATGACTCCAATAAAGAGAAGCGGGAACACAATCCGCCTTGCACGTCCAACTTGCATTTTCCCAATTCGGTATTTAATATCCGGGCCCACCACCCCTAAGGTGATGTTGACCCGTCATTGATTGAACCAACCGTCAACAGGAATACAACTCGCTATGTGCAATCCAATATCGCCCCAATAATATGAGGACTCGATATTGGGGTCACTACGCATACGTCCTTACTCTTTCGAGAAGCGACGAGCCCGATCCAAATGGATCATATGCAAGAGATGTCACTTCGGACAGGCGTCTCCTACACATAATATCTGGCGACGAAACCCTTCGCCTTGACGGGAGACCATGGATGTCACTTATGTGATCCTCCACCTCTTATTCAAATTCTAATTAATTAACATGGATCATATTCATATAATTAATTCTTCCAAGGGAATTATTAACTCTAATTATATCAGAGTATTCTAATTGGACATAATTAATTCAATCATATTAAATTAATTATCAATCCAATTTAATCAATCAAACTTGAATGTCTTACTTGAATATATATAGTATTTCTCAAAGTACGTATTAATTCATATTTTAATAATTAGAAAAATACATCATAATCCCTCGGACATTATCCCGGCCCTACTCGTTGTCATGGCCAGTATCGACGGGAGTGGGATGGACCGCATACGTTGCAACCCGCTACACCAGCGATCCCCGACTAGACACCATATCCGCCTCAGGAAAGGATAATGCCAAATTGATTAATTTGTACTTGAGATGATCATCGGTTCTTCAACCGAAATTGTACCATATAGTAATAATCAAAATATTTTTGATTATAAGGAAATTTGCTAGACAAATTCCCAAATCCTATTCAAGCATCAAGTTTGAAGATTGTGGTTTCAATGATGATTTAGATCAAATCTAATCAATCAATTGGTTGGGGCCAAGTCAATTAGGCAAATAATCATGTTCCAATATTTCACAAATATTTTTCAAGATTACTTCACGAAATTAACAATTAATTTCACTAATTGACAATCACTTGGTTCTAGATTAGGAATGCAATTTCAGTAATGACCCCTACTCACTAAAATTGACATATCTCAATCAATTTAAATCCAAATTAGACAAACTCAATTTTCAAAGATTTCTAACTTGATTTAGGACAGAAGACAAGTGATGTTTCACGCATTGCGAGGAAGATGATAACAGTAATTAACTCTTTAATCATGTTAAAATCTACTGTTCCCGCAACAGTGCATACATGTTCATTAAAACAACCATATCTAGAGCATACGAAATCCGATTTACGCAAACTCAGATCCTATGGTTTCCTTATTTAATGGGGAAAAAATCCAAGTATTAAATTCATGTTTAAACAATTTAAACAGTGCCGAATTTATTTACTAAACAGATCTGCGAAATCAAATGCGATAAAAACTTTTGCGACCTAAACGAACCCAAGTCGTCCTCGGTTTTTTCGAATCATATTCGAAACCGTCGACCTAACGCTCTGATACCACTTGAAGGATATGGAGAAATCCTCAAGCGCATCACAGAAGCGTGATCATCGTATCGGATACGACGAAGAACGACTAATCGCACTAGTTGTTCGGTGCAGCGGAATTTAAAAATTTTATTCGATGAAACCACATGATCCGAGAACCATTCTCAAATCGTTTCATCTATAACCACAACAAGTATAATGCAATACCTCTTGAAGCGTGGTTGATCAAGTCTCTAAGAGAAGAGACCTCCTATCTCAAGTCCGATCGTCGGAGTAATGGCTTGCGAGCGCGGGGATGAGTCGCGGTGTCCTCGCAATCCAAGTTGATCCAAGCGTGGTTGCTCCTGATCTCATCACACGAGATCAAACATCTCCTTCATGAGTGAAGCACTCCAAGTAGACGAAGAACCGCAGAGCGTCGAAGCGGCAGCACGATGGCGCGGGCGTCGACGATTCTCTCCACCAAGGTATGGTGGACGGCCACCAAGAAGAGAGCGAGAGAGGGTTGTCGAGTATGAGAAAGAGAGAGAGAGAGAGAGAGAGAGAGATGTGTGCTACAATAGCATGTAAAGATAGAGCATGGTATGCCTCTCTATTTATAGGGGGATCCATGGATCTCAATCCATGGGACATATAAAATCAATGGATGAGATTGATTTATGTCAATCCAATGGTCAAGATTGTTGTTGGTAAAACCAACAACTTGTGATTTAATTATGATTAAATATATTTGATAAATCAAATATATATTAATACCAAATTAAACCAACCAAATAAGGAGAGAGAGAGAGAGAGAACAAAGGAGATCCCCCTTCCCCTTTGGAGGAAGGTGACGGCCACCAATCTCACAAGGGATTTGGTGCCGCCCCCTCCTTTCCTAATGGGAGGGCAATCTCATGGATTCCCTTGATATTGCATATCTCCTTGTTTTTCTCTCATCTTATTTTCCAACAATTATTATTGCGATTTTATTCACCAAAAATAATTCTCAATTATTTTGGGAATATTGCAATCTTGACATTGGAAAATTGTGAATCATATTCACAACCCAAAACTAAATGTAATTTACATTTTCAATTAATTAGACAATGTATATCCAATACACATTAATAATTAATCTACAAATATAAATTATAATTAGCTCTCTCTAATATATTATAAATCACATTTATAACATATTAGGAATAATTGGATATTACTGTCCACATTATTCTTATCCATAATAATTAAATCACACTTAATTATATTGGATGATCTCTCATACATCATGATAATTAAATCACATTTAATTATCATTTTCTCATTGCTTAGATCTTATGGAATTATTCTTAAACCATTTAAGAACAATGTTATTACTCCTCAGATACTTGGAGATAAGGATAGGGCGATTGTATTGTTCCACGTATAGTGACTTGGATATTGAGATCACATCTCAAATCCAGATCCCATGGACCTCTCACAGATGCTTGATTAAATCAAGACCGTAAACCTAATCTTCTCATTGTATCTGAATCTCATTCAGATCAATGTCTAGTATATGGACTAAGATTAGGTCACTTCTCTAATGGGAGGAGTCACTAAAATCCAGACCTGTTTCATCACTCCCTCGAAATGGAAGCATCATGGTTATACAATCATTTATGATCAAATTACCCTTCAGGTATTCCTAATACCTGCACATCCTGCATACTGGAAGACTTATGATCATTATGAAGATATAGATCACTTTTACACTGTCATCTTCATAGTCTGATCATGAAGTTTCTCAATCTTGGTCCTTGGGATATGGTATAGATCATATGCTTTTACAAATCATATATCTTACCTTCAAATTCATATCATGCTTCTAAAGCATGATGACCATGCATGGAATTTGGTCAATCCCAATACCTCATGAGCGAGCTCATGTCTCCCGGTTCACAAGTGAACCTGTATGTTCCCTTTGAGAGATCATATTACTCATATGCCCTTACATGCACACCAGCTCGCCGGTATATAGACCTTGGTTAGGTCATCAACCTATTGGTCTGCCAAATGTACATACTCAGACATATAGCAATACATCTGTCTCTGGTCAGAGGATGTTTTCCTGTGATGTGACAGTATTCATCATAGGTCTTTGGTTATCTCGATCTCGTTAAGTCAACTCATTGACCCAACTAATCTGATACCTCCGAATCAATATTCTCATGCAGAGGACCTGCATCAAGAGGTCGATCGTATATCAGTCTAATGAGATAGGATTGCCATCTCCCACTCAGACTGGAGATCACTACTTGTCAATCATTGATGATGCTTGATGAGTCTTCTATCTAACTCCTTAGATATTCATCCAAGCATCAGCCTCTATGATTCAATCAATGAATCATCAGTTGTATGATTATCAAGTTGGCCATGGCACATAACCCTAATTGTACAGAGGGACCTTATAGTGCATTCATTCATTCAATATCTGAAAGGGAGTGAAACATAATCAATAAATTTTATTGATAAATCATTAATTACAATAACATTTATTGCAGGAATGGTTCGCCTCGGGCTCACATTGCTAACAATCTCCCACTAGTCCTCAGAACCATTCAGGAACAATCCTTAAACCCATATTCATTACATGCTGGTCGAAAACCTTCTTGTCAGAGGTTTGGTAAGAGGATCAGCAATGTTGTCGGCAGAGGCCACCTTAGTGATGATGATGTCACCACGCTTTTGAATCTCCCGAATGATGTGGTATTTCCTTTCTACGTGCTTGCTCTTATGATGCCATCTGGGTTCCTTCGCCTGGGTAGTGGCTCCCGTGTTATCACAGAGTAATGGGATGGGAGTATCAGAGGAAACTACACCAAGCTCCTAGATGAACTTGCGCAACTACACCGCCTCCTTTGCAGCATCCGATGCGGCAATGTATTCGGCTTCTGTTGTTGAATCTGCTGTAGTGTCCTGCTTCTTGCTTCTCCAGCTCACAGCACCACCATTCAATAGGAACACAAACCCTGATGTCGACTTTTGATCATCAATATCCGATTGGAAGTCAGAATCTGTATATCCCAAGACTTGGAGATCACCATCTCCATAGACCAAGATGTAATCTTGCATCCGTCTTAGATATTTGAATATGTTCATTACTGCATTCCAGTGTTGTTCTCCATAGCAGGATTGGTAACGACTTACCACTCCCACTGCATGGCAGATATCTGGCCTAGTGCACATCATAGCATACATTATGCTTCCTACAGTTGATGCATAAGGGCATCCAACCATGGCTTTCTTTTCCTCAACAGTTTGAGGAGCCATTCCTTTAGACAGGTGGATACCATGTCTTAAGGGCAGGAATCCTTTCTTGGAACTATCCATACGGAATCGTTCAGGAATCGTTCAAGAATACACTCAGACTGGAGATCACTACTTGTCAATCATTGATGATGCTTGATGAGTCCTCTATCTAACTCCTTAGATATTCATCCAAGCATCAGCCTCTATGATTCAATCAATGAATCATCAGTTGTATGATTATCAAGTTGGCCATGCCACATAACCCAAATTGTACAGAGGGACCTTATAGTTCATTCATTCATTCAATATCAGAAAGGGAGTGAAACATAATCAATAACTTTTATTGATAAATCATTAATTACAATAACATTTATTGCAGGAATGGTTCGCCTCAGGCTCACATTGCTAACACCTCTCCATCGCATGAAGCCTCTCTCGCTCATTGCAGTAGATCGATGCTACAACCTATTCGTTCACCTTCTCCTGGAGCTTCTAAGCTCATTGGTAGCTTCAGGTACCATCGTTGCCCTTCGTATTACCCATTTCTCCATTTATTCCATTTCACACTATTGTCGTTCGCTGGCTCCGACCACCAGGTCAGGAGTTCATCACCTACATCCCTCAGTTCGGATTGACTCGCCAGACCTCCTCACGCAGCCTACCCCCTAATGCTCGACCATCGGGTTGAGAATGGGTTGGGTCTCCATCTCCCACATTCGCTGGAGATAAAATCTTCACCCCAACACGTATCGCTTCTCTTGTTATGCAATAACGTGGACCGGAGCTTCACCACAAGTCCCTCTATCTCCTACAAGTACCGTCGTGCACAAAGGAGCCCTTTTCGTATGCAAGATGCTCTGCCAGAGTAGCTCCAGGTGGAGGACCTCTAACCATCTTATCTGACCATTCACTTTCCCATCCGAGACATCCTTTCTATGTGGAGTCGTTCAGCGAGTGTGATAGACCTTTTAAGAGCCTCATCGGGAGCGAGTATCACCTTCCATGCATAGTTGAAATTAACTCAGACCTTGTTCTTCCAGCCATAGTCTCCACCATTCAATTTAGAGAGGAGCCCCAGTTTTGATCTGAGCCATCCTTTTGCATCCAACTCTGACGCTTGGATCAGATCTCGGCTCCTCATATGAGTCACCCAACATCACCCCCTAAAGATCGTTCCATCAGCTTTGTAGGCGTTTTCTGACACGCATGTCCATGACCAGATCTGAGACCGTTAGATGCTTTTTAGGGAACGATCAGAACCATCAGAATCCACATGCACCACTTACGTGCCCCAAGGGGTATATTTCCATCATACCATGCATGTTTCTCTATTTCTCTTTAGTCTATAAAATAAATATTGTAGTTGAGACATTTTGTAGTTTGGACATTGTGTTTGTAGTTATTAGCATTTTAGTCCCTCTTAGTTTGTAGCACGTGTACGACCACGAGACTTTCATGTTATTTCCACTTTTTGCCCTGCGTTTTATGAATTGAATGGCATGTTTTTAGTATTTATAATTATACCCCTGTGAGTCTGGATCACGTGTAGTGCATGCACTTGAATATGATTTTTGCAGAATAGGACCTACACTTTTCACTGTTTTATTCTTTGGTCTGTGAACTTATAGTATATGCATATTGGTCCCTGTAAACTACGCCTAATTATTTGTTGCATTTTCAACTTAATAAATAGCAAATTAATTCGAAAAAATTACCTAACAATTATAATTAACTCATGTTGGTGTGTAATTTTTATTTTCTTGAATTAACTTCTTTCCGTTTAGTATTTTTAAAAAAACAAAACCATTCAAAATATCCCTGTTTAGCATAGAAAATTTATAAAAATTTGAAAAACAATTTAAAAATTCCAAAAAAAAATATGTTAGTGTCTTCTGTGATTTCATCTATAGTATTAATCTTGTTTGAAAATTTCCGCTAAAAATCCTAAAAATTACAAAACATTTAAAATCTTATAAAAATCATAAAAATAATAGAAAATTCTAAAAATTCTGTTTTCAGTTATTGTTTGTAGGTTCTCAATCATATTTTACAATAAAATGGCTATCTAGGACTTTAGGGCATTTTAAATATATTTAACTTGCAATTTAGTCATGGTTGTGCATTGTTTTCCTTTTTAGTCATTGTTTGATTTTTGTAAAATTCCAAAAACATCCGAAAAATCCCAGAAAATTACCAAAAAAATTAAAACCTCAAAAACCCACAAATATTTTATCTCAATTTTCAGAGCATTTTCTTCCTTAGAGAAAAATCCAAAAAGATTATTGTGTTACCTTACTTTATTAATTGTGTATTTTGTTTCCTTATTAAAAATTAAAAAATTGCAACATTAAAAACCATTGAAGATTATTTTATTCCTGAATTTTGACTACTTCGTATCACTTTCGTTCTCCTTTTATTCGACCATGGTTGTTATGCTAGGTAAACAAAATTGCAAACCGCTTACACTTGCTTTGATTGTTTTTTATCTGTTCTTAAGTGGTTATTTCTCTTCCTGACCGCACTTGGAGATTCAAGTCACAATATGCCCTTGATTATTTGTTTACTTAACTCAAGTTGCCTGACGTGTCAACAAAAATAAAGAGCAATTTTTTCAATAAAAATAAAAGAGGGGAAACCCTCTTCTTCTTCCTCTTGTCATTAGGGTATGATGGAAGATGGGAAGGGTGGATAGAACTGCAGTCAATGTCAGCGGTGATGTGCAAAGCGTCGATAGGAGGAGGGTCGTGCGGGTGGCGCGGGGGACAAGGTGATGGAGAAGAGGGCTAGTGTGGTGATGCAATCCATTCACGGGAGGAGGAGGACCGACGATATGGGGGTAGGCAATGCGTTAAAGGCCGACAGCAACGTGCGAGGCGTCGACAGGAGGAGGGTCGCGTGAGTGGCGCATGTGGTGTGGTGATGGAGGAGAAGGGGTGTCATAGGTGGCTGAGGTAGGAGGAGCAGGAGTGGACACGGCTAGAGAGGCATGCTAGTGATGGCATCTATGTTAGGCCTGGAGGTTAAAGAACGGAGGCGGTAGCCGAGGCTGCTTGAGGGAGTATATCTGTAGTGGACGCAGGAGGGGGCGACGGGTCGTGTGCCTACAGCTTCCCCTCTGGTTTTTATTTATTTTTTATTTGAAAATTGAATGATTTTTTTATTTTAAATTTTTAGTTTTCTTAAATAGAAAATAAAAATGCAAATATAAAA
This sequence comes from Ottelia alismoides, assembly GCA_037367405.1. NCBI lineage: Eukaryota > Viridiplantae > Streptophyta > Magnoliopsida > Alismatales > Hydrocharitaceae > Ottelia > Ottelia alismoides. The sequence goes on from JAZKJV010005014.1 coordinate 657,437, forward strand.
TGGTGTGGTGATGGTGGTAGTACGATGAAGATGGTATGATGGAGGTGATTATGTGGTGGTGGAAAAATAAGGAAATAAAATGTAGATAAAATGAAATAAGAAGAGAAATGAGAGATACTTACCTGAGGTTTGCAGGATTTGTTGAGTAGCTATGCTGGACTACTATAGTGACCTCGATCCGATTGACGAATAAAAAATTGAGAAGCTATTCGGACTTGATGGGAAACTTGTCACGCGGGATGGTGGCCGCCACGGACCTCTCTTGAAAGGAGTTGGTTGCTTGAGGAGGATGCTCAGCCACTGTCACCAAAAAAATGCTCCAAGCTCTCTTTTTTCTCTAAGAATGGCGGATGGGGAAAATGAGGATGAGGAGATGAATATAAGAAGAAGAAAGGGGAGCTGGAGAAAAATGAAGGTGGAGGAGATGGATTGGAATGGGAGATTATTGGAAGATAGTGGAGTTGAATAGAAGTTGGTAGTAGAATCAAAGGTTAGAGTAGAGAAAATAAAATTAAAAAGAAAGTAAAAATTTTCTACTAAAAAAATAAAAAGAAAATAGAATGGAGAATTTACAAAATAAGACAAACCATATGTACATGTTTTTTTACTTTCTTTATGATTTTTTTGTATTTTAAATAAAAGATATTTACAACATAAAAAATAAATTATTAAAAATCAAAAACAATGATTTTTTGTATTTTTAGTAATTAAGAAAATAGATTAAAAATGAAGAAAGAATGAATGTTTACATTACTGGTGAAAAACTCCTCTATTTGCAGCTTTTTTATTATTAATTTATTGTATAATATAATATACAATAATAAGTGTATTTTTTTACATATTCATTATATTATTTTTTTGATTTTATGGACATTTATTTGAGATTTTACTTGGGGGGTTTGCTAAGATTAATATATTCAGATGATGAATCGTGATTCATCACACCCCTATACTTAAACTTTGTTAGTCCTCGAGCAAATAAAGAATGAATAAATTGTATTAACCCCAATTATGCATGTGAATACAAGACTTGATCTGTTCAAGAACCCTCGATTTTAGAGATCCTAAAACTCTAAGCTGAACCAATATCTAGTCAAAAGGTATCCAATTTCCTTAATCATTAGACTCTCTTTGTATACATATATAATAGGGATATGACTTAAGTGTGGAATGCAGTAACAAGAGTAGAATAGAAACTTCACCCAAGTTTCTAGTCCAAGAGACTCTCTTAAGAACCTGATCCTCAATACTAGGGAATAAACCATTTCTTGCATCCAATTCATCGTCTCCTTAGTTGTCAAACTTAAAAGTGTATATGGAAGGCCAGTTGGTGGAGGGCATATGATTGTATCATTTCTTCTCTACCTCTCATTATAATAAGAATCTCTCGAGTTCCTTATTAACTCAACACGTGTATTTTTTTGGTTATTGATCAGTGTGTTAGTAAAGAGAAGTTGGAGTCGTCTGCAATTGTTTTCCTGGGAGTACACTAGGGTGTATCTCTTTAGAGTATATAAGATACCTTCGACACCCAGATTTGTATCACTATACGATGTAGAGCCATTTTTTGGTGTTAGCCCAACTCCTAGTCCTAATAGCGGTGGTCCAAGTGGACAATTTGAAATGGTTGTGAGTGCTCGCCTTTGGTGGAAGCTCTTTGATATTTGACTTTGTATTGTGAGAGCTTTTATTTCAACATTTCTTTCTTTCTTTTCTTTGATTTTGAATTTTAGCTAGCTCCACGACTTTTACCAAAAGTTGACGCACACTGATCAACATTTTTTTAGATTTCATCACACCTTGGCACATAGGTAAATGTCAAGAGATAGTACAAGAACCATGTTCTCATACTAGTTTAGGTGCTGACACTCAGTTTTCTTAAATCCTTAATTGATTTTATCCCCATCCACAAACATCATAAAATCAAGTCCAAACTCAAAGCCTTCTTCCCAGTTCCTCAAGTGAAATTTCAACTCATCTCATCATAACTGCAATTATGTATGTGAGGTGATGATCATATTCTTAAGGTAGAGATTAAGCATGCAATATAGCACACAAATCTTTCAAACAAGAGAAATGCGAATAATTAAGTCAAAGACCCTAACAACTAAGGCTGGTTAACTTAAAATCTCAAGATCTCATAAACCAAGTGTTCTTGAACTTCACCAGTCTTATGTGAATCTTTAAGTGTCAGGGAATAAATAAACTCATTTAGTTAGATTTTTTGTGATTTTGATTTTTGTGATTTTTATTTTTTTGAAAAAATAAAGGAGAGAATAAAGGTGATTTCTTTTGGAAATTTTTTTGAAAAGTTTTTTTTCAAAAAAAAAGGTAAATAAGAAGGGATTTTTACTCATCAAACCCTATAATCTTTTTAAATGACCTCTACGATCTTTGAAACATCGATATTCCTCTCTTGACCATGTAATCTTACTAACCCTTACTCCACAAACCATGTGGTTAACTCCCATCCATTTACCCATTAAAGTTAACTGTATTCCATAAAAATGAGGTCCATATAACCCTCTTTGTTTAAAAAATATACTAAATATGCCACAGAGATGCTGACATAAAAAACCAACAATATTCATGTCATCCCTCCCCTTCCCTCATCCCCTTCCTCCTACAAAGAGGACACCTCCCCTACACTTTCTTCCATCGTCGGAGGGATGCGCTCTGCCTCTGTCCTGCTGCAACTTAGGAGGCGGTTGGCCTCCTCTCAAATCATCGTCACGGACCCACGATGGCCCTCTTCAAACCCTAGAGGGTCTCTGGCGCTGACTGGCTTGCAACCTCCAGCTGCGAGCATGTTGTGTAGGTGCAAATCTTCAGCCTCCAAACCTTGGTCTGCATCTACGCCAGCTCCGGCGTGGTTGAACTGGGATCCACAAAGGTGATCTACTAGAACAAGGAGATGATTGGCAAGGTGACGTCCTTGTTCAAAGAGAAGGACCCGTCGAACCTCTAGCTCTCAGACCACCACCTATGGTGGTGGAGCTCAAAGAAGTCATCATACATCATTGCTCTGCCAGTCGAGAAGCCGAGCAATCGCAAAGTCATTATCGACGACCCAATTCACCAAAGAGCTTAATTTTTCTAATTCTGGTCTCAATCATTCTCAGAGCTGTAAGTCGGAGTCCTATGAGATCCTCGACTTCACTTGCAGGAGAAAGTCCCACACCAATGACATCAAGAAGAAGCCTCTGCTATCTTTGATTTTGACATTGTTCACCTACCGTCCTTCACCACAGACCCCATCATGCTCTGCGGAGACTTCAACCACACTGATGTGGTGGCATTGGTGAACTGAGAGGGGGAAGGCAAGGTCATGTATGTCGAGGAAGGGTTGGTCGATTAAGCATAGAAGGAAGCTGGACAACGGTAGGGAAGAGCCGTTGAGCCATGTCGAAGCGGAGCAGCCACAGTGCGAGAAGCTCAACCAGTGGTTCTACGCATTGCACGTCGTCGTGCCCAACATGTCAAATATGGGAGGACCACCAGGGGTCAATGACGATAACCTTTCATTTGTATATGCAAGAGTAAAGAAGGAAGGAGAGAGTAGAGCTTCATCTAGCAAGAATTAAGAAGGAAGGAGAGAGAGAGGAAGAGGAATGAGGGGGAGAGAAGAAGAAAGGAGGGTGGAAGAAATCCTACAATTGGATCTTCTAGGGTTAGATTAACATAACTTAAACCCAAGCTGGTCTCAAAAAGTATCAAATTAATGGCAGGGTCTATAGGGTAAGATAGAGCAAGTTTACAGGGTCGAGGGAGGAATATTGATGTTTCAAAAGTCGTAGAGGTCATTTAAAAAGATTATAGGGTCTGCCGGGTAAAAATCAAAATAAGAAAGAGAAAAACTTTTGAAAAGAAAGAGGAAATTTTTTGAAAATAGATTTTTTTAAAATATTTTTGATTTTTCAAAAGTGTTTTTTTTGAAAAAGTGGAGTTTTATTTTTTTGTATTTTTTGAAAATGTTTTATTTTTTATGAAAAAGTTCTTTTTGTTATACCTCTTATTTACAACAATTTACCAATAAACCCTTATTATAATTACAAACAAGTTAAAGTACGAGCTATAGGTAAAGTATATATGTAATATATACAAACCCCCTTATACTTAGCATGTGATATGTCCTCATGGACCTAGGTGATAAAAAGTCACAGCTCGTACTAAGTATAAGTGGGTGAAAAAGAATAGAAGAAAAGAAGAATATAAGAGCGATGGAAAATGTGAAACAGGCATCGATCCCCCTATACTTAGGCTCTAGCTAGCCTAAGTATTGGAGAGAGCACAAGATTAGGAGACCGATGAGAGTGGGAAAGAATATACAAGGATAATGGACCTTCTTGTGAATGATGCAAATCACGGGTGAGGAAGGGAAATAGAGGAAGAAAAATCTATACAAGGGGGAATGAGAATATACAAGGATCGTGAAGATTGTGATGGACCTTCTTGTCGGAGCGAGGGGGTTGGTTGTGTACACATGTTTCGTTGTTAGAGTCGTCCTCAGAGGAATAATACTGAGGGGTAGGGAACATCCAGTGAGGGTCGACACACGGCTGCTTGCTCAAATAAGGCTTAAGAACAATCAAATTGAGCTCAATCATATAGATCGCCTCATTAGGACCTGATGAGGAATCCTTAGAAAATTCCTTCTCTGGTATGTCGAAGGAAACTTTCTTAGTTGGTTTTCTAGAACCTGGAGCATCAAGAGGAAGAGAGAGTGATAAGTCTTGAGGAGTTCGGGGGAACACCTCGAGGAATCAATACTCTTCTTCTTCTTACCAGATGATCGACTAGAGGATGGAGCAACCAATTTATCGACTTTTGTTAATTTGGTCCCAATTGTCCCTTTTGGTGTAGGTCTTAAATGTAGTGAGGTGTTGACCATAGGTTCATCGTCAAATGATTCACCATATGCATTGTAATACTCCTACAGTGTCAACACACGTCTTTGGTATGGCACAGTGTTCTCAGTTGGCAAGGCATTGGTCGGCTCATACATCGGATTATCTAAGTAGTCAAGGAAATCATAAATGATTGTGTTCGACTCAAGGGAAGCTTCTGGTTGTGAGTCCTCTCCAGAAGTTGTCATGATGACGGTGATGCAAGAAGTAGGTGGTGTGGTGGTGTAGGGAGTCTCTAAACCAATGGTCGTTTAGACAGTCAATATCTCAGGTGTAGTAGAGAGATGGGAATCAATTGTCTCTCATATGTCACGGATGTCTACAACTTATAGGTTACCTTAGAATATTGTGTGTCCTTAAAGATTAGGTGAGGTCGAAGTGCTCGCAATGCAGTGAGATCGATCTCCCAAGTGTTGCAATCTATTGTTGCCTTATCTAAGGCTAAGAATGGCTTCCCGAGAATGATCAGAGACTAGGTGAACTCGCCTCGATGCTCAATGTCAATAATCGTGAAGCCTACATGGAAATGAGCACCTTGGAAAGTAATAAGAACGAAATGGTTCCTCTAAACCATTTCTTAGACCAATCAGCCAATGAACAACCTCTCTCGTCTTCCTGCTTCATCCGAGTTTGAGCTTGGAAAACACGAAGGTCGGGAGGATATTTATCGGTGAGTCATCATTGATTCTTGCATGGGTGAAGGTAGTATCTTTGATTTCACAATCAAACCTTGGCAACTACTTCACTCTGCGGCTCCTGGTTTTTCTTCCTATTACCAACGAGGTGGCCATAGACACTATGTGTCTCTCGATCCTTATTCTCTTATTGCTCGACCTTTTAGGCATCAATTTACTTCTCACAAATCTTTTAAGGTCGGGAAAGTGTTCAATGTCCATTATTAAGGGAAGCTCAAAAATCAACTTCCCATCAAGTGCTTCCCTAACTGCAGGATCCAATTTTTTAGGTCTTTTCCTTTTTCAGTTTTTATGTTGTTTTCTGGTTTTTCATTTTTTTGGTCTTTTGGTATGTGAATGAGGAATAGGAGAATGTGCAGACTCTAGTTTAGAGGGAAAGTTGTTAGTATAAGATGGAGGTAGAAGGGACTCCAGTTATACATGACGTGTGATCAATCTGGTGATTTTCAGAATCCAATCGGTGAAATCCATGATCCACTTTCATACATGGACTCTTGGTCGATCTAGAAATGTCATCCTCCAATAAGTTCTCATGATACATCATGAGAGAAGTCTGCTCAGTTGGAGGATATCTTTGAGAACTCAGGATCGCATACTCAACACATCTTGACTCAGGCGTGCAATGCTGGGGTGAGTATGGCCCATCTGTATGGCAGATGTTGGTCAGAGCCTCATAAGGTGGGGTCAGTATACAAGGGTTCTGTAAATTGGTCGCACGAATCCAATACCTTGTATATGTTGGCTCTCCGAATGGGTGGTGGGATGGCTGGTCAATGTGGGCTCGATCATTAAGGCTGATCAAGTCAAGAAGATCATGCAGTGCAAGCCTCTCCATTCAGTTTGTTTGATTGACCATGTTGTACCCTAAGGTCAAGTTAGGAGGTATATTGGTCAATTGTTGTCTGGTCCTAAATCGAGGTGAGAATGCAGTCCGTGGGGGCAACTGATTCTGCCAATATTCGTCTTTGTAGTGGCTTGCTCTTCGATTTGTTCCTATATTCCAGTAAGTGTAGAGGAATATGGTGAGTCAATCCAGAGTGGATGTAGGTCAGGGGTGTAAGAATGTAGGGAAAGTGAGAAGGATGAAAAAGTGGAGAATTCACTCGGACATCTGACTTCGCAGTCAGGGTGTGGGTACGAGGAGGAATAAGAGGGTGAAGATGATCGGAATATGGTCGAAAAAGAGTGACCTGGATATATTGACCAATATTCTGATATCTTTGAAGAGGAATAGGAGAATGAAGCGGATCGAGGAAGAAAGCATGCAAGTGCATAGAATAACACACAAACTAGACAAACACAAGAGCAAACCCTAGTTTCACCATCAACACAATGATGGGTGCACAGGTTCGACCGTTTATCTTTTCTATTTTAGTTGGTGATAAATGCAATCTGTTAGGTGCATGTATTTACCTATAGAATGTCCCTATTCCTATGACTAGTTGCACCTACTTTCAGCCAGTATAGGAGTAAGTGCGGACTATATAAATACGGTTACCCGTTTCTTGAGGATGACGAGTCGCTAAATACGTGTTATAATTCGTGTTCGTTGTGGTACGTGTACTTAGCGATTCAGTCAGAACCGAGAAAAGAATTTCCGTAAAGAGTGTCTCGGCTTAATTTATATCCCGGGCAAGTCCGAGGTCGAACTCAGGGAGGCAAAGGAACAACTTTGGGGTTAATTCGAAAATTACGTTTTAGATTTCAGTGCGGTATTTTTTATATTTTTTAATACAAAAACCAAAGCAAATGCAAAATGCGGGTGAATTAAGTACTAAGAAATCACACAACTTAGCCAAATTAATTTTAATGGAAAAGAAGTCCAATTCAGCCAAATTATATTTTTCCTAGAGTCCTAATCCATAGATGGATGCAAGGTACTTTTTTTGGAATTTTAGGGGTTAAAATGCGACAACTAAAAATGTACACTTTTTATGGGTTTTTTCGCAGTTTATCACACAATCAGTAAGCAAAAATTATGAAAATATTACTGGAATGAAAACATGATGCAAGAAGATTACAGTAATTTTTTTGGAATTTTTTGACAAAGTATGAATTTTTTATGGATTTTTTAGTGAAGACAGAGTGTAAATTTCGTGAAAAGGATGTCTGTAGATTTAACTAAAAATCAAATACTAATTTCACTCTATGATTTATTTCAGGCACAAGACAACTCCAATAGACGTGAAATTTGGACAGCAATTACATCACATATTAAGGCATCACATATAATTTTTGTGGAATTTTTAGAGCAACCGTTTGTGAGATAATAATTTAATGGCACAGAATGGGTAAAATATGCAAAATTTCAGTTAACCATTTTTAATTAATTACCCATTACTCATAAAAATACAAATAAATAGTTAAAATGTAGATAATTAGTTGCTCAACACAATGCAATTTTTCTTTAAAGAAAAGGATGCCAAAACAAGGTCCAAATCAAAGTACAACTACAGGGGTATCCGTGCAAAATGAAAATTGGAAACTTACAAACATATATGTACAGGGACCTGTTTGCAATAATAGAAACTTTAAATATATATACAATGCAATTTTGACATTAAAAAAATGAAAAAGAAAAATAACCTTTCCTTTCTTCTTCCTTGTGCGCAGGAGGAGAACCCAAACGGCAGTGGGGCGGCGCCGGCGGTACGGCCGCGCGAGGCCGCGAGGGGAGGCAGCGCACCGCGCGCAAGCGGCGCACGTCGGGGAGGCGGCGGTCGAAAGGCAAGGGGGCAGCGGTGGCGAGCTGGGGGCGGCAGCCTTGGGGCGGAAGGCCGAGGCGCGGTGGTGCGCGAGATGAAGGTGGGGACGGCGGCGCCGACCGCGCACGGCGGCTGCAGCAATGGAGGCGCCGGCCGCGCGTGGCGGTACTGCTGCGGCAAAGGGGGGCGGCGCTCGCGGATGCGCCGCTTAGTGGCGACCGGTTGGAGGGGGAGGGGGCGGCGGCTGCTGCCTCCTTCCGCCTTCCATTTTTTTAAATTTTTTTTTAATTTTTTTTACTGTTGTAATAAAAAGACAGAGACTTTTTTTGTTTTAAATTTTTTTATTTTTTTAAATTTTTTTAATTTTGTTAAAACAGGGAATGAACATGATGGGAAAAAGTTGATAATGGTAATAAGATGGAGTAGAAACAAATGGGAGATGGTGGTGATATGATGGGTTAAAAAAATTTGCAAAAATGACAATATGATAAAATGAAGGGAAAATTTACCTACGATGATACGATCGCCTATGGAGTGCTCTCGTGAGCACGGTCGTCGCTCAAATCGTCGGCGTGCGATGAGCTCGAGCAGCGCGCGGTTGCGGCCGCGATGTTGGCCAAAAAAAACAGCGGATCACACCGGAGAGAGGGTCGTCGTCGCTCTACCGCGGATGCGTCGCTGTCACCGATTCAACTCTGGGAACTTGGCTCTCCTCACATAAAGATGGATCAAAGGCAAAAATGAGGAGAATGACATGTATATAAAGATGATGGCAAAATGGAAGTTAGAATTAAGATGGAGTGGGATGGAGGTTAATAAAATGGTGGAGTTGAATTAGAAGTTAGAAAAATGGTGGGGTTGAATGGAGGTTGGTGGTAGAATGAGTTGAATGGTGGTTATTGTAGAGAATGTATAATAAATAAATAAATGAAATAAAGTTGGCTACTTTAATTACAATTGAATAAAAAAGAAGAAGATAAATAGTGGAGAATTTACAAGGGAAGACAAACAACATGTACATATTTTTTTACTTTTCTAATATGTATTTTTTTGTCTTTTTAATAAGAGATATTTACAACGGAAAAATACTATAAAATAATATAATTAAAATACAACACAATCATGATATTTTTGTATTTTTAGCAATTATGAAAGATACAATAAAAATTAAAGAAAGAATGAATATATACAAGGTATACAATGTACATCTAGGTCCCAAAACCCAACTTTTGCAAATGAGCTCTGATTTTAATGAAACCACTTCCGTTGGATAGATAATTTTCTAACTTGAACTTTAAAAGTGAGTTTGGTGAATTTGGAGTTCATACGGAGCGGGAATTTAGCTTGGAAGTTGGTCTTTACGGCTTTTTCCCCTTGGGATCTAGGAGTATTTATTTGAGGTAAAATTTGTTTTGTATTTTTGTATTTTTATATACATTGATATGAACATGTTGGAGAAATAATTAGCCAAAAAGAAGTTGATATGAAATTATTAAAAATACATAAAGTTTTGGGCTATTTACATGTATAAAACTCCTTTGATTTTGCGGCTTTTTATGTGTAATTTATTTTGTACAATCTAATATACAATAATTAGTGAGTTTTATTTACAAGAGTCATTTTGTTAATTTATTGATTTTATGGACATTTTTCTGGGATTTTACTCGGAGATTTTGCTAAGATCAATATATTGAGATGATGAATCGTGGATTCATCAGAGAACAAAGCCTTAAAAGGCGTCCTCTAAACCTCCTACTATGTTAAGGAAATCTGGACCATTTACCGACTACCAGTAGATCCTCACTGAAAAATGGATAATCATTTTTGTAGAACAAGTAGTCTATATGAAAATCCTGGCTTGGCTCTATCTTAGTGTCGTCTCTCTCTCACTTGCAAGTAAATTCAAGCAATGACAGGCTTGCTCTCTCGCAATCAATATTTAATTTTAATTATTTTTTTCAACTCTGATTAGTAGTCCTGATTTTAAGTTCTGTTATCACTTGATTAATCCACCAAACACGACAACCCTAACTATCAGTTCCGATTTCCTTTTATCATAATTTTCAAAACCATGGGGAAGGGAGTCGAGAAAAACCAATGCCAATAGTGAAATCAATGATGCATGCCCAATTCAAAGGACTTACAATCATCCTCACGCTCTACATGCGAGATGCAATGCAGAATTGAATATTACACTATATGATATGCAAAGGAGAAAGCATTCCTATATAAGCAACTCATTAGCGAGTGATGATCAATTTGATTTGGGCTAATAGCTTTGCGGTCTAAGTACGTCTTGTTAAATGTGGTGTGCGGTCCTAAAAATTATGAGCATAATCAATAAAAATATTCTAGGAAATTCTCCAAGAGTCACGAGTGCAAATATTCTAGGAAATTCTCCAAGACTCGCGAGCGCAAGTCCTGTTCTACGTCAATCAACCACACAAGCACGAATGGGTCAAATGTCCAGTCCTGATATATGCACGAGCTCTCAAATAAGAGCCGCTATAAAAAATAAAAAATTACCTAAATTATTATAACAAAATATTTACAAAAATTCTCTCGAACTAAATTAAAATTTTTAATCTTCAACAGTCGATGTGCGTCACATCTATTGACCTCTGATGCACTCCAAGTTCATCAGGCCCTCACAAAGAAAATAAAAATTATATTAGAGAAATAGATGATGACATGCTTTGCAACTCGGGTTAAGGAATCGGATAAATGAAATGTCGTTGTGACCCAAACCACAAAGCTAAGTCAATAAGAAAAATCAAGGCCACACAAATCAGAAAATCAAAGCACAAAATCAATGTCAGCAGTCTCTGCTATTTATTTAGCATGATATAGATATCAGGATGGAACACAAGGAGCACAGAAATGTATGAAGTAGTAAAGATCAGATAAATAAAATCATATTTTTATTTGTTTTTAATATTGCAAATTTTGTATATTTTGGAATAAGAGAACAAGATAAGTAAATAAAACACAAGTAAACTTTCACAATTTCTAGTCAGACCTAAAATCCTCAAAATTCAGAGACAAAAATATTTTTATGTTTTTCAAATATTCAGATGTTTTGATGATTTTCTGAGATTTTTTAAATTTTTATATGATTTTATAGAAATCAAACAAAGGGAAAAGGGAAAACAATGTACAACATGGAGTAAAAGGCAAAGTTAAAATACTAAAAATGCTCTGACGTCCTGGTTGTGATTTTTATGAGAAATAGATAAAAATACCTATCAAGAAATAATGAAATCCTAATTTTTTCAATTTTTTGGAAATTTAATTACTTTAATATATTTTTGAGAGTTTTTTATTTTTAGGTTTTATAAAGAGTTTTGCAATAAAAATGCTACTAGAATCAAAATACATAGAAACAAGCAAACACTAATTTTTTGTAATTTTTAAAACAATTTTTGTATTTTTTACTTATTTTATAAAAATAGACAAAACATGTTTTTGGTGCTTTTGATCTTTAGAAAATATCAAACAAAATCAAATTAATTCACAAAATTATCATAAATATTACATGTTAGCAGGATATAATAATAATTTTTGTGGAATTTTGGAGTTAATTAGATATTTGTTTGATTAAAAACAAGGCACACAACAAGTAGGGACCTAGATGCAATTAGTCTAAAGTTTCCAGACCAATAGATAACACGGAAAAAAGCTTGGGTCAATATTGCAAAATATCTAGAATATTCACGCACATGCTCAATCACGCACAAGGGTATATTTGTAATTATCAAAAAACATCAACTCAAAAGATAACATTCATAAAGTTTAGAGAGAAGCATGCAAATAACCCATAAACTCACGTGAACATGCATATGTTTCAGGTTCGTAAGGACTAAAATGTAAATAATGAAAACATTAAGGTATAAACTTCAAATAGTTTGTCCTACAACTTTTATTTAGTGGATGAAATTGTAAAACATAACAGGTAGAGGGTAAAAGGGCAAAATACACCTGTAGGTCGTGTGCAGACCACGTGAGCACGCGTGGTAGTCTCTGGAGGTGGAGCAAACGTATGGTTCTGATCACTGGCAGCCTCATATCTAACAGCCCAAAGAATGTTCGCTACGCGCGGTCAAATGTGCTAGTGGGGGTCGGATCTGACGGTTAAAAAAGCTGCATTAATCGGTGATTGGGATGATATCTGGAGCGATAGGGATCATCCGACGGTTGGAAGAGGATATGGAAGAACACCTCCCGGTTGGACTTCGATCGAGCTAGGGAGGTAATCCTCCAGTCAGATTGAGTGTGAGGAGGTTCACCAGCTTTGTGGAGGGGCAACGCCTCAGCCTAAGGTGTCCAATGGGAGAGATGACCGATGGATGGTCGTGGCGATGACTGGCCACCTGGAGGTGCTCCGCCTGAGCAACTAGAGCTCGAAATGGGTCCCTCGCATGCAAGAAGTCAAGCAAATGGTAGAGAGACTCAAGGGCTTTGCTTGGTCGGATTATTGCTTGATAAAGGTAGGAGAAAAGAAAGGGGAATGGAGGTCGACTCCTAGCGGTTGTGGAGGGAAGGAGTCTTGGCCTTAGTCTCGACCTTGTGGTCGAGCCTAAGGATGATCAGGCTGCGGTGCAAGATGATGGACGAGATGGTGGTCGCTGAATGGATGGGTGCAGATAACAGGGCTCCGACCAGTTGGTTTGAGCAAGTGAATGTGCGGCGGAGCTAAATGGAGTGGTTGGAATCTAATGAAAAATTAAGGGAATAGGATAGTTACCTGAAGATCTAGATGGTCTCCTGAGTTCCAGGCGATGATGGTAGTCAAGGTTATGGCCTCAACCACGTTTCCCCTGACGAGGAGGTTGCTCGTGGCGAATCTCCAGCCATGAAGGTTGAGCTACGTCATCAGTGCACCAACTTGAGTTCCAAAGATCGCTCCGAGCAACTGTCACTCAGCTGCAGGTGCCTAAGGGTCTAAATGGGAGTGAGGAATGAGTAGCTTGACTGTGGAGGTTAAGGAGATATAATATAGGCTTCCTAGGAGGCTCAAGAGATTGGGAAAGAGCATGCAACTCTAGGAAGATCCGTGTCTTCCTCGAGATCCGTGAAGGTGATGGATCTTATGAGAAGGCTCGAGCGAAAAATCGAATCGAGAGGAGGCCTGAACTGACTTGGAAAAATGGGAGAAAAAGCTATGATGGGAGGAATCGGGTCAGGTCAGCCTTGGAAGAAGGCGTTGACCGGAGGTCAACGTCCTGCTGCACCAAATAGAAAAAAAGAATTTACAAATTATTTATAAAATCAATAAAAAATAGTAAATGAATTCAAAATAAAAAGTATATAAAATAAAAAAATATTTATTATTTTCAAACTATTTTCTATAATTTTTAATTATTTTTATGAAAAATAAAATAATGTCTATACAGTATATATGATTATATACATGTATAATATATCTATGTATTATGTATAATTATTTTTATTTTGTTATTTTTACGCAAATAGCCCAATTTTATATTTTATTTATTTAATATAATTTTAGTAGTATAAAATAATTTTTATTTTTTATGGGTTATTTACAGATATATAATAAATAGAGAATGTTTTGAATGTACATGTGTTTTATACAAGGAAAGGGCGATTTTATTTTATTTTTTATTTTTCTGATTTTTTTTATTTTTATTTTATTTTAGGACATATATACAAGGAGGTAGAAATAACTATTTAATTTCATTTTGGTGAAAAATGCATATTTACAAATATAGGTGATATGTAGAATACAAAGTAGGCCCTATCTCTCTCTACTTATTTTATTTGGAGATGAGGTCAAGGATTGACCTTCTCTAGGGGTTCGGGTTACTCTTTATTTTTTCTAAATACCTCCTTCCTTTTTCATTCCCTTTATTCTTTTATTTTTGCATACATGCTAATTATATAATATTAACATATGCATGCAATTTGTTATGTTATTGTACTTACACCTATTTACATGCTGATTTGCCAAGATAAATAGCTAAAATAAAAGAATAAAGAGTGAGAATCAGGGATTCATCACCCCCTATACTTTACCTTTGCTAGTCCCTTAGCAAATACTTATTTAAAACAGAAGTGGAAAAGGGAAGAAAAGAAAAAGGAGAATCAAGGTTGATTATTAAACTTATCTTGATTAAATTGAAGTATGGAGCTCAGTCAGACCTTTGGATTATTAGTTTGTCGGAACCTTATTGAGATCTATGTTTAAGACTCAACAGCCTCTAAGTTATGTTATTCTATGGTCAAGACTTCTCAATAAAACAGATCATAATAAGTCTACATACGCAAACTCTAATGACCATGAATCTTCTCTTGTATTGTGTAAGTGATATGTAGCTCCCCACCTCAGAGATGACAAAGAAACAACCCCCCTCAACAAGGTAATTCTAATTCTCTAGTCTAGCAGCTCTTTCCTCGAGGAGCGGAGTATTCCCTTCTAAGTTCAAGTACAATCGGCTCAAGAAAAGGGGGAAAGAAGAGAATGGACCATGGCCAGTGTAGCCATGTATCCCTAGAAGCTCAACCAGTGTAGCTAAGTCTTCCGCTGCAAGCTTCATGAGATGATAAGATGTAACATAAGCTTTGCATTATTTGGCTATATATATTCCGGCAGGTATTTTGTTTTCAATCAAGCATGTCCACTTTTTTGGAGTTTTTATTTTGCACATTTTTTTATGTGCATATGTACAAGGTGTCTACATGGTGCAGCATATATACATAAGGACTTTTTCTTCTTGAGCCAGTAGACTATCCCTCTTTTGAAGCATTATTGCAACCCACAACTCTTGTCTTTAGACCTCAACACCGCTAGACCAAGTTGAGGTGCACTTCCCTCCCTAAAGAAAGATGAGAGGTTCCTCCTAGAAGTACTACCCTTGTATGCTACCCCAAGCCAAAGGAAATTGCCTCACCACCTCATCCGTGGAGAGCTATGTGTAAGGTGTCGGGGCAAGTAAAGCCATTGTCTGTGAGAGTCATGCGTGCATTGTTAAGTGTTCTACTTAGGCTTATCAAGATGAAATGTGAACGTAGCATAGTGGACTCAAGGAATTAAGTCATTAATGGACCTGAAAAGTCTTAACCCTAAATCTTATAAGGTTCCTCTTAGAATTAGGTGGATTAAGGTCCTAACTAAGCTCTGTTTTCCAATTTAATTCCAAACTATTTTAAATGTCAACTATGATTCAGAAGAATATACAAATATATACAAAAATTATTTTTATGCAAACTTTTTTAAATCATACAAAAACTTTAAAAATGTTTGAATGCATGGATGTAGGAGTTTTGCAAACTATTTACAAACATTTACACAGGGTTTTTTTTGCAAACTTTTTGTTTTCAAATATTTTTCAGAATTTTTATACTATATACATAATTTTGATACAAACATATTTACAAACTTTTATAATCAAAACACTTTTACAAACATCTATACAAAAATAAATTTTATAGATAGCTATGCATGTGCAAGAGAGAATTGAATGTACAAGAAATATCTAAAATTTTTGTGATCTTTGATAAGTGATTTTTTAGCCATTTTATTTATTAACACACTCGTTCAAAGTACGAGTTATGGCTAAAGTATATATAAAATATATACGACACCCCCAAATACTTAGCTCGAATGATGTCCTCAGAGTGATCAAAGAGCGATGAAGAAGACAACTCGTGCTTAGTATTGGAAAGTGAAAAGAAGGGCTATACTACAATGACAAATAAAAGAACATAATAAATAGAAGTCGGTGATCCCTCTATACTTAGGATAAAGTAATCCTAAGTATAGAAGATTGTACACAAATAAGAAACCGAGGGTTAGAATGTACATAGCCTACCTCCCCTATACTTAGAGTAAAATATCCCTAAGTATAGTCAACAAAACAGAGGTAAAATGAATCAAAAGAATAATTGAAAATCTGACACCCCCTATATTTAGGGTAAAGTACACCCTAAATATAGCATAATCACAAGATGAAGATGGGGTATTAGACAAAAGAATGAAATGATATGGACATCTGGATCTATATAAGGCAGAATACAGTGACAATCATGCAAGAGATGCAACTTGAGGTGAGTGAAAGACCACATCTCATGCAAAATGAATTGGGGCAACGTCAACAACCAGCAAATCATTATCTATATACGGCTTCAGGCGTTGACCGTTGATGCGAAAGGTGGACTCAAATGACATCTCAGATATGTCAATACTACCATTGTCATGCACCTTTGGGACCATATATGGTCCCTTCATCTTACTCTGCAACTTCCCTAGAAATAATCTAAGCCTGGCATCAAACAACCATACTCTCTGATCTGGCTCAAACTGCTTATGCCTGATATGTAAATCATGCCATTCCTTTACTCACTCCTTGTATTGTAGGATTCTTGAAAAGATTGTATCTCTAAGCTCCTCCAGGGCTACCAATTCTGCCTTTCCTTGATCTCCTATACTCTCTAGATCTAATAGTATCTCAGTAACAACCCATAGTGACTTATGATCAATCCCAACAGGTAAATGGCATGGCTTGCCATAAAAGAGATGAAAGGAGATGTACCCAAAGGAGACTTGAAGGAAGTCCGATATGCCAACAAGATCGAGTCCAAAAGCTGTGACTAATCCTTTCGATCTGGGCAGACTACCTTCTGCAATATCATCTTGATCTCCCTGTTCGATACTTCGGTAAGACCATTGGTCTGAGGATGATATGGAGTGGCATCTCGATGGTCTATGTTGAACTCGTTAGCAAGGTCCTTTAGCTTTTCGTTGATAAAGTGAGACCCCCTGTTAGATATTAAAACTCTAGGCACTCCGAACTGTGAAATGATATTTTTCCTTAAAAATCTGCAAACAATCTTAGCATCTGTAGTTCGGGCGGGTATGGCCTCAACCCAATGACTCACATAGTCAACAACTAGTAGAATGTACTCGAATCCCTGACTCTTAGGGAATGGACCCATGAAATCAATGACACGTGCATCAAAGAAGTAAATGGGATGCATTGGCATCATATCACGTTGTCCAGAAGTTTCCATCCTTTGACAGTTAGTACACCTCTTCATGAATTCATTAGAATCCTTGAAGAGGGTAGGCCAACATATGCCGGATTGGAGCACTTACTGTATTGTTCTCCTCCCAGAATGATGTCCTCCTGCCTCAAGCTTGTGGTAGTAAGTAAGGACGTTGTCATGCTCCTCCTGAGGAATGCACCGATGCCAGACGCTATCCCTTCCTTCATGATAAAGGATGGGATCATCCCAATGTAGGACTTGGCCTTCATGAGGAAGGTCTCAAGTCGCTGTCTGAGCCAACCTTTTGGAACTTTCTAGGCAACAAAATAGTTCACAATGTCGGCGCACTATGGGAGAGAGACGATAACAAGGATTGCCTCGTTTGGGAAGGTCTCTGTAATCAGATCAATATGCTCAAATTACTCAAGATTTTCCAAACAGGAGAGATGATCCGCCACCACGTTCTTGACTCCAGGTTTATCCTTAATCTCAATGTCAAACTCCTGGAGCAGAAGGATCCATCTACTCAGCCATGTTTTAGCATCCTTCTTTGCCATGAGGTACATGATGGTGGTATGATCGGTAAAGATAGTCACCTTTGATCCGAGAATATAAGATCAAAACTTATCCAAGGCAAAAACTACGACTAGCATGTCTTTCTCCGCTGCTATATAATTCTGTTGAGTGGCATCCAACGTATGACTAGTGTAGTGAATGGCAAGTAATACTCCATCCCTCCTCTGTCCCAACACGGCCCCTATGGCAAAATCGGAGGCATTCATCATGATCTTGAATGGGAGAGACCAATCAGGTGGTTGGAGGACAGGAGCCTCAATAACTAGGTTATTGAGAGTCTCAAAAGACGCAAGTCATCTACAATGAACTCGGTGTCTTTCATCAGTAGATCAGATAACGATCGTGCAATCATGTTGAAGTCGTAAATAAAACATCGGTAGAAACCGATATCTCCCAGAAAAGACTGTAATTGCCGCAAATTGGACGGTGGATTGAGTTTCCTGATGATATCCACCTTGGCCGGATCAACCCCCATGCCCCTGTTGGAGATGATATGACCTAGAACCGTCTCCTAAGTCACCATGAAGTGACTCTTCTCCCAAGGCAAGATAAGATGGGCCTCTATACAGCGTTGAAGCACTCGATCTAGGCAGTCAAGACATGCATCAAACCCGTCGTTAAAGACCAAGAAATCATCCATGAAGACCTCTAAATAGTCACCCACCATGTCCAAGAATATGGATAGCATGCACCTTTGGAATGTTGCCGGGGCATTACATGGACCAAAGGGCATCCGTTTGAAAGCATACGTCCCAAACGGATATGTAAATGCCATTTTATCCTAGTCCTCGAGCGCTATGTCCACCTGATTATATACGGAGTACCTATCAAGGAAGTAGTAATGACTCTTCTTAGCTAGCCTCTACAATCTGATCAATAAAAGGCAGCGGAAAATGATCTTTCTTGGTGGCCTAATTCAATCGCCTGTAGTCCACACAGACCCTCTAAGAAGTGGGTACCCAGGTAGCTATCTCCTCTCTAGACTTGTTCATAACTGTAGTAATGCCAGTCTTCTTGGGCACCACATGCAATGGACTAACCCACTTGGAATCGGAGATGGGGTAGATAAAATCAGCACTCCACCATTTTGATACTTCCTTCATAACTACCTCTCGAAGATTCAGGTTTAGTTATCGCTGGAACTTACGTAATGGCTTAGCGTCCTCTTCGAGATAGATATAGTGGGAGCACAGGGCCGGTCTTATCCCCTAGAGATCAGCTATGCTCCATCCTATTGCCTTGCGGTTTCTTTAAGAACCTCCATAAGACGAGATTATGGCTCTCCAGTCAAATCTGCTGAGATAATGAATAGGTACATCTCATGCTAACCTGCAAGGAATCTATAGTTCAATGACGTCAGTAAAGGCTTCAGTTATGAACAACTGGGAGCTGGCAAATCTGGTTTCTGAAAGGTCTGAGCGAATGCAACCAGATTTGAATTGAGAACTCTCGCTAATCATGAAAAACTGGTGAAGATCACCCTGCTGGTGTATGTGTTCTTTGTGCTGGCTCAGTCTCCACCCTAATTGTTGGCTGTATAGGAATCATACAAGGTAACAACTCATCAAATTCGGTCCAATCGATATCTGAATCTGAGCGATCTGAATAATACGCATAAGACATGAACTCTACTTCACCATCATGAACACGATCATCAGCCTCAAAAATGTCCTTGGCCAGGAATGTGCTCTCCGAACTTTCCTCGACTAGAAGTTGTAAATCTGCAGTATCTGAATGTCAGAGAAGGGCTCGTGAAATTGGATCGAACCAAGCAGTTGCATCATCAATGATCACAAAGTCACACACCTGGTGGACGTCTCGCTCTGCCTTTGTCGTGTGTTTTGCATCGCTGAATTGCCCTGAGCAAGCTAAATCTCGCGCTCTAGTCTCATCAATCATCTCTATTTGTATATTCTCACCCTTGGTGCGAAAGTAAACCTTCCCACTATCATGATAGGACACCACCTTGGTTGTGCCCAAGAATGAATGTCCTAGAATGATGGGAGTATCAGTCACAGACTCAGGAGTCTCCATATCCAACACAACGATGTCCACAAGGAATTTCAGGCCCTGAATTGTGACGACCACATCCTTCAACAACCCCTTCAGCCTCTTGACAGATCTATCAACAAACTGAAGGATTTTCCTGCTCTATCGAAGCGGTCCAAATTCGAATTAATCGTGTAAGGTTGTTGGAAGGAGGTTGATGGAAGAGCTATTGTCTAATAGAGTACGACCAAATCTCTGCTCATGAATGTGGCATCTGACATAGGGAGCTCCTACATCTAGCCTTTTGGATGCTAGACAATTTTGAATGGTAAAGCAGGTGGCACAGGTCATCACATGGATCTTTGCTTGGTGGTTCCTTCTCTTCCTGCAGATGGTGGTCTTTTCACTGAAGTTCTTTTGGAAGAGAGGGATGCGATTGAGTGCCTCCTGTAGAGTCAGCTGAATGTGGAATCTATCAACCATCCGCTGGTTGAACTCTAACTGCTGGTCTTTTTTGAATTTTCTTTTTTATTCCCTTTTTCCATCTAGAGTTCTTGAGGGAAGGGGATAGTTGTGCCCTCCTCAAATAGAGGACTAGGAATAGGTTTCTGCTGCTGAGAGGGAGTGGTATCCATACAAGTATCATAAAGCATCACATATGGACTCGAAGATGAAGAAACCTTTCCTTTATTAATTTTTTTGGTGTTTTTCATATGGTCCCGAGATATAATAACTGAAGGAAAAACAACAAGAATAGAAGTGGTGGCATCATTATCACCCGCAGCATCTGTCTTTGCGACATCAGCATCGCGCTCTGGCTCAACTTCTCACGAAATGGTGGCATCAGTACCACCTGCTGCATCTGGGGAAGCGACGACCTCAGTACTGTTGGTTGGATCAATGTCCTTAGTGGTGTCAGCACCACCGTCGTCATCATCATCATCATTAGCAGCATCAACACCGCTATCCTCCTCGTCTAGCCTCCTAGATCATCGTGGTGTCGTATCTCAGATAAGGCACCACCGGCTGGCATCCTACTGCTCCTAAGTGTGACAAAATCAACATCAAATATGTATGAATAAATATCAAATGAATCACTAGGAGTGATGGTCTCTATGAATTGTACCTGCTCAGATTTCCTCTTGAGGTTGTTCAGGTTGGGCTTGATTTGAGCGGGTATGGAGACCTTGCCCTTTATTATTTTCCTCACCTCTTGGAGAAACTCGTCCATCTCCCACCTAAAGGATGCTTGCTGATCAACGAGTAGGTGGGGTAGATCATCAAGGGCTAGATTCTCATAGGCTGGCCCATGATAACTAGACGGATTTCCTCCCTGGAAGTGAGGTTGCTACTGGAATTGGTGAGGGGAAGGCTGAGAATACTATTGTTGAGGCTACTGCTGGTGCTGCCTCCACTGTTGTCCCTACTAGTAGGGATGGGGACCTGGCTGGTAGTGATGTTGTAGCTCGTGGGAGAACTCGAGTTGTTGCTGGCTGAATTGTCCACCCTGAGTTGGAGGTTGTTGTTGGGACGAGGCACCTCCGGTAGACCACCTGAATCCGAGATGGTCTCGGTGGATCCCGGGCTACTTCTGGTCATACCAAATCCCATTGACTTCCATCAACAACTCTTGCTCCTATGGGGACGGGGGAAGAACTGCCAGTGGTTGATCCTACTGGTGCGCCACCATCTGAGCGTCTTGAGATGGCGGTGGTTGAGAGTACTGGTGCTGCAGCTGCTGGACAGTTCCTCCTAGATGTGGTGAATCTGGTGAAATAGGGCGAAGTGCTAGGACTAACTGCTATTGCTAGGATAAGTCTATGACCTGAGATAGGGATGAGAAGCCATCTATGCCTCCTGGAGACACATGATCTGTGTCTTCAGGTCATTCAAGGTCTGTGCCAACTGATCAATTTGCATCATTCACTGGCATTGCTTCCTCTCGATGATCTCGATGCGGTCCAACTTCTCACTGATAATGTCCATGTCAGCGGGCCAACGACTCTACCTGTGATGCGACTGCTGAAGAAGTGGATGGACCCTCATCAACAAGTGTTATCCTCTGATAGGCCACGACCTAGGGTAGGGGCTTCCCTTGAGTGTAGAGATGGGTTTGGGACATCGGTGTGTAATTCTCGACCATATCCTCATAGATGGCCCAAACTTGGTCTTCATCTTTGGTGAAGTAGGAGCCCCCACATGAAGCATTCACTAGCCCCTGCAGCTCTAGTGTCAGGCTACAAAAGAAGCTTTGTACGAGATTGTGCTTGGAGATATCGTGATGTTTACAACAGTCAACGATCTCACAGAATAGATCCAACGCCTCATGGAGTTGATCGTTGGGGATCATGGAGAAGTTGTTGATCAGAGCTCACGTTGCGTTCGTCCAGTCGAGTGGATAACACTTGTTCAAGCACTCGATCCGGAGCTGCTCCCATGAAGTAATGTATCTCCCCAAATGTTTCAGTCAGTAGGCTGCTTTGTCTATCAAGGAGAATGGGAATGCCATCATCTTGATGGTATCCTCATCCACGAATTGATCGTGGACAATTCTGCAGATCATCTCCAACTCCTATAGGTGAAGATGCAGCTCCTCGATGACTAGCCCATGCAACTTGAGCAAAAGTTGAATGGTTTGGGGGCTAAGCTTGAAGTCACCTAGAATCACCGGAAGCTGAATCCAATGGTGTCTGAGGGTTGCACCAGGGTTGTACAACTCCCCCATCGGTCTGTCTAGTCAGGGTGGATTCTGCGGGTCTTCTGGTTGGCCTCCTGCTCCTTCTCAAGCTGTAGGAATGTCCTCATCGGTTTGTCTCTGAGGGTCTCCTCTGTTGGCTCGCATCTACTATAACTCTTGACAGACCTCTACCATAAACGCTACTTGATCTCGGATCTGACGCTGCAATGTCTCAAGCGAGGCTAACAAGGTGTTGTTTATGGCACCCTGATCTTGAACAAATGTCGAACTCTGGGACTATCCATCTATGTGTCTATCATTGTTGGCCATCTCTTGGGTCTCTACAAAGGCGAAAGACCCGAACTCAGGTGCCATCAAATGAATAAATAGATGCACTGGTCTCTACTCGGGCACCTCAGTACTGGAAGAAGGGTGATTGAGGGGGAACAAGGTGGAATCAAACCTGGGTTCGGAGAGTTGCTCTAGGATCCTCGAAACCTCCCTAGATGAATGGGTCTGAATGCTCGAGAGCGGTGCTACCAGAGGCAGTCTAAGGGACCTCCAGTCCATCATCGTGATCTGGAGATAGTGCGAATGGGATCTGGAAACAAATAAGATCAGCAATCAAACCCCCAATTCACCTACTCAACACTAGAGTTGATGACCATAAAGGTTCGGTCTTTTATCTTATCAATTTTATTTAGGTGATAATTCAGTCTTGCAGGGTGATTAAATGAGCTATTAGAAACCCGATGCTCCCAAGAGACTGGCTCAATCCCACATCTAGATCTTTCTCAGTCAGTACAAGTTGTGGATCGTTTACCAGCTACCCGATCAACTCGCTCTACTAAGGATGCCACGGCCTCCTTTTCCGGATACCAGAGAGATCCTCACTAGAGAATGACTAACCCCAAGACCATTAATCTAATGAGAGTTCATGTGTGGCTCTACCCTAATGTGTATGTCACTCTCTTGCGCAAGCAAACCAAACAAGGAGGGGATGACTCTCCAAAACAGATTTTTAAATGAAGTGTCTTTTAAGATCAAGTTTGTTTAGGCAGTCCCAATTTTTATTGCTTTCACTTTTTAGGTAATTTTCAAGAAAATAATGCCTAACAATTTTTTCGATTTCATGGGGTTATTTAATTCCAAAAATACGGGGGAGGAAGTTGAAAAAGTCGATACGCGATCAAACACTATGATGCATGCAAAGTTAGAAATGCATTCATGTTGCCAGCACTCTACATGCAGGGTGATCCGCGCATAAATTTAAATTCTGAGTTTAAACTAATCTATATGATGCACAAAGAAAACGACCTTAGACGAGCAATTTCTAATGATCACGAAGAACGGTAGCTAGCTAAGTAGATCAAGTGCGGAGTCCAATCTTGGTAACCACTCGGTGCCCACCACAACGGGTCCTGCTAGCATTGTATGTGGTTCCTCACGGCACGTAGACTCGAGTCTAATTGATCTAACTTTTTTATTATAAATTATTAATAAGGTCCAATTACGAACTATAGGTGCAAGCAATATATTAGGGATTGGGCCTTAATTAGTTACGTCACAGTCAAGAAAAATACTAATTCTAAGGGCCAAATTCTTCAGGAATCAAATAGAAATAATAGGCGATAAAAGCGAAACCGGCGAAAACTGCAATGAGGTCCCCCGAGCACACTTGTGCTCAATGAAACAGACCCCGATAAGCCAAGTGTCCAAGAAAGTCTAGAAGTCATGTATTATTACAACAATAATAATAATGTGCTGGAAATAAACTACTATACTCTTTCTAATATAACTAACTCCCTCCTGTCCTCCTGCTCCTCCTCGGACGCGGTTACTCCAATCGAAAGATGCAACATCCTCATGCGGTCCCTCGCACCAAAAAGCAAAGTAGAAGATTGTCAGAAAAATAGTTATATAAGACATAGATAAAATATACAAAATCTGAAAAGACTACTAAGGTGTGCTCCCTAATAATGGCACCATTCTGATGACACGCTTTGCAACTCGGATTAAGGAATCAGATAAATGAAATGTTGTTGTGACCCAAACCACAAAGTTAAGTCAACAAGAAAAATCAAGACCACACAAATCAGACTATCAAAGCACAAAATCAATGTCAGCGGTCCCCACTATTTATTAAACATGGTATAGAGACCAGGGTCGCTCACAAGGAGCACAGAAATGTACGAAGTAGTCAAGATCATAGAATAAAATCATATTTTTATTTGTGTTTTAATTCTACAAATTTTTATATTTTGGAATAAGAAAATAAGACAAGTAATTAAAACACAAACAAGCTTTCACAATTTTTATTCATACCTAAAATGCTAAAAATTCAGAGATAAAAATATTTTTATATTTATCAAATATTCAGATGTTTTTATTTATTTTCTGAGATTTTTCTAATTTTTGTACGATTTTATAGAAATCAAACAAAGGAAAAAAGGGAAAATAGTGTACAACCTAGAGTAAAAGGTAAATTTAAAAAACTAAAAATGCCTTAACATACTGGTTGTGATGTTAATGAGAAATTAGATAAAAATACCTATCAACAAAAATTGAAATGCTATTTTTTTCATTTTTTAGAATTTTAATGATTTTTTTAAGTTTTTCAGAGTTTTTAGATTTTTACGATTTTGATAAATATTTTTGCAATAAAAATGCTACTGGAATCAAAACACACATAAACAAGCATGTACTATTTTTTTGTAATTTTTAAACCAATTTTATATTTTTTATGTATTTTAGAAAACAAATATAACATGTTTTTAGGGTTTTTTATTTTTAAAAAAATATCAAATAAAACCAAATTAATTGACAAAAATTACCATAAATATTATGTACTAGCAGGAGCTAATAGTAATTTTGTGGAATTTTTGGTATTAATTAGGTAATTGTTTGATTAAAAACAAGGCATATAGCAAGCAGGGACCTTGATGCAATTAGACTAATGTTTCCAAATCAATAGATAACACAAACAAAAAGCTCAGGGTCAATATTGCAAAATGTCTAGAATATTCGCGCACATGCTCAAAAACTCACGCACATGGGTATATTTGTAATTATCAGAAAACTTCTACTCAAAAGATAATATTCATAAAGTTCAGAGAGAAGCATGTAAATAACCCACAAACTTACGTGAACATGCACATGTCTCAGGTTCGGAAGGACAAAAATGTAAATACTAAAAACAATAAGGTCTAAACTACAAATAGTATGTGCTACAACTTTTATTTAATGGGCGAAATTATAAAACATAACAAGAAGAGGGTAAAAGGGCAAAATACCCCTACAGGTCACGTGTAGACCATGAGAGGACGCATGGCGATCTCTGGAGGCGGCATAGACGTACGATTCTAATCACTGGCAACCTCAGATCTGACGTCCCAGAGAATGTCCGCTACGTGCAGATGCGCTAGGGAGGTTAGATCAGACGATTGAAAAAGCTGCAATAGTCGACGGCTGGGATGATATCTGGAGCGATGGGGATCATCCGATGATTGGAAGAGGATCTAGAAGAACACCTCCTGGTTGGACTTTGATCGAGCTGGGGAGGTGATCCTCCAGTCATATTGAAGCGCGAGGAGGTTCACCAGCTTCATGGAGGCAAGGCGCATTGGCCCGAGGGGTCCGATGGGAGAGGTGACGAATGGATGGTCATGGAGATGGTCGGCCACCTGGAGGTTCTCCGCCTGAGTAATTGTTGCTCAAAACGACTCCCTTGCATTCGAGAAGTCATGCAAATGGTAGAGCAACTCGGGGGCTTTGCTCTGGTCGGGTTATTGCTTGATAAGGGTAGGTGAAGTGAATAGGAATGGAGGTCGACTCCCGATGGTTGTGGAGGGAAGTAGTATTGGCTTTAATCTCGACCTGGTGGTCGATCCTAAGGATGATCAGGATGTAGTACAAGCTGATGGATGGAATGGTCATTTGAATGGATGGGTGCGGATAACGAGGCTCTAACCAACTGGTTGGCGCAAGTGAATGTACGGTGGAGCTAAATGGAGTGGCTGGAATCTAACGAAAAATAAAGGGAATAGGATAGTTACTTGAAGATCTGGATGGTCTCCGGAGCTCCAGGCGATCATGGTCATCAAGGTTATGGCCTCAACCACGTTGTGGCGGGCGGAGAGGATGCTCGCGACAGATCTCCGGTCATGAAGGTTGAGCTATGTCGTTACTACACCAAACTGAGCTCCCAAGATCATTCAGAGCAGTTGTCACTCAACTAGAGGTGGTTAAGGGTCGAAATGGGATTGAGGAACGAGATGCGTGACTATGGAGGCGATGGAGATAAATTATAGGCTTCCCAAAAGGCTGGAGATATCGGGCAAGAGCACGCAACCCTAGGAAGATCCATGCCTTCCTAGGGATCCATGAAGGTGGTGGATCCTAGGAGAAGGCTTGGGCGAAAAATCGGATCCAGAGGAGGCTTGCCCCGACTGAGAAAAATGGGAGAAAAAGCTCCAGCAGAAGGAATCAGGTCGGGCTAGCCTTGGAAGAAGGCGTTGACCGGAGGTCAACGTCTGTCTCGACGAATAAAGAAAAGAATTTACAAATTATTTATAAAATCAATAAAAAAATAGTAAATGAATTCAAAATAAAAGTATATAAATTTTAATATTTTTATTATTTTTCAAACTAATTTTCTGTGATTTTCTTTATGAAAAATAAAATAATGTCTGTACAATATATATGATTATATACATGTCTAATATACCTATGTAATATGTACAATTATTTTTATTTTATTGTTTTTACATAAATATCACAATTTTATATTTTATTTATTTACTACAATTTTAAGAGTATAAAATAATTTTTATTTTATTTTATGGGTTATTTACAAGTATATAATAAATAGAGAATGTTATGAATGTACATGTGTTTTGTATAAGGAAAGGGACATTTTATTTTTATTTTTTTCTATTTTTTATTTTATTTTTATTTTATTTTAATACATATATATATAAGGAGGTAGGAATAATGATTTAATTTATTTTGGTCAAGAATGCATATTTACAAATATAGGTGATATGTACAATATAAAGTAGGCCATGTCTCTCTCTACTCATATTATTTGGCGATCAGGTCAAGGATTGACCTTCTCTTGGGGTTGGGGTCACTATGTATTTATTCTAAATACCCCCTTCCTTTTTATTTTCCTTTATTGTTTTATTTTTTCACAAATACATGATGATTATACAATATTAACATATGCATGCAATTTATTATGTTATTGTATTCACACCTATTTACATGCTGATTTGCCAAGATAAATAGCTAAAATAAAAGAATAAAAAGTGAGAATCATGGATTCATCAATTAACAACAAACTATATACAAAAATGACTAGAAAAATAATTAAGAGAAAAGAAGGGGAAAACAGATTAATTTACAAAGTGACTCGGGGGTCAGACTACCTGAGTGAGAGAAAACCTAAATCAAATTTTCTAGATTAAACCCTAAGCAGTTTGCCTCCCCGGTAATAGTGCAATATGATGAGTCTCTAAATACATGTTATAATTTGTACTCGTTGTAATACAAGTACTTAACGAATCGTGCATAACCTAAATCAAATGTCTCTATGAAGAGGACTTGGCTTAAATTTATATCTCGGACAAGTCCATGGTCAAAAACAAGGAGGTAAAGGAACAACTTTGGGTTAAATCAGAATACTTAGGTTTAAGTTTTCAATGCGTATTTTTTATATTTTTTTAATGTAAAAATATATGCAAATGCACAATGTGGGTGAATTAAATTAATAGGAAAGCACACAACTTAGCTAAATCAAGTTTAATGTGAAATTAATCTAATTCAATCAAATTATATTTTTACTAAAAATATAATCTAGTGATGAATGTGGAACACATTGTTTTGGTTTTTTATGGGTTAAAATTCGATAATGAAAAATGCATATTTTTTATGGTTTTTATGCAATTGTTCACACAAATAGAATGCAAAAATTATGAAAATTGTACTTGAAGTTAAACATGATGCAATGAGTATACAATAATTTTTTTGAAATTTTTCGATAATATATGAATTTTTATGGATTTTTAATGAAAACATAGTGATCGTGAGTTTTTAATTCCTAATAAATTTATAATATCTATTATCTAGAGAGAGAATTATCTCAAGAAGGTATTTATATATGCAATCAAGGAGAGTTGGAATTTTGTAAAAAAATACGTAATTTAATTAAAAATCATTTATGAAAGTACTCTATAATTCATTTAAGGAACAAGAAAACTCCAATTTAGATAAATTTTGGATAAAAATTAAAACACATTTCACGACATCATTTCTAATTTTTAGGAATTTTTGGAGAAACCATGAGTTAGATATAAATTTAAGAGCTTAATTTTTAATAAAACAATTTAGTTAATTACCAAAAATCACAAAAATTGAAATAAATATCCAAGTGATAGAGTATTATTTGCTCAACAACAAGACGTTTTCATTGTAATAAATGATGCAAAAATGATTTCCAAATTAACGTTCAACCATAGGGGTATCCATATAATACAGAAATAAACTTAAACAACACAAAACATGTATAGGGACTTGTTTATAATTACAAAAACTTAATGAAAATAAAGTGCAATTTTCCCAATAAAAAATAAAAGAGGGGCAAACCTAATTCTTCCTCCTGTCGTTAGGGCACGATGGAAGGTGGGAGGGGGCGGTTGGCGTTGCGATCGATGTCGACGGCGACACGTGAGGCATCGATGGGAGGAGGGCACGCGGGTGGCACGAGCATCACGATGCTGAAGGAGAAGGTGTGTCGCAGGTGACGAGGGCATGTGGAGTAGGAGTGGTCGCAGTTGGAAAGGCACACCGGCGGTGGTAGCTGTGGGCAACCTGGAGGCTGAAGAACGGTGGTGATAGACGGCCTGCTCGAGGCAGGAGGCTGTCGGCAGTGGCCGCAGGAGGGGGGATGGTGGTTTTTTTATTATTGTTTTTTGTTTTTTATCTGAAAATTATTTGATTTTATAATTTTTAATTTTTAGTTATCTGAAATAGAAAATAAAAAATAGAAATATAAAATGGTGTGGTGATGGCGATAATATGATGAATATGGTAGGGTGGAGGTGATTATGTGGTGGTGGAACAACAAGGAAATAAAATGTAGATAAAAATAAAATAAGAAGAGAAATGAGAGATACTTACCTGAGGTTCGCCGGATTTGCAGAGCAGCTATGCTGGACTCCTGTTGTGGCCTCGATCCGATTGGCGAATAGAAAATTATATAAGTTGTTTGAGCTTGATGGGAAACTCATGATGCGGGTGGTAGTCACCACGGATCTCGCCTGAAAGGAGGTCGTGGCTTGAAGAGGATGCTTAGCCGCTGTCACCGACAAAATACTCCAAGCTCTCTCCTTTTTCTCTAAGAATGGTGGATGGAGAAAATGAGGATGAGGAGATGAATATAAAGAAGAAGAAAGGGAAGTTGGAGAAAAATGAAGGTGGAGGAGATAGAGTGGAATGGGAGGTTATTGGAAGATGATGGGGTTGAATAAAAGTTGGTAGTAGAATGAGAGGTTAGAGTAGAGAAAATAAAATTAAAAAGAAATTAAAAGTTGACTACTAAAAAAATAAAAAGAAAATAGAATGGAGAATTTACAAAATAAGATAAACCATATGTAAATTTTTTTACTTTTCTAATTTAATTTTTATATTTAAAATGAAAGATATTAAAAACATACAAAATAAATTATAAAAAATAAAAGACAAAATGATTTTTTTGATTTGTAGTAATTAAGAAAAATAGATAAAAGTGTAGAAAGAATGAATATTTACATTATATACAATATACACCTTGGTCCCAAAATCCATATTTTGCAAACGAGCTCCGATTTTAATGAAACCACTTTCATTGGATAGATAATTTTCTAACTTAAATTTTAAAAGTGAGTTTGGTGAATTTAGAGTTCATACGAAATGGGATTTGATCGGAAGTTGGACTTTATGGCTTTTCCTCTTTGGTATCTAGAGGTATTTATTTGACGTGAAAATTATTTTGTATTTATATATTTTTATATATACTTTTATAAAAAAATCGAAAAGAATTAGTTGAAAAGGAATTGAAATGAAATCATTAAAAATAAATGAAGTTTTTGGCTATTACAGGTGATAAACTCTTCTATTTGCAACTTTTTTATTATTAATTTATTGTATAATATAGTATACAATAATTAGTGTTTTTTATTTACAAGAGTCATTTTATTAATTTATTGATTTTATGGATATTTATTTGAAATCTTACTTAGGGATTTTGCTAAGATCAATATATTGAGATGATGAATCGTGGATTCATTTGTGATCCTCTAGGCCCGCTCTTCTTTTCTCTCGTTCTATATCCACTTATCCATTTTATCATGGATAATTGCAAACTACTTTTTCATGGCTGGTAACTTGATGATGGTACAGTTATTGGAGATACAATTGAGGTGACCAAGGATTTAAATATCATCCAACAACGTTGGCCAGACTTAGGTCTAGTTTTAAATATTCATACAACAGAATTCTTTTGGCCTACTTGTGATGGTGGGAAGCTTTACAAAGGATTGTTGCCACATGATATTGGAAGACCTTATTAGACTTGAAGTTGCTTGGAGGGGCCGTTAGTAGGGATCAAGATTTTGTTGAAGGTCTGGCTTTGGAGAGGGTTGCTAAAGCGGTGAAGTTGATGCATCTTCTGCCTCAATTGAAGGATCCCCGGAGTGAGCTTCTCGTATTTTGTTCTTGTATGAGCATATCAAAACTTTCATTTGGCTCGAGGACTTGTCAACCTATGTACATGAAGGATGCCATAATTTTATTTGACAGAGGCTTACAAGATTCTATTGAAGACATTGTTGTTTATGGAGGATCTTTTTTGGAGATCAATGGAGGGTGGCTTCTTTGCTCATTCGATTTGGCGGTTTCGGGCAACTTTCGGTAGTGGAGGCTTCTTCCTATGCTTTTATGGATTCTAGGTGCAATATTTGGAACTTCAGGACCATATCCTGCGTGACAATAAAATTTACAATATGGACTCTAACTTCAATTGTGCTCTTTAAAAAGTTCATGGTTTGATTCCCTCATTCGACCTCAGTTGTTTCTCTAAAAAGGACACCGTCTCTCTGAAGACCCAAAATGTTTCGACGAGTGTTCTTTTTAACAAAATAATTGAGGATTATTGAGGTGGTATTTAACATGACCGTTAGACAGAAGGCAGTTTTTCGGTATCTTCAAGCTGATAATGCCCAAGATTTTCTCCTAACGTTTCCCATAGACGGACTTGGACTTCACATGTTACTGGTGGAGTACTGCAATATCCTCAGATATCGTCTCATGATTCCGTTATTTTCAGCTGATGAGATATGTCCAGTCTGTCACACGGCATGCTTAGACAATTTCAGTGATCATGCAATTCATTGCAGGGAGCTCTCAGATTTTAAGTACAGACATGATCTTGTTAGATATGTTTTATTTGATATACTCAGACGTGCAGGTATTGCTGCTAAGAAAGATGCGCAAATAAACTTTTTAACTTATCCATAGTAGGGAAGATCCACACTTAGACCTGCTGATATTTTGATTTTTGGGTGGATGGGAGAGAAACATGCTTGTGTAGATTTGACAGGAGTTTCACCGCTGGTGGGGTTGAAGAGCGAGACCTTCACAGCATGGCATGCTGCCCTTAAAGCTTCTTCAACAAAAGTGGTGAAGCACGAGAAAGCATGCATGAAGAATCAACATGCCTTCAACCCTTTTGGTTTTGACACCTTTGATTTCTTAGCACCAGAAGCTGTTGAGATTTTAAAGATGATCCAAAAAATAAAGAACTGTCATGCGATGGATCCTAGGTTTATGGATGCAGTGTTTAGGAAGATTGACTTTGCTATTCAAAAAGGACTAGCGGCATAGCTTGTTGCTCGCTTGCCTCTTGTTTCGATGTAAACTTTTCTCCTTTTTCATATGAATTGCAGGCAGCTGAAGTCGAGTCCTACACTCACATCAACCGACAAGGTATTGAAGGGTATGATGGAGGAGGAAAGTAAGGGGGCAACGACCGACAGAGGTCTCTCTTATTGTGAGGGGCTGATTGGAGCTTGAAAGTCTAAGGGAGCACAATCTACAGCTTTGATGTGTCCACGTCATGGTAGAAATGGCAGTGGCAGTCCAGCCTTCATTGTGGGGAAAGTAAGATGGTCATGGGGAAATGTGAGAGATTGAAGCCCAGTAGGGTAGTCCTCCCAAATTGCCACTAATGGTTGACCATTTACGGTGCAATGGCGGTTACTGAAGGGGGAGGCTAACGGATCAATGGACAGGTCGCTATATTACCACTCGATTACATAAGGGACAACTGCTTGTTGATTGTCACATGTAGTCATCCCTTTTACAAAGTAATCTATGTCATGTTTCGTATAATAAAAAATTTTCCCCAAATCGTACTATAAAGAGATAATAGAGTGGAATCATGTCAATATTAATTATTTTTGATTTATTTTAAAATCTATATAATTCATATGGAAATTTTCATTAGATTAGTCATCCTTTGGAACAATTCTCCGAAACCTTGCCGTGCAAAATCTTCTTGATACAAAAAGGTCATGGCCATTCAGCAGAATTAGACTCTATCCCTGTATCGACCAGCCAAGGTTCAAAGGGCGACCTTGTGTATTCAAAAGCCACCAACAATCGCAACCATATTTCACACTACCGTCCAAACCACGCGTTACCTCAAGCCTTAAAAAGGCACGTACGTTCCTACCTAGCAGAATAACGTTCCGGGAGCTTCCGAAGGTCCCCATTCCTCCACGTCCTGCAAACCTATCTGGTTAATCCACTCGTGGTGTTTTTTGCCCAACTGTCCGTGTCTCCTACACCCCACTCGTAAATATTCCCAATATTCGGTGGCGATTCTGTCTTTCTACCACTCCATCGGTAATGGTAATATGCGGACCTTTTAATTCTCCTCAATATTTTATTCTCTCCTGCCTAATTTCTGGATCCGATCCTTGAAATTCAACCTCCGCCGACGGTTCCCAATCCACTAACACGCCATCATAGCTCGGCTAAACATCCCCCCGTTCTAGATCGGCGCAAGCCGCCGCCGCCGACCCATCTACTCGGATGCCTTCGTAACCACATTTTCCCTTCTTCGCATTGCAGTTTCAACTTCCACTCGCCTTTCCCCCTCGTCTTCTTCCTCTTTATAAATAGATTCGGGAGAGCGGAGCTCCAATGGGGGAGCATCCAGATCTCCCGCTCTTCTCCACCTCGCGCCTCTCTAGGATTCCCGGGTAGAGGCGGAGGGCGATGGAGAACGGGACCGCTCCCCGGCGGCTGAGATGCTGCGTGCAGACCTACGGTTGGGGTAGGATCGGAGAGGGCTCCACGGTGGCGCGCCTCTTCGCGTGCAACTCTGGTGCCGAGATCGAGAATGCGCGGCCTTACGCCGAGCTCTGGATGGGCACGCACGATTCCGGTCCGTCCTATGTTGTGGACGGCGGCGGCGTCTGCACGGCTACACTCAAGGATTGGATCCGGGAAAACGCTGATGAGGTGCTGGGGGAGAGGGTTGCGGAGCGGTGGGGAGGTGACCTCCCATTCCTATTTAAGGTTGTTCGCGTTTGTTGTTGGCTTTTTTCCCTTCGGAATTTTAAATGTAAATGCTGGTTTTTATGTCCGCTTGTTGTGTTTTGTGGTGGCTTTATTAGGTGCTGTCAGTGGCGAAGGCGCTTTCGATTCAGGCGCATCCGGACAAGGAGCTTGCGGGGTTCTTGCACAAGATGCACCCCGATGTCTACAGGGATTCGAACCATAAACCCGAGATGGCGATCGCGATCACGGAGTTCCGGGCACTCTGCGGCTTCGTCACTCTCACTGTATGCATCCCTTGGACTCTCTTTTTTGTTTTCGGCGGATGGTTTTGGGCTTTGGTTTTTTATATTATAAAAGCGAAATTTTGTTGTACTTGAGTTGTGAAGTAGCAGGGGTTTGTTAGTTGGTGAGGGATATCATTATTATTTTCTAATTCTGCCCCCAGAGAGTTGATAGGGGTTCGCCATAGTGATGTAGGATATTGTTTCAAGTGATACTTTTTTGTTGCATGGACACTTTTTTTATATTTGGGAAAGGGGCTCCAAGATATCTAGATGGAAGCCTCCCTTCAACAATTCCAAGCTTCAACTCCACAGTAGGGGTGCCTATGTTCCTTAGACAGATACACCCATCTTTTGTTTGCATGGACTCTCAATACTATTATATCCTCAATATGTCAGGGGTACTCTGGATTGCTTTTGCCAAAAGAGGATCAACCCTGGAGAAGATCAACAAAATATCAGTAAAAGTAAGGTGGGATGGGAATTCGATGCCCCCAACCATAGCAACGTCACACAAGGATTGGATATACGATTGCCTTCTCACAACCTTTGCGACGTTGTGGATGAGTCATATTGATGAGCAATTAAGAAGTGGGGATCCCGTTGATTGGTTGTACTCAACCAAATCCTATTGATCATTGATCATTGATCCCCATCTCTCTAAGTACGTGATTCATCATGTCATTGGCCTTGGATATGTCGAGTTATCGACCTTCATGCACATTCTAGGGCTAGATCCCAATTGATTGAACCCCATTATTGATTTGTGAACAAGTATTCCCCATTTGCAATGGAGATCCTCCGATGGTGTCGAAGGTGCTCTTGGTGCTCATCTAGGCATTCAGACATAGCAAGGCAAGGCCTCTGAGCTTTGACTCGATCCATGGGATGCTGCCTTGGGTGGTGCCCAAGTGAGTAGTTGGTTTGAGGAATCATGTGTACAAGGTGAGTGTTTGAGCCTTTGAGGAGAATCAAGATCTTTTGCCCACTTTATATCACCGAAATATCATATCGATACGATATCGAAACGATACGGCCTTCCATGCCATTAATACATAAAATATATGTATACATGCAGGCACATGAGCATACATAGATTAGTCAGACATCTTTAATAGATGTACATGTACATACACATAAGTTCTAAGTGCTACACTTATACGTTTACATGTGCATATTTGTTTAAAGTACTATAAGTACATGTATGCATATATGAATAAATAAACATACTACAAATATATATATATATATATATATACACAAAAATTCAACATGTATATACAGATATATACTCATAAACATACATGTAAATACATAAATAGACACATACACACATATACATCCAAATATCTACATAGACAGACTAGATATAGACACACATACACATATACATGTACATATATGCTCATGTATTTATATTGGTTTGATCATATACACACACATACATATGCACATATATATATATTGGTTTGATCATATACACACACATACATATGCACATAGACGTAGATACACACACCTACACTTAAAAATGTTCATATATGTATGTACACACATAGAGTGGATTGATCTTAGATTGCAATTTAGATGACACACATATTGCGTACTTTCGAAGAAATGTATTTATATATACGTGTGCCGTATCTTTGTATATATGTAAAGGCGTGTGTGGCTGCGTGTGTGCACACATACAAACATACATGTATATAAGACACACATATATAAATATATTTTTTTAATTTGAAAAAATACCCATACATGTATAAGTCACTCACACACATTCACAACTTCCTTTTATTGGACGGACACTTGATTTTGGATCCTAAAGAGGTGCATTTTTTTCTATCATAAAAATCAACTCATTTGTCTCATAGTAGTTGAAAAAACTTTCTTATGTTGTTAGGGTCATTCCCCCTCATATTTCTTTATATTAACGGTTAGGAGGGGGCCCATCACATTTGACTTTTCCTCTTTTTTAGCTTTGCACTTAATCTTTTGTTCCTTATAAGGAGCTGTACTAACCTCTTATTCTTTCATCCTTGTAACATAGATTGACTATTAAAGGAAAAGCATGTGTCCTCATACTTTGCATTGCGTCATCGACCCTCTCTTTGTTAATCTCCCTATTTCATCATCTAGTCCTATATTGAGGTTAATTGAGAACTCTATTATCTTACTTGTTGGGCTTATAAATCAATCAATTAGCCAAATAGTCGACCGATTAATGGAAAACATGATTTTTAATATTATTTTGCTTTTATATATTTCAACTTGAATTTAAAGTAAGCCATGTGATGTTTGATTGAAATTCAAGACATGTGATGTTTGATTGCAATTCAATTTTCAATCTTGTTGTGTGATGATAAAAACAATATATATATATATATATATATGTATTATTTATATTAAAAATAATGTAAGTATGCCTTCTCAACAGC
Source organism: Ottelia alismoides (assembly GCA_037367405.1). Lineage (NCBI taxonomy): Eukaryota > Viridiplantae > Streptophyta > Magnoliopsida > Alismatales > Hydrocharitaceae > Ottelia > Ottelia alismoides. The sequence goes on from JAZKJV010005014.1 coordinate 694,315, forward strand.
GGGATAGAGAAGCTACTTGTGAGTTGGCAACCCCAGAAGTTTGCGATAAACTTGAAAAACATTGGTGGAAGCACATGCTCCCACCTCATAGATAAAAATAACGTCCATCTAGTTACGCATTGCGTCCATCTACAAGCCCATTGTCTTAGTGATGTTTGATTGAAATTCAAGACATGTGATGTTTGATTGCAATTCAATTTTCAATCTTGTTGTGTGATGATAAAAACAATATAAATATAAATATAACTATAAATATAAATATATGTATTATTTATATTAAAAATACTGTACATAACTAAATATTTTTTAGTTATATGAAAATGGTTCTCTTTACTAAGTAACCTTTTGACTAGGTAATGAATATCGACTTTTTGCAACCTTGTATATGCTAGTATTTGAACTCTTCAAATACAGGTGACCCATCCACCTATTCTCTGCTTGAGCTTATTAAAGTGGTTTATGAAAGGAATATCCATCAACATTTCTCCATCCTATTGGACATGTTGCTCCTCTTCTAATGGTTCAGTGATTGTCGCTCCCCACCACCTTTGGTGGCTTATTAACCATTATCTCTGCCTTAACTAATTCGTGTTCTCTCGATTTTGTACATATATGTGCCCAGACATATCATAAAATCTCCCCACTTCCTTTAGTACCCATTTAAATGGTCTGGTGGTAGTGTAGTGTGCCTACCACCACAAAGATCAGAGTTCAAATCCCCCGTCTTGTGGGGGTTGCGTTAGGTAGTCAATAGCCAGCGTAAAAAATTGTCGAATCTTTCAATATGGATTTGAGCAAGAATCAATGTAGCCAACCCTACTTATAGTGAGAGAAGGCTTTGCCATTTTTATTTGCCCAAACATCATACACTTAAGGCATCATGTTGGCTCCTGTTAGTAGAAGATTGTTAATTAAAATTGGCTTCCCTTGGATCTCCATCGAACACATTTCATCATATCCCCACACAACCTAGTACAATCTCATATGTTTGATGGTTGCACGACTATTGACGAGTGTTTTTAACACAACTAAAGATCTTGTGCAACATTCTCTTGAATAAGGTGCAAAACTGGGTTTTGAATACAAACCCAAATGTTATAGGCTCGTAGACTTTAAACACCCGCCACTTGACAATCATGTGTGGTGTTTAACGATTGATAATGGAGAGAACCAACTCAAGAAACAAATACTGCATTTCTGATCTGTCAAACTATTTATTTAAGCATTAACATCCATGTAAGTCTGCCCTCCCAGCAGCGGGATAGAGAAGCTACTTATGAGTTGGCAACCACAGAAGTTTGCGATGGACTTGAAAAACATTGGTGGAAGCACATGCTCCCACCTCATAGATAAAAATAACGTCCATCTAGTTACGTGTTGCGTCCATCTACAAGCCCGTTGTCTTATTACTATGTGTGCATCCGTGTGTGGGTAGACGCCACATAGAGACTACTTCCTCTTTTTCTAGAATGATGGGATGAGTGAGGACATGGAGCCTCCAATTGATGAACCAATGCAACCTCACCCTATGCTTCTCATATTATCGATTCACTCTTCAAAGGAAGGAATGGCTCAACATGCTTTGCACAAACATTTTCCTTGTTAAATTTCATATCCTAGTCTCTAGTTGCCTACTGAGAATTGAAAAGAACTTCTTGGCATCTATAACAACAGTCAAGTCAGACTCATCAGAGCTAGTGATGCATGTGATTGAACCTCTAAAGTTGGCTTGATGTCATTTTAACTTTTAAGGGTTGATCAAAGGAATATGCAACGACCTCTCACCATTTTGATGGAAAGGCGCTTCCACTTCATGGGTGGTTGAGTAATTGACTAGTCGCCAACTGTCTCTGATGGATTTTTGGTGACCACTTTTGCATCAAAACTTCAAACTAACCAGCATTCTCCCAACATTGTGTAGATGTGTGCCCAAGCACCATACGACTAAGGTATGCTGGTACTTTGCATCTCCCACTCGTACTTTGCATCTACCACATGCTCCGGATCAATAAATAATCACAACCTCTGCTCCATCTATCACTTTCTCCAGTTGAATAAATAATCACAATTTCATCTCATCATCTTTTGGATATGAATTTGTAGTGAGCTAAGTTTATTCCCGCTGGACTCCTCACCAAAACAGTTCAACTTCCACAAGCCCGCACTCTTCCTAGTACCAAACATGAGCATCCATATATGGCAGGATGCTGCGGAGACCTGAATGTTTCCTAACCCTTGTTCCACGTTTGTCATACTTTGGGAAAATGTTCTTTCTAATCAATTTAATTATGCTGTGCAGTTAGGGTTCTGGGTTTTTAAAATAGATTGATCATCTATCAGATTTTGTGAAGAGGTGGTTTCTGCTGTTCTTGTTGTCTGGTTTCTTTTGCCAGAATTGAATGATCATGTGGTTGATAATATATTCTGACATTCGATATCATCTATGTTGAACATCTTTCTTTTTTTGTTCATTTTTGGTTGGGGTTTTATTATGAGAAGTCTTTGTTATATAATCACGCTTGTCCGTTTCCTCCTAATTTCTTGTAGTTAAATATCCTCTATTTGCATCTATTCATGTGTATTTTTCTCCTTTTCTACCATTTTCTCTATCTTTGCGTAACATTATGAGCAAGGTATCATGTATGGACAGATCCGACCTTTCCTTGGACTCTGTATAACGTTGGCTTATACACTGGGCTGCCCTTTTAGTATTGACTGAATATGCATTAGCTGTAAGGATCAAGGGATTTTAGGTTAGATGGTAGTGATTCCTTTTTGCAGTCATTGTGGTAAGGGCAGTCTTTTTTATATGTATGTTGAGATGAAGTATTTGGAAGTTGACATGATTATTTTTGGCATTTCAGGAGCTCAAGCATGTGCTTACAAGTGTGCCTGAGATTCTAGAATTAGTTGGTAATGAAGATGCTCACAAGCTTCTGATTATCCAAGAGAAAAGTGAAGACATAGATACAAAGGATATACTAATGTCAGTTTTCACCAAGCTCATGGCTGCCAAGAATGAGGATGTTTCTGAACTTGTTACCAAACTAAGAAAACGTCTAACTGCTCCAAATAAGGTAAAATCTTGATATCCCTAGTTTGTTTTTCAGTAATAAATAATCAATTTTTTGTGATTTATGTAAGATTTTGTTAAATCTGTTAGCATGTTTTGATATCAGGTGAGGACATTAACCGAGAGAGAATGGCTCGCGCTAGAACTTGAAAAGCAATATCCAGGTGACATTGGAGTTCTATCATCATTTTTCTTTAACTATGTGAAACTGCAACCTGGTGAAGCATTATACCTTGGACCCAATGAGCCTCATGCGTATATATCTGGTGAATGTCTTGAGTGCATGGCAACTTCAGACAATGTTGTGCGTGCTGGCCTTACGCCGAAATTTCGAGATGTCAAAACTCTTTGTGCCATGCTGACATACAAACAGGTATCTCTTCTAGCAATCTTCCTAAAAAATTTTCTAATTTTATGGTATATTCTTACGCTGCTTGTTGATACTGTATAGTTAACTAAAATCGAGAAGAAACTGAACTAAGGTATATTTATTTTCATCAGAATTTTACTGACATCATCAATTTAGAGTCATCTGCAGTTTTTTCTCAATCTTTGGAATTGCGAATTATTGCAACGAAAAAAATCCTGATGCCATACAAAAAATAGAAGTATTGGGCTGTTTAGAGTAACCATAATCAACTTCCATGCAAGGTTTGAAAAAAGCTAAAAACGGAACGAGGTTTTCTTTGAATCGAGGCGACCCTCGAGGCGGTTGAGGCGTAAGACTCAGTTTATAAGGATAAATAACAACAACAACAACAAAGCCTTTTCCCACAATTAAGTAGGGTCGGCTATATGGGTTCTTCGCCTTTTTATATGTATTTATAAGGATAAATACATATAAAAATACTATAAATATATACGAATGGAATTATATGTATTCAGGCTAACATATGATTTTACCACTATAAGATATGATGAAATTATAAACATAGGAACACTGAAAAGAAAAGATATACACGTGCATATGCCTTTTTACTAAATTTCCATCCAATCAGAGAATGAGTCTGTTTGACATCCCCTTGAATTTTAACCATCTAACATAAGTTGAAGAACTGTCATATACACCCCCTCCTGTCATACCATATCCCAACAAGATGGGAGTCTCGATGCTCGGTCATCCAACTTGGGGGAGGGAGGTCTGGGGGGTGTGGGTGGGGAGTAGGTGCGCTCCCCCCACGGTGTGGGGGCAGCACGCTCGACGATTTTTTTATTAAGGGTTTTATTTCTATTTTGGTACATTGATCCTTTTGTTCTTCTTGGTATAGTACATAACTTATTATGTGACACCACTCATTAAAAATAAGTTTATGTGTAATGTTTTCTGTGATATTTGCGGATTCATATGTTTACGGGTATAATGATACGAGTTTATTGACATAATCGGACACGTTTAATGGTAAATATGAATATGAAAGCTGTCAAATTTAAGCATTCATCTTGTATAATTATATCCTAAATAACTAGACCTTTATAAACATCTGAAATTACCAAAAAGACAAATGATTTACATAACAAATACTTTGAAAATAAAAAAACACCTCTCCTCCTCGACTACCTTGAGCAGCTGAGGTGGCCGTCTCTCAGAACCCTGCTGAGGCGGCCGTTCTGGGGTGATTTTTGGCCACCAGGCACTTTTTTTAAACCATGCTTCCGTGGTCATGAATCATTTAACTTTGGTTCAAATAAAATCAAGAATTTAATTATTATTATTCTCCATAAATTGTGACATTTGATTAATGCATTTTAATAGGATATTTTATAAATGTTATAACCTGAAATATGCTTGTCAATATCTTATGTATCTACCTTAACCCTCATTTCTTTTCAAATAGATAGATCTAGAATGGACGTAAGGTTGGTATTCCTTTCTTTAATCATCAACAGGTTCGAAATGACATGTTTTATGAAAGAGAACACAAGCTTTGTCTGAAGATAAGTAATTATTATTGTAGACTTCCATGAGGCCATAGAATATTTTTCTTTTTCTCTTATATTACATAAGCAGCTATCTATTCTCTTGGTGCTAAAGGCTGCATCTTTTTTTTTTTTTCAGAAGTAATGCTACAGGTTTATTTATGAAAAGTGGTTTCATAGCTCTTATGTTTATCTGCTTTCTTTTTTTCGGTAATGGGAAGACGTGACTGGCAGGGAGGTAGATATGCGTCTGTTTTTTTTAACAATTGATGGCCAAAACGATATATTTCATCAGAGCAAATTTGATGCTGAAGGCTTACTTTAATGCACCCAATGTGTTGTGATAGAGAATGTAGGGTGTCGGATGCCAGTGACTTTTAGGGCACATTTGTGGTGGCATATTATCATGATATTCTTCACTGGTAACTGGTAGAATGGCTAAAGCATGCCTCCTTTCTCTCTAGTCTTTAAGTTGCATCTTCCTATCTCCTTGTGCATTTGTCTGCGTTTTCCTCCAATTGTCAAAAGCAATTGGGGGTTAAATTAAACATGACCTTTTTTTTGTCCTTGCTTGTGTGTTGATTATATATACTGACAATTTTACGAGGTTATAGAGCTCTTAATCACCCCAAATACTCATCCGATTCTAGCTACACGCTGATCCTAGTTTCTGGGTAATGTGTTCCAATATGGTCACTTTCCGAATTACAACCCTCAAAACCGTATGCATTCATGTAATTCTCTGCCATCTGCTCACATGATTTTTTGGATGATCTTGTTGATGCTCATGGCTTCCCATATGACGTCCATGTAAAAACATAGAAAAAGTATTGTTTAGCGAAGTCTTGGATTCAGAATGGTGTATTTGGGATAAAAAGAACGTCGACTGGATTTCTGTGTTCGTCATAAAGCGTTGTACATTTTGTTTTTAATGAATTTGGAATAAGTCACACCTACACTTCTCGAAGAAAATCGTTAAATATTTGTAACCTTATTGAAGACTCTAGCCACTGTTAATCTTTCTATTAACTTTCATCATCATGTGGCCAAATGCGGGGAGTTGTTGCTTTACTATATGCTTCGTGACATTTGAAGCAGTTGTTGGATTGCACTTTGATACTCATGTTCCATTGTGAACTTATATTCATACTCTGTTAGTGACTTTAGGAAATGTTCACCAATCTTCTGCCACTATTTTAACCTTCACCAGAACTCGGACAAACTGGGATCTTTCTAATGTATGGAATGTTGGTCATACTTTACTAGTACCTGTATGACATGTCAATTGCTAATGCAAGACTGAGTTCAAAATTTCAAGGCATTGACTTTCGTGATATCTATTTTTCAGGGCTACCCAGACATTTTGCGAGGGATCCATCTTAACCCATACATTACGAGGTTCATACCACCATTTGATGAATTTCAAGTTGATTATTGTTCGATTCCTGGAAATGAAAGCGTAGAATTGCCTCAGGACTCAGGACCATCACTTTTTCTTATTTTAGCGGGGGATGGTTTTATGCATACTATTGGTACAGTAAAAGATGAAGTTGTGAAGCAAGGTGATGTATTTTTCGTACCTGCGAGGATCCAGATCAAGTTAACTGCAGGCATTGGTGCGGCCCTACAAGTTTACCGGGCTGGTGTGAACGGCATGTTCTTTGGAAACTAGAGATTTAGATTTTACATATATTCTCTGATAGATGGCTAACTTCATATGTCCTCATGTCATGTATACAACCCCATATATAGAAAATAGTTGCTCGTTTATGTCTTGCTGCTGTATTATACTATACACGCATTGTAACTCCATGTATCTTAGTTTGGATAAAAAATCAATACATTCACTTGTTATCAGTTAGCAGTTTCTTACTCAATGACTTCAGAAAAACCATTGTCTTGTTTCCGGAACGTTCCTATCACTTAGACAATGTTATTCGCATTTTTATATTAGTTTTTTTAAGCAAGATTCCTTTTATTTATTTAATGTCTATCTTTCCTTTAAGAAAATCTTCGTTCCTTTAAAATAATCGCAATATCATGCAACCCTCGGCACTCATTTTATTGCAGATTAGTTAAACCTCTGGAATGTTCCAGATTTTCGATATTCTGTAAGTTTGGTTGAAATTATTTTCTTGATGCTAAAGACATGAAGCAAAACTAATACGACCAAATCGGAAATAGTAAAATGATGAAAACTGTTTGTCGTTAAAGTACTGGTTTCTTCGTATTGGAGCATCCTCATTTTTGAAAGCGGCATTTGGAATACATGATTTAGGGTAAATGGTTAGAGAGGTCCTCTTGTTTTTGGAGGGGTAAGGTAGTGTGTAAGTTATATTGTTTTGTTGTTTGGATGGTGGGACAGTTATTGGAATGGGTAGATATGATATGACTATTGGAGTCTTGAAGAATGATTGGTTGTTGATTATTTCATATTTTTTATATGATAAAAATGTAATAGTATCTTTTTTTGGTAAGTAACCGGTATATTCCAAAAAACCAGAAGGTGTACATAGGCTCTATTAGCCCCCTAAGGGATAAAAATCTCAGGATATTCCAGAGTCAGGAATTCCCACGCCCCAGAGATCAATAGCATTACGGAAAATATCTTGTAGAATTTCGGTTGGCTGGCTGGGGCATCTCATCGTCCATCTTTTGTTCCTTTCATTCCAAACGCCCCAAACAACCATAGCCAACAACGAGCTCAAGATATTGCGGTGAACCCATTTAGGAGTTATAGAGATCTAAGAGATTGTTTCTAGCAGTGGAAGTATTGGAGGTGCAGGCAAGCTGCTGGTTGCGCATGCATCAATCCAAAGGGAAGAGGCCATGGGGCAGTTGAAGAACAGGTGGCCATGATTTTTCGAGCGCTAGAACGGAGGTAGCAATTCGTAGGCTCGCAGACACCCCAGGATGTGAGTCTGTCTGTGGTGTGGAGTCGTTGCAAAGTTGCCCTTTTGAGCATGCAAGAATATTTTGGCGGAATTCCTTTTGCCCAAATAGTGCTGGCCCAAGGTTGCGGTTCGGCTCAAGGGCGCAAGAGATCAAATGCGTCCGAGAAGGAGAAGCCCCTCAGGGAGCGGTTCGAACGATAGGGAGGAGCATCTCCACAGATAGCATGGCGTAGTGCCTCCCTGTTCCTGAGAATAGCCCTCCAAATTCTTGTGTCAGAACTTGAATGTTGGAGATCCCAAAAAGTAAGAGAATGCATGTATTTATTCCTCATGTATTGTGCCCAAATAGAGGAATATGAGGATATCAGCCTCCACGTCCAAGAGGCCACCATGGTGGTACAGAGAGAGGCAAAAGCTTGAAACCCAAGGCCACCATCCTGCTTGGGCAGGTAGACAGTTCCCCAAGCAACGTCATGTCTTGCACGACCTCAAAGAAAGCCCGCACAGAGTTTATCGATCAACTGGCAAACGCCAACGGGGATAAGTGCCTGCAACCCAGTATGACAGAATTCAGAAGCTGGATACCCCCGGCTAGAGAAAGGGCCTTTGCTTTCTAACCCCCAAGCAAGGCCCTCACCTTGTCCTCCAGACTCTGGTAGTCATTTCTTCTTCCGTTGGAGGAACCCAGAGGCATCCCCAAGTAGGTGGTAGGCAATGAGCGCCTCAGAATGCCAAGCTTAAGAGTGGTGGAGAAGTCATCTCGATAGCTTTTGGGACGAAAGATATTGGACTTCCTTGTGTTAAGCTTTAGCCCCGAAGTGTTATAGAATGTGTCAAGGACATATTTTATAGCCAAAAGGGAACGAAGATTGCCCTTGGAAAAGAATAATAGATCATCCGCGTAAATGAGGTGAGTTGGTTCAATGGTGCAGCCTCTACCCAAGGGGCTGAGATGGCCAGCAGTCGTAGCTCTATCCACCAAACAAGAGAGTGCCTCCATTCCCAGAGAGAAAAGTAAGGGGCTTAGCGGGTCGCCTTTCCTCAGACCACGCATCCCCTTGAAGAGACCATGAGGAGAGCCATTCACCAATACCGAGAAGGAAGCAGTGGTAATGCAACATTCGATCCATTTGATCCACTTATTGCAGAATACCATATCTTTCAAGGAGTCAAGGATGAACGAGTGCTCAATGGAGTCAAACGATTGGACAAGTCAATCTTGAGACAAGCCTTGTTGAAGCTCGACTGCCGATCAAATCCGTGCAAAATTTCTTGAGCAAGGCGAATGTTGTCACTGATGGAACGCCCTTTAATGAAAGCAAATTGGTTTAGCGAAATAAGTTGTGGTAGGACTACCCCAAGCCTAGTTGCAATCAATTTTGCGAATATTTTGTAAATCACATTGCAACAAGAGATTGGGCGGAAATCACTAATCCCATTTGGAGATTGCACCTTCGGAACCAGAGTCAAGAATGTGTGGTTGACTTGTCGCACCATTCCTCCACCACAATGAAGGAACGTGATCGCAGAGCATATGTCGCTTTTCATGATGGCCCAATGTCTCTTGAAGAAGGCTCCATTGAACCTGCAAGGACCTGGCGCCCTGGAGGGAGGGATAGAGCGTATTGCATCCAAATTTCATCCTTGGTGAAGGGCCTAGTTAGCCATATCTTGGCCTGGTCAGAGAGCACCCACTTAGGTACTGGAGGAGGGTCCAAGCGGGATCGAGGTAACTCTGGGCCCAACAAGGCAGAGTAGTGATCCATGGCAGCCTTAGATACCTCAGCCGGTCTATCAATGGTCTTGCCTTGCACGTCAAGGAGGGACTGGATGTGGTTCCTGGCAATCCTCGCATTAGCGGATTGGTGGAAGAATCGGAGAGGTCCGCATCCAGCACATCTATGTGCGATTTTACCTCCGTTGCTGCGCAAGGAAGGGATCCAAGGGGTCCAACGCCATGGCATGATTTATGCTTTCCTTGAATTTTTCAGCCAACTTAACTTCCGTAAAAACATTCGCCTCCTTAGAGGCCCACTCTTTAAGAGATGCCTTGACATTACACAACTTACGAGCAAGGATGAACAACGGGTTCCCGCAAATTGGTATTGCCCAGGCCTTCTCAATAGCTTCCAAGAAACCCAGCCTAGCAACCCAATAATCAAAACACCTGAAAGGTTTGGGACGCTTGATGTCATGGGAGATCTCCATAGTGAGTAAGTGGTGATCGCTCGAGTGCAGGGAGAGTATGACATAGCATTTGGGAAGGTGGATATCTTGGAAGGATTAACAAAGGCTTGGTCGAGCCGAGCCATGATTCTTGTTGGGCCAACGAAAGAATTGGACTAGGACCATGCATTACCAACCGACTCCATGTCAGAGAGGCCGCATTCATCATTGCAGTAGTTGAAATCTTCCATCAGTTTGCGGTGGGGAGCATGGCCACCCATCTTTTCCGATGCGAAGCGCACAAAGTTGAAATCGCAAAGCACCAGCAGGGAACCCCCATGGTGGATGATTGCCTAGAGAGATGAACCCAGAGGTCCGAACGAAGCACATAACTATTCTCGCCATAGGCCACGGAAATATTGAAGTTAAACCCTCCATGGTTGGAATACGCCATGGTGATAACTTGTGAGTTGATATCCAGCGGATTGCAGTTCCAGCTATTAGAGTTCCAAAGAAAGTATATTCTTCCCATTGTGGTGTTGTTATGTATAAAGGACCACCCAATTGGTAGCATCTTTGTGAACTTTTCCCGATTGTATAGTAAGATCTTGGTTTCCACGAGACCAATTATTTCCACCTCCTTTGTTTGTATATACCCTAGCAACTTTCTGAATTTACGGGGCTTGTTGAGCCCCCTGGTGCTGCAGATCGCAACAAGCATTATGTTTCTTGTTGGGGGTGCCATCGGCATGGGGTTCTTCTGGATGCCCTTGGGCCCCCTTTTTTTTGTGGGTGGCAGTGGTTCAGGACAGGTTTCCAACCATGATTACGACAGGGACAGAGTTATCTGGCTGCATATCAGTCACAGGTTGCTGGTGCATAGCCGAATCATGAACGTTTTCTTCGGAGAGACAATTGAGGTCCGGGACGGGGTCCCCATTGCCCTCCACAGGACGGACCGGTAGCTTTCTACTAGACGCAAGCCTCCGCTGCAGAAGGCCCCTAGGTCCTAAAGGGAAGGAGGGGATGGGTTTACCCACGGAGGAGGCACACTTATGGGACCTTGACAGTGAGTGATCTATGCACACTCCAGAGGAGGGTCTTGGTCCAATTTGGGCATTGCTGCGGTTGGAAGATCCTTCTTCAGCCCGAGGCGCCGAGTCTTGGGACCCCGAGGGGCCAGTGGTAGGAGTTGGGATGGGAACTTGGGGTAGCCGAGTCGATGGAGGATCTAGGTCCCTGGCTGATGAGGGAGCCCCCTTAGCTGGGATGGAGGTAGCAACCAAATCAACGGGGTCACATGGTTGCGCGGTATCAGTGACATTTAGAGCATAGGGGAAGTTGTTAGGGAAATGGCCAAAGGATGCACAATCGTCACAGCTTTGGGGGTTCCACTCTAATTACACCTCAATCATCTACAGTTGCCCCGAGAAGAAGACGAGGGGTATGGCCTTTGGAATAATCTTGGTTGCATGGATGGAGATAAAGCACCTCACATATCCATCGTGCAAGCTTGAAGTCGTAGGTGCATCCATGAATAGGGGCGTACCTAGAAGGCTGGCAAGCTTATTGAGGATTCCAACCGAGAAGTGGCCTAGGCTTAAGCAGTGGAAGCACACCCAGAGCGGGATTTCCGATATAAGGTCGCGTTCAAGGCACATACCCACCTCCCACTGCTTGATAACCATGAAACGACCCCGGAAGAGCCACGGTCCTCCAACAAGAACGCGCTGGAAATCTGCTTCAGAAGAGAGCTGCAGATAATAGAAACTATTTGGGCGGGGGAAGAGCTTGTAGTCCCCGTTGGGTTTCCAGACCTTTTCAACAAAGGCATCGAGCATCTTCCTGTAGGGTTTCTTGCCTAGGACATAGAAGACAAGGGTACTCTCCCACATCTTGTCTAGCAGAGCGACATCATCCGCAATGACAAAGGCAATCTCCTCGCCGTTGATGACAGCAGTAAGGGCGAAGGCCATTCTGCGATGGGGGCGCAGTGGCCGGGGGTGCCCCACAGATCTCGCACCAGGAAGCTTAGGGTGAAAGGAAGCCAAAAGGGGCGGTTGAATGGGAAGCTGCGAGGCCTGGTTGAGAACAGGGGGGGTTTCTTGATGATGTACAAATGAAGGAGGGATATTAGGAGTCGGCGACAGTGGGGGGGGGGGGGGGGGAAGGGGGGGGGGAGGGGGGGGAGGAGGAAGACGAGAACACAGTCGATGCATTGACCACTCAAAAATCTGGATTTAATCAACAATTAACCCACAAATAATATCAAGCAATGGAAATCAAAGTGTGGAGTTAAAATTTATTATAACTCTACAAAATATGTGTATAGGGCAAGTAATGTAAAGTGTCGAACACATGAAGCAAACAGGTAGATCGGGACAATCAAGCTCAAATGCAAATGTGATGTCTTTGTCTATACAAGTCCTATTTTTTGTGGGTTTTTAATTTTTTTATTTTTATTTGATTTTTAAAGATTCAAGTTTTTTTGTAGTTTTATATTTATAAATAAAATTACAGTAATAATAATATAAATAATAATGACATATATATATATATATGTAGATCTACTAAGAGAGATATAAATGGAAAAATAGAGAAAATATTTTTGGATTTTTTTTAAAAATAAGTCAAATAAATTCAAAATAAAGATTCTAAAATATTTTTTATGTTTTAATTAATTTTGGAAATAATTTTAGATTTTTTTAGAAAAGACAATAAAATAAAACGGGCAATTCTAAACTTGTAAAAATAAGGCATATAGGACATAAAAAAATACTACCAATAGTTCAAAATGAAGTCCTAAAATTATACCTATATTTTTCCTAGACAGAGAAGATTATATAAAAGAAAAAAAGACTTTGTTTTTGGGTTTTTGACACTATTTCAAATTTTAGTGATTTTTGTAAGTTTTGAAGTGTTTTTGGTTTCTGGACACTAGACCTAATATTACATAATGCCTTTCGGATATGATATAGATATAGATGAGAGAAAGCTAAAGTTTTTTTTGTATTTTTCAAAGATGTAATGAATATATTAAAAATAAAATACAACAGGAAAGTAGAAATGATATTTTTGATTTTTTGACTACTCAAACAATTGGATAAAAATACAAAACTGTAGAACAAACTCAGGGGCACACGAACATATTTTAAGATTTTCAAATAGAGAAAAGATGCTCCAGAAATAAATCAATCACTCAAAATATTGTAGAAATTCTACAGGAAACCATAGTATCTTTCGATGGAATTTAAAATACAAATTCAGCCCCACTAATTTCTACAACATATTTAGAAATGAGCAAGTGATATCAAGTATTGAAAGTGTTATTAATAAAATACACCAAATCAGTATCATGAGTTCAAAATTCACCATTAATAGTACGTACATCCGAATATTTTGAAATTTGGACATGATGTATATCTTTAAAGCAGCTTTCTAACAAAAAAATCCCACATGAAACGAGGTTGAGATGAATAATTTATGAGCATTTAAGTGTAGGGGTACAACTGCAATTGTAAGTACGAAACTGCAATTCAAAATAGAGCTCAAAAAGTTTCGAAAATATCCCAAAAGGGCAGGGGTATGGCTGCAAAACTTTCCACATGGCATTCAGAGGCTCTTAGAGGGATGGGGACACACACGTAAAATGCCAGAAGTAAATGTTGGACATGTGAGCTCCGGACGAACCATTCTTACAATAAATGTTATTGTAATATATATGTTCTATCAATAAAAGTTATTGATGTTTCACTCCCTTTCTGAAATTAAATGAATGAATGCACTATAAGGTCCCTCTGTACAATTTGGGTTATGTACCATGGCCATATTGATGATCATATAGCTGTTGATTCATCAAATGAATCATAGAGGCTGGTGTTTGGATGAATATCTAAAGAGTTAGACATAGGACTCATCAAGCACCGTCAAATGATTATTAAGAGATGATCTCCAGCCTGAGTAGGAGATGCCAATCCTTTCTCACATAGGTTGATATCTGACGGACCTCTTGATGCAGGTCCTCTGCATAGGAATAATGATTCGGAGGTGTTAGATTAGTTAGGTCAAAGGGTTGACTTAACAAGATTGAGATAACCTAAGTCCTATGTTGAATACTGTCACAGCATAGGCACACATCCTCTGACCAGAGACAAATGTGATACTATATGTCTGAATGTGTACATTTGGTAGACCAATATGTTAATGACCTAACCAAGGTCTATACACCAACGAGCTGGTGTGCATATAAGGGCATATGTGTAATACGATCTCTCAAAGGGATCATACATGTTCACTTGTGAATCAGAAGACATGATCTCACTCATGAGGCATTGGGACCGATCAAATTCCTTGCATGGTCGTCGTGCTTTGGAAGCATGACAAGAATTTGAAGGTTTGATATATGCTTTGGGAAAGCATATGATTGATACCGATTACCAATGACCAAGATTGAGAAACTTGGTGATCAAACCCTGAAGAAGACAGTGTAAAATTGATCTACATCTTCAGGTTGATCATAGGTCTTCCAGTATGCAGGATGTACGTGTATTGGGAATATCTGAGGGTGATGTGATCATGTACGATTGTATAACCATGACGCTTCCATTCCGAGGGAGTGATGAAACAGGTCTGGATTTTAGTGACTCCTCTCAGTGGAGAAGCAATCTAATCATGGTACAAGTGTTGGACATTGGTCTGAATGAGATTCAGATACTATGAGAAGATTAGATTTGCAGTCTTGATTTAATCAAGCATCTGTAGGAGGTCCGTGAGATCTGGATTTGAGATGAGATCTCAACATCCAAGTCACTACACATGGAGCAATACAACCGCCTTGTCCTTATCTCCAAGTATCTGCGGAGAAAGCATATTATTCTTGAAGGAGTTCAAGAACAATTCCTTTGATGAATTATGTATCCAAGCAACAAGATGTTGATAATTAAATGAGATTTAATTATCAAGTATAATGTGGATAAGATTCATATTGTGAGAATGATTATTAAAGATAATTAAATGAGATTGAATTATCAAGAAAATGCAGATTGTGGATAGTGCTATCCATGGTATCTGTGTATATTATAAATATGATTTATAATATATTAAAGAGAGATTTTTTTAAATAGCATTTATTAATTGTTAATGTGAATTGGATTCACATTAACCAATTAATCGGAAATGTAATTTACAATTTTGTTTGGGTTGTGAATATGATTCACATATTTTCAATGGCATGATTGAAGTATTCACTAATTAATTTGGAATTATTTAGTGGATAAAGTTGCAAATAAATAAAAGATAATGATATAAATTAAAAGGGGAGATAATCCACCAAAGACAAGTCATGGGTGACGCCCCATGTATTTTGGGTCGATTATTGTCATTTTAATTATTATCTCATTATCTTGTGATTATTGATTTTTTATTGAATTAAATTATATTGATGATAATGCAATATATATTTAATTTAATATAAATTAATAAATTGTTGTTTTTGAACAACAATGATCATGACCATTGATTAAATTCACATATCAAACTAGTATATAAAGAGGGCAACCCTAGCCCTTTGAGATACATTATTGTATACACCTACTCTCTCTCTCTCTCATCTCTCATTCTCGCCATCTCTCTCTCTCTCTCTCTCTTTTTAAAGGTGGTCATTAACCTTGTGTTTTTGAGGGAATAACAATCACCTCTACGCCGTTGTGCTGTCGCTTCGATTGCTCGTAGATCTCCATCTTCTTTGGAGCTTCTTGCTCTAGAAGGAGACGTCGAATTTCGTTGGACGAAATCAGGAGATTCAAGGCTTGGATCTTCATCGAGGATTGTGGGAAGCATGCGTCTCATCATCGCGTCAGCAAGTGCCATCTTCGTAGATCAGACTTGAGTCAGGAGGATCTCTTGCTTTAGAGATCTAGTGATCGCAACCAAGCTTCAAGAGGTATTTCTAATACTTTGTGGTTTGGATGAAACGATCCAAGAAATGTTCTTGTGATCACGTAGTTTCATCTCATGATTTAAAATTTTGAATTCCGCTGCACCTAGCGACTAGTGCGACTAGTCACCCTGATCGCATGAGATGCGATCGTCACGCTTCCGTGATGCGATTGAAGGTTTCCTCATATCCTTCAGTAAAGGGGCGCACGCACAAGATTTATACCCCTTGGATGGAGGGCTGCGATTAGAAGGAGGGGCAGATCCAACGGTGGATGCTATCTGCCCCTCCCTTCTTTTTCCTTTGGACAGCAAAAACAAGAAGGCCGATCCGAGGGCCAATGGCGCGTGACGGCGTGAAGATGCTTCGATGTACCTGCGATTAGAATAAGGGCCCGAGTATAAAACTCGACCAAGATGTTAGGTACACAAAAATGGGGTATGAATGGATTTTCCTTCGATTTGGTGAGGGAAGAAGGAGGTGCTCCAGCCACCGTATGTGATCGAAGATGGAGGGGGTTGCATGGGAGAATATGCAGAATAGTAGAGGAGGGCGGCGGTGAGATTTGAGCCGCGTCAATGAGGATGAATGAAAGTTGAAGATGATGGGTTGTTACACTACAACAATAAGAAAAACTAAATCTAAAATTTACCTCTACCTACCGGGAAGTCAGGAAGGTGGAACCTCGACGGCGGCGATGGCCGGAGGTGGTGGAGACCACTCTGAAACAACCTAACCATGCCTCCGAGGAGCGGGGGAACGTGCTGTCACCTTGCTCAACCTTGGAGCTCGAAGAAGGAGGGCTACTTCTGGTCCAAGAGGGTTCAAAAAATGAATGGGAAGAAGATGCAGTGTTTTGTACATGTGAGTTAGGCGGCTCCAAAGAACGATGGAGATCAAGATAATCATTGATCCAATCCTTCAAGAAATCTATGGGCGTGTATGAGGGTACCTCGAGGAGAAAAAGTCATGAAGGAAGCTCAGCTATTGGGTTAAAGGATCGGCCTTGAAAAATCCGAGAAAAAAGACGAAAACAAGGCTCTGACAGAAGTGGCAGGGGTTGGTTAGAAAGTTGATGAGGCGACAAGAAGATCGGTGTGTATCCAGCGAATCAACAAATCAATCCTCGAGTTAATGCTTGGGCGTGTATGAGGGTACTTTGAGGAGAAAAATTCGTGAAGGAAGCTTAGTGATTGGGTAAAATAGGCAACCTCTAAAAATTCGAGAAAATCGGTGAAAACCAATGTTCTGACGCACAACAAAGGGGGGTCAGACAACGTGATGAATATGCTCCAAGGATCGAAGAAATTAGGGAGAATCCATGACCCATTCCCCAAGATATACCCTAGGTGTGTACGAGGGATATAAGGGGAGAAAAAGTCAAGAATACCACACCGCAAAACGATGCAAGATACGTCTTAAATTTGGCGAAAACGGCCAAAAACGCAGTTTTAACACGGTGCAGACTCCTGGTTGGTCCACGTGGACCAACTAGAAAAAGTCTGGAGAAATTAATTCAAAAATCAATTAAAAGTAGAAGTTGATTTTATTAATTTTTTGTTATAAAATAAAAATATTTATTATATTATATAGTATTTTACTATGATTTTTTTCGTCGTATAAAATTACAAGTTCCCTTTTAAGGGCTACATATGTATATTTATCTATATATTTTTATATCTTATTTTTTATATTTAATTGTATTAATTTAGTTTATTATTTATACATTTAAAACTTAATTTTATACACTTAAATATATTTTTATTTTATTTTATAATGTATTTTATACAATTAAATAAATAGATGTATTATAACACATGTATAGTTATAGGCATTTCATCTATGTATTATATACACGTATTTTACTTTTTGTGTTTTCTTTAGTGTTTTATTCCTTTTTAATGTACACATATATTATAAATAATATTTAAAAATTATAAAAAAATAAAATTACAAAATAATGAATAATAAATAAAATGAATATTTTAATCAGTATAAGTATACAATAGGGGTCCAAAACCTAACTTTCAAACCGTAACTCAGAAAAATACGAAATCACCTTCATTAAATAGATTATCTAAAATTTTACTCAATTAAAGGTGATTTTGATATGTTTTGAGTTTTTCTTTAAGAGATACAGGTCTGGGAAGTTGAAATTTTGGAATCTTATTAAGATCATAACTTTTTGTCTGTATATTATTTTTATGTGAAATCAATTTAGTATTTTTTTATATTTAATTATGTATAACTTTCATGTACAAAGTTTATTTATTTGAAGTTTAAAAAGTAGAACTAAAAATAGGCCCCAAAAGTGAATAATAAATGAATAAATAAACGAGTACTTTTATTGGTTTTTGGCCCTTATCTCCCCTACTTTATGCCTTGTTGACCTATTCATTCATATGCCTAGGTCTCGGGGTTTCGGGTCATAAAATATTTTATTCATTTTCTTTTCTTTTCTTTATTCTATAATTTTGATATTAAAAACAATATTTTATACAATATTTACACATACATGCATGATTACTAAATTACAGGAATTAGGGGTATTTACATGTATTTAGTAGGATTTTTTAGGCCAAAATGATAGAATAAAGATGATGAAATGGAGGTTCATCATCTCCCTATACTTGCCATTGCTAGTCCCTAGCAAACACTTATGCAATAAGAGCATAAAATAAAAACAAAGAAAAAAAAGAAGAAAAATGGATTTAATTTAATTATCAAACTTGTCTTCACAAAATCAAAGTTTGGACCTCAAGTAGGACCTTTGAAATTTTAGTGCAGGTGGAACCTTAGTGAGAACCGAATTTGAAATCTAATAGCCTTCGAGAATCCTAAAACTCTGCTCAAGTCTCCTCAATAGCCATGTCAGAATACTTCAACTCATATGCAGTCCATTACGATTATGAATATGACTCGTACAATGTAAGTGATGGTGGCTCTCCCTAACTGAAATGACAAAGAGACTGACTTCTCCAATATGACAATCCAGTGATTCCCCAATCTAATAGCTCATTCCTCAAGGAGCGGGGTATTCCCTTCTAAGTTCAAGTAGCAACCAACTCAAGAGGAGGGGGTGAAGAGAAGAATGGACGATAGCCAGTGTAGCTACCTATCCTAGGATGCAAGACCAGTGTAGCCAAGTCATCCAACTACATGATCACATGATTTGACTTTGAAGCTCAAGATTACTTATTGACTATACAATTATATACACTATGGCAGGTATTTTTATTTTTGTACAGGCGTGTCCACTTTTTTTTGGAGTTTTTTTCTTTTTGCTTCTTTTTTTTGAAATACTATATACAACAACATTTACATAGGGAGTTTTTCCTCTTGAGCCAATAGACTATCACTCTTTTGAAGCTTTATTTCAACCCACACTCTCCTGTCTTCAAAATTCATCATCATCTGACGGATTGGGGTGCACTTCCTTCCCTAGAGGAGGACAAATGTTTCCACTTGTGTGTGTCTCATACTGGCAAATCCAACCCCCTCACCACTCCAACTGAATTGAGTCATGTGAAAGGTCCAGGTGTCCAAGTTAGGTCATTATCAACAAGAGTCGTGCATGTGCTCCGAAATACTCTACTTAGGCAGTCAAGAATCCATTGAACTAAGTCTCGTGATCCTCAAAGAATTAAGTCAACTAGACCTGAAGTACCTCAATTCCAGCTCCTATAAGGTTCATGTTATTAGGTATATTTTAAGGTCCAACCAAGCTCCAATCTTCAGATTTTACTTAGACTCGTTCAACTATCAAACTCAATCCGAAAAATGCGAATGCTATGCAGAATGCAGAAAATTTTTTGTGATGCAATTTTCAAAGATTTTGAACTTTTTATGGATTTTTTGAAAAGATGATGCATATGCATTTTTATTGGTATTTTCAAAAAGATTTTTTAAATGTTTCGATATTTTAGTTTTGCAAATAAATTTGGGTTTTTTTGAAAACAAAAGATTGGTAAAAACTGGGTACAAATATTTATACAGGGATGCATCTTATATTTACAAGAAGTAGATTTTAAGAATTTATAAAGGGTAAGTGCATAGATATAATGAATTTTGGTGTGATGTAAATATTCCTCAAACTTATTTGAAAAAGGTTTTTTCAGACAATTAGAAGACTATAGTGCAAAATAATTTTTACAAACATGTACACACATTTGAAAATCAATTTGCGAAGGTTTTCCTAACAGTATATATAGATTTTTCAAATATTTTTGCAACCATTTTGTAAACCATTTTGCAAATCGTTTTTCAAACATTTTTATTTCACACAAAGAAAATAAATTTTACAAAACAAAATAATTTTATAAAGGTTGAAAACATGTAACAAAACGTTTTCCAAATAGTTTTCAAAAGATTTTTCAAAAGTATTTTCAAACATTTTGCAAAAAAATATTTTCACCTGATTTATTAATTAGTAAGTACAAAAAGAATTTGAGGAATAATCACATCTTTTTATTAAGGGTTTTAATGAATTTTAATAGTATAATTAGCCATAATTATTAATAAAAATACGAAAGTATGAGTTATGGCTAAAGTATATACGACCCCCCTATACTTAGCTTGAGCTATGTCCTCATAGATCAGAGAGAAAAGAGAAGACACAAATCGTACTGAGTGTAGAAAAGTCTAAAGAATAAATGAATAAGAAATGAATGTATAAACTAATGAGAAGTCGATCGTCCCCCCTATACTTAGGATCAAATAATCATAAGTATAGCAGACTGTACACAAGGTAGGGAGGTGGAGGGTGGGAATGAACAGATCGAAGGTGCACACCCCCTATACTTAGGACAAAGTACGTACTAAGTATAGAAGACTGACAAAAAGGGAGACACCTGTCGGAAGAATAGAGAAGAAGATAAGGAAAAGAAGAAAAGAAGAAAATAAGAAAAGAGAATAAAAAGATCACAGCTTAGTCCGTCTCCCCCTATACTTAGGGTAAAATGTCTTGATATAGACAAGAAGAAGAGATAGAGGAGGGGATCATAAAATAGAACAACGCAGTGTGTGCACCCCCTATACTTAGGACAAGGTGTATTCTAAGTATAGAAAAATCATAAGATGATGACGGGGTGGCAAACATTAAGAAATAATTAATGAATGATATGGACATATGGATCTATACAAAGGTGATCAATGTTGAGGCGCATCTCAACAAGCGCTAGAGTTTATGCCCCTAGCTGGGCGCAAAGACTAGGATAATGTCGTATCGAGGTTCAGGACGGTATCTGTGAGGCGAATACCGTACTATCGTTGCAGTCTTAGTGAGAGAACCACAACGAACTCAACAGAAAAAATGTTGACAACCAAGTAAACAATCAAGCGAGTGTCTGCTGCCGGGTAAAGATATAGGAAGATGAAATCGACCTCCAGTAGCACAAAAGAAATCATCGGTTCAAGATCTGAATGGAGTGAAATGAAAGAGCCGAAGAAGTCGAACGTGGAGAAGAAAGGATCTGTCAGTGAATCCTCCACGTCAATCACCGTCTCTAATAGATAATGAAGATCAAGATCATGAGACTCACTAAAAGGACTGATATCCGATGCATATAATGTAGATAAATAAGTGAAGTCATCGAATACCTCAAAGATTGGGTCAATCTTGTGAGGGTCGTCGAGGGGAGAAACATCAAACTCATGATTAGAAATATTAGAAGACTCGGTCTCGTGATCCGACAGATCGGATGCACTCTCAGAAAGTGAAATCAGGTACAACGTGTCCATGGCATTCTCCCGCATATAACCCTCGGGGAGTAATGCTGAATCATCAGGAAACGAAGGATCGATGCTGTCAAATATCAAGTCCTCCAAAAATATATCGACCTCATCAACTGGGAGGACACAAGACTCAAATACAGGACTATCTACGTCTTTCAAATAAAAAATCGGTCCATCCTCAAGCTCTCTTTGCTGAGATGGATCAAACTGTATATATGAAACCGAGACAATCTTCTGAAGAAATGACACTAAATCAACTGAGCATGGACACTGAAATGAGTTAAAGGATGGTTGAGATGTGGGTTCTACTTCTTGGGCTCCTAACAAATCTAGAATCCAAGAATCTTCTATGTGAAAGAGTGGGACTGGCTCAAAATTTGACTGTAAATCCAATGGGTCCTCAACCAATGTCCGTATATGGGAACTCAAAGTAGTAGTCAACACATCCATCATATGAAAAGTAGTAGCATCCATATCCTCTGATTGGTGTGTGCTATCTAAATTTGCATGATGTGTCAAACACTCAACATGTGTCATCTCTCCCTCATGTGTTGTCCCGAATAAATCATCTAGTGTATATGAAATGTCTGATTGTGTTCCCAAGATGGTCTCAAATAAATCCAGGCCGGGACTGAGGTGTGAACCACCACACGAGGTAATAACATATGCAATCTATTCTGCGATCATCCCCCTCATGGCGATCTGGACTAAGTCAATCATCGAAAATCCATGATCCGGAAATCACCTCAAAAGATCAAGTAACCTTAATCACGAATCTCTCAATGGCTCCTGGGGGTCAACTAAAAAATGAAGAATGTAAGACCACATCATATCAGCTCTACGCTGGGGGTAAAATCTCTGCAAAAATATTGATCATAAATCTCCCCACATAGCAATCTTCCTTCCCAACTCTATATGCCATCTCAAAGATCTAGTCTGAAGTGAGAAAGGGAAGGTCATCAACATCAGATCCTCAGAAGTGATATCAAGGTATGATCGTGATTCACAAAAATCCTCAAACTCAGATATATGAATATTTGGTTCCTCCTACACTCCTCCTGAAAATTTGGGCAGTAGATTAATGAACTCTATATCCAAAACGAAGGGGCTCAATGTAGAAGCAAAGTGTGCTTCTTGATCGGTGTACTCATTCATCATCTCAGGGTTAAAGTCATCTAAAGCTTACAACTGCTCCATTTGATTTCCTAAGGAATGCACTCTCATCTCAGCAAGGTAATCTCCCAGGTTTTGTATCTGATCAATCTGAACTCTTCGGACGTCACTCACATCATGTACCAAGAAAGAAGGTGGATATGGAGAGGATGGGAAGTCGGTCGGAGTTCCGACCTCCCAAGATAGTGGGAGGGAATGATGGGCATGAAACGAAGATACCGTAAAATTTGACTGAAATGAAGTGCGACCCATCATGAGAGAGGAAAATGAGAATGATGAAGGGAGGGAGGGTGGGATGGAAGAGAGTGAAAGGAAGAGAAGGTGGCTGCTAATGATAGAAGATAAATGTAACCAATATCACACACCAAAGACATTCAAATACAAAGCGAACCCCCGATTCACCAACTCTATGCAATGTGAAGACCGTGAGATCTAGTCTTTTATCTTTTCAATTTTAGAGTTATGTGATCAAACAAAAGTTGTACAAACACTTAGGAGGCTTGAATGGGATTTGGGCATTACTCCTTATTATGTACGCGAGCAATTAAAAGCGCAAACAATGAGGGCGTTGCTCTCCCAATACAATGGTGAATCAATTACGTTTAATTTTAGAGGTCAAGTTCAATTAGCAGTCCCAATTTTATTTGGTTATCTCTTTTTTTATTATTTTTCCAAATAAAAGCAATGCCTATCGAATTTTCCGATTTCCTTGGTTATTTTGAGTCCAATAAAACTGGAGAGGAAGTCAGAAAAGCCGAAGCGCGATCAAACACAATGATGCATGTAAAGTTAGAAATGTATACCTTACTCCAGCACTCTACATGAAGGGTGATCTGCGCATAA
Source organism: Ottelia alismoides (assembly GCA_037367405.1). Classification (NCBI taxonomy): domain Eukaryota; kingdom Viridiplantae; phylum Streptophyta; class Magnoliopsida; order Alismatales; family Hydrocharitaceae; genus Ottelia; species Ottelia alismoides. The sequence continues at coordinate 718,049 of JAZKJV010005014.1, forward strand.
ATTTAAAGAAAAGAAATAAACTACCTAATATGATGCACGAGGAAACTGTCCCTAAATGACAAATTTCTATTGATCGTGAAGCACAAGTAGCTATCGCTAGGAAGAGAGACCGGAGTCTGGTCTTGGAAGCTGATCGGTGTCCACCACAGTGGATCCTGCAAGCATTGTATACGGCCTCTCCCGGCACGTGGTATCTAATCCAAGTCAATAAGCTTTTTAAATGAATTATTAGCTAAGTCCAATTACAATCTATAGGTTCATGCAAGATATTAGGTGTGGGGCCTTAGCTAATTACGTCACAATCAACAAAAACTCCTAAGTCTAGGGGCTGAATCCTCGTAAATCAAACATATATTAAATTCAAGAAAATGAAAAAAAAAATAACGGTGTGCCCCCAAGTGAACAAACACTTGGAAATTGGGCCTGAGCGTCCTGAAGAGTCCAAGATATTACAATTTAAAACCTCTCTCTCATTTCAAATTACACAAATAAATAAATAAGAAAAAATCCTCAAGATGGTGACTGTCGCCTCAGATCCTCCAAATCTCCTTTGATTCTAGGTCATAAATCACGTTCCACCTTCACATGGGTGCACATGTGCCTTGGATATAGCGCCTCCCTCGATCCGCGATACCTCGTACAAAGTCCAAAGAGAGGGTGATTAGACAAGTCAAGCAATAATATCAAATGAATAGAGCTCAAAAATAGGCAAATAATTATAATCAACAATGAATCCCAATCTAATCGATGTTGCTCCTTGGAAACGGTGTCATTTGATAAAACCTAAAATCAGGTGGTCGTGTATTCCACACAAGGCGGGAACACAGTCGATGCGTTGACTACTTAGAAATCCAGATTTAATCAACAATTAACCCACAAATAATATCAAGCAATGGAAATCAAAGTGTGGATTTAAAATTTATTATAACTCTATAAAATATGTGTATAGGGAAAGCAATGTAGAGTGTCAAACACATGAAGCAAACAGGTAGATCGGGGCAATCAAGCTCAAATGCGAATGTGATGCATTTGTCTATACATGTGCTTTTTTGTGGGTTTTTATTTTTTTTTATTTTTGTTTGATTTGTAAAGATTCAAATGTTTTTTGTAGTTTTATATTTATAAATAAAATTATAGTAATAATAATATAAATAACAATGATAGAGATATATAGATATGTTGATCTACTAAGAGAGAGATATAAATGAAAAAATAGAGAAAATATTTTTGGATTTTTTTAAAAAATAAGTCAAATAAATTCAAAATAAAGATTCTAAAATATTTTGGTGTTTTAATTAATTTTACAAATATTTTACAGTTTTTTTGGAAAAAAGCAAATAATAAAATAAAACAGATAATTCTAAACTTGGAAAAATAAGGCAAATAGGACACTAAAAAAATACTACCAATAGTTCAAAATAAAGTCCTAAAATTATACCTATATTTTTCATAGATAGAGAAGATTATATCAAAGAAAACAAAGACTTTGTTTTTTGGATTTTTGACACTATTTCAATTTTTAGTGATTTTTGCAAGTTTTGAAGTGTTTTTGAGTTTTTGGACACTAGACCTAATATTACTGAATGCCTTTTGGATATGATATAGATATATATAAGAAAAGCTGCAGTATTATTTTGGTATTTTTCTGAGATGTAATGAATATATTTAAAATAAAAGATAGCACGAAAGTAGAACTGATATTTTCAAATTATTGACTACTCAAACAATAGAATGAAAATACAACAAAAATCCTGACTGTAGAATAACCTCAGAGGAACACGGACATATTTTTAGAATTTCTAATAGATAAAAGGTACTCCAGAAATAAACCAATTACTCAAAATATTGTAGAAATTCTACAGGACAGAAACCAAATATCTTTTAATGAAATTTGAATACAAATTCGGCCCCACTAATTTCTACAACATATCCAGAAATGAGCAAGTGATATCAAGTATTTTAATTGAGTTATTAACAAAATGCACCAAATCAGTATCCTGAGTTCAAAAATTCACCACTGCTGTTTGAAATTTGGATATGATGTAGATCTTTAAAGAAGCTTTCTAACAAAAAAATCTCGCATGAAATGAAGTTTACATGAATGATTTATGAACACTTAAGTGCAGGGGTACAATTGCAATAATAAGTACAAAACTGCAGTTCAAAATAGACCTCAAAAAGTTTCTAAAATATCCCAAAAGCACAAGGGTATGGCCGCAAAATTTGCCACTTATCCACATGGAATTTAGAGGCTCTTGGAGGGCTGGGGACACACACGTAAAATGCCATAAGTAAAGGGGTGCGTGTACAAGATTTCTACCCCTTGGATGGAGGGCTATGATTAGAAGGAGAGGGGCAGATCCAACGGTGGCTGCTATCCGCCCCTAACTTCTTCTTCCTTTGGACGACAAAAACAAGAAGGTCGATCCGAGGGCTAATGGCGTGCGACGGCGTGAAGATGCTTCAATGTACCTTCTCTTAGAAGAAGTGCTCGAGTATAAAATTCGGCCAAGATGTTAGGTACACAAAAAATGGGGGTATGAATGGATTTTCCTTCGATTTAGTGAGGGAAGAAGGAGGTGCTCCGGCCACCGTCTGTGATCGAAGATGGAGGGTGTTGCCTGAGAGAATAGGCAGAATAGCGGATGATAGCGGCGGTGAGATGTGAGTCGCGTCGAGGAGGATGAATGAAAGTTGAAGATGATGGGTTGTTACACTAAAACAAGAAGAAAAACTAAATCTAAAAGTTACCTCTGTCGGTCGGGAAGTCAGGAAGGTGGAACCTAGACGGTGGTGATGGCCAGAGGTGGTGGAGACCGCTCTGAAACAACCTAACCACACCTTCAAGGAGTGGGGGAACGTGCGGTCACTTTGCTCTACCGTGGAGCTCGAAGAAGGATAGCTATATCTGGTCCAAGAGGGTTCAAAAAATGAATGGGAAGAAGATGGGGTTTTTTGTACATGTGAGGTGGGCCGCTCCAAAGAACTATGGATATCAAGAGAATCGTTGATCTAATCCTCTAACCAATCTAAGGGCGTGTATGATGGTACTTCGAGGAGAAAAAGTCATGAAGGAAGCTCAGCTATTGGGTGAAAGGAATGACCTTGAAAAATCTGAGAAAATGGACAAAAACAAGGCTCGGACAGGAGTGGTAGGGGCTGGTTAGATAGTTGATGAGGCGGCAAGAAGATCGGTGTGTATCCAGGGAATCGACAAATCAATCCTCGAGCTAATGCCTGGGTATGTATGAGGGTACTTTGAGGAGAAAAATTCGTGAAGGAAGCTTATTGATTGGGTAAAAGAGGCAGCATATAAAAATTCGAGAAAATCGGAGAAAACTAATATTTTGATGCACAACAGAGGGGGGTCAGACAACGTGATGAACATGTTCCAAGGAACGAAGAAAATAGGGTGAATCCATGATCCATTGCCCAAGCTATATCCTAGGCGTGTAAAAGGGATATAAGAGGAGAAAAAGTCAAGAAGACCGCATCGCGAAATGATGCACGATGCATCCTCTAAAATTCGGCGAAAACTGCCAAAAATGCAGTTTTAACACAGTGCAGACTCCTGGTTGGTCCACGTGGAACTAGAAAAAGTCTGGAAAAATTAATTCAAAAATCAATAAAAAATAGAAATCGACTTTATTAAATTTTGGTTATAAAATAAAAAATATCTATTATTTTATAAAATATTTTATTATGATTTTTATTTATTTTTTAGAGGTATAAAATTATATGTTCCCTTTAAAGAGCAACATAAGTATATTTATCTTATATTTCAATATTTTTTTATTTTCCATATTTAATTTTATTAATTTAGTTTATTATTTATAAATTTAAAACTTAATTTTATACACTTAAATATATTTTTATTTTATTTTTCTGATGTATTTTATACAATTAAATAAATAGATGTATTATTTACATAGGTATAGTTATAGGCATTTCATCTATGTATTGTATACACGTATTTTACTTTTTATGTTTTTTAGTGTTTTATTCCTATTTATACATATATTATAAATAATATTTCAAAAATTATATAAATATAAAATTATAAAATAATGAATAATAAATAAAATGAATATTTAAATTCGTATAAGTATACAATAGGGTTCAAAACCTAACTTTCAAACCGTAACTCAGAAAATATGAAACCACCTTCATTAAATAGACTATTGAAAATTTTATACAATTAAAGGTATCAAAATCACCTTTAATTGTATAAAATTTTCAATTAATGAGGTGATAAAATGAAGGTGATTTTATAATTTTATACCTCAAAACGTATCAAAATCACCTTTAATTGATAAAATGAGGTGATAAGATTGGTATAATTTTATAAAATATGTATTAAAATTAAATTAAAGGTATAAAATTTTATACCTCAAAATGTATCAAAATCAAATATCTTTATAAAATTTTGTAAGATTGATACGTTTCGAAACCTTTAATTTTCGAGGTATAAAATTAAAGGTATACAATTTTATAAATTTACCTTTAATTTGTAACATTTTATACCTTTAAAGGTATAATTTTATAAAATTTTATAATTATAGGTATTTACATGTATTTACTAGGATTTTTGAGGCCAAAATGATAGAATAAAGATGATGAAATGGAGGTTCATCAAGGGGTGAGTTCAGAAGCCATTAGGGAAAGGTTTCTTAGTATCTTATTTTTTGTGTCTAAATAGAAGTTGTAGAAAGTAGATATGGTTGAAGGAATATATAGAGAGAGAAATAAATACTAATGAAACTTTGATTGACAGAAGAGAGAAACAGAAAACTAATGGGACCCACCAATAATGCAAAGTACTTGGCAAAGGGCAACCTGGTGAGAAGGGTAATCATCAAGTGAACACAACTTTAATTATTAACAAGAAAGCAATGCGAGAAGCAAAGGAGAGACCTACAATCTAGACGATTCTCAAATGTCTTTGACATCCATCTCTTTCTTCTCATCTTGACTTATCATTATCAATAGTTTCTTTAAGAGTCTGTTTGGTTACAGGGTTATCTCGAGGTAACTCGGTTTATCCTTGTACATTCTTGAGTTGGAATTCCATTACAAATCAATGTTACATTACATTTCTTATTTCATCCCTCTCCAACTATCATAATCATCCAAAAAACTACTATTTATAAGAGGTTATCCCAACGCACCTCATCTCATGAACTAAATAGACACTAAATCCTTTGATGGTCAAAGTGACATATGCTTCCAAACATTTTGATTTTGAATTTTAAGATCATCCTAGAGAGGGGGAACTATCAGAATAATACTTTGATACTAATTTATTAGATATTACTCGCAACAAACCAGAGAGCACGCAAAATTTACATGAAGGAATCATCCTAGAGAGGGGGACAGGTGGGCTGGTGAAAGTTGGAATTATCATCCAGATCTAATCTAACCATTGGCAGACAGCCGGAGGAACCTCCGCTCTTTTTGTTATTTTAATGGCATTTTACGCGGTTTTAGTGGCCCATGTAATCAGACGTATCGGGAGCTTCTGGAAGGAGTTCACAATGGAGCAGTATTGGGTGGAGTGGTTAAAAGATTGGAAAGTTAAGCATTTGGTCTGCCTTTTGACGATGGCAGAACATGGAAGAGGAAGGTTATCCATACTGGAAAGTGTAAGAAATTATATGCATGCATATATGGTAGTTGCCAACTTTATTTTTATTTTATTTTTTATGGCTCATGATTAATGATGAAAGGATGCATCATTGGGAGGTTGCTTTTGGTGGTTACCTTAATGGATAGGTAACCATCATATTCTATAAATATGTATTGGGGTCCCCTCTCCCTCAACTAATGAATGCAAGAGGATCCATTACTCAAGCATATTAGGCAAAGGTTGAGAAGGAGAAGGAAATTTCATCTTCATCACTTCAATTCAATTGCGATGGCGTCTGATAATTGTTAGTATCTTAAATCTATCTTTAAGATTAATTTATTAGATCTATCAGGTTATTAGATCTATCAATTGGTATCAGAGCGTTTGTATTGACTCGATTCTTGGGTTTTAGAGATATGAATATCTTTTATTAGTTGCTTATTTCCAAGCCTTGAGAGTCTATTTAGAATGTCCGTTGTTGTTGCTTAATTAGTCTTGCTTAGATGTCTGTTGCAATTGCTTATCTATGATTGAGAAAATCTATTTAGTTTTTTTTATTATCAATGGACACACTCAAGACTCTCTTAGTATAATGATACAAATGGACATAACCAACGAACCTACTTGCAATTAATATATTCTTTCAGGGTTCCATTTGCAAATACCCAAATATAGAGTTGGACATCGTGAGATGTGAAGAGGCTGTTGGTTGGGGATGATGGAAGTTGTCTCCTACCCCTACACCTGTGGGGACTCCAAGACTAGTATGTATTATAAAATAATACGTGGGTATTCTATCAAAAGAATCCCATCTTTTATATCCATCTCAATTTAGTTCTTGAACTTTCAAGATCGTGGAAGATGGTCTAACGGACGTTCAACAGTAGTGATAATTGTTTTGTGCAAATTTCACAACATGATCCTTATACTTCAGATTATTCGAAGAACAAAAAAATTATTGGTTTTGACAGGCGTTCACTATGTTGGAATCCCAATTGCGTGTTTTTTTAATGATTTTTCCAATTAATTTGTTCTTAGCCGAGACTAAGCATACTCTGATTTCATAAATTAAATTTTTTTTATGGTTGTATCCGTTATGATCGTATTGTTTGATTCCTTTTTATCATAAGTTACAACCAACAGTTCTCTTTAATGATGTATGTGTGAATAAGATCACTAATGAACAGTGGTTTTACTGGTACCAAAAGAAAGTGGGTTTTAATTACAAACCCCATTGTTAAGATAATAGGTTGGTACCAATTCTTTTGACTAGCAACCACATGTGTGATATACACATACTTTTATAATGAAGTTAATATTGAACACATACTGTTATAACAATGTTAATAATGGCCGTTGCCTTTTACCATATTCTTTTACTAATATCTTTTTTAATGCCATTAAAAGAGATATTGATGGTGGAATAACAAGCATCCTTGTTTAGTATTGCCATTGAGATGATTTATATCAAGTTTCCCTTTGGATTTATATCAAGATTTCTTTCGGATCTTGACACTACGATTTGTATAGAATGTGATGTTATTTGTTAGGGACTTGTACGGAGTGTATACAATTTGGTTAATGTATACATAAAGTGTATAAAGTGTATGCGATTTATGCCGTTGTTTTACTAGTCATTTGTTTGGACTTGTTGATAATACTTTATGTACTAATCATAGACTTTAGGTGTCAAGAATATGATTGGTTTGTTGATATCAAAGAAATGGTGGAAACAATTTGATTAACTCCCTTAAAGTCATTCGGATAAGTATGTACAATTGAGTGGGAGGAGTAGCCACAGCACCTGATCGATTCATATTATACGTATTGTTTCTTGTATTGAGTAATTATTGGTTAGTTATCCAAGAGTAGGCACAACATCTAGGATAAGAATGCCAATACTTACATTAAGTGACGGAGTTAATTGGACATTTTTTTAGAATGAGAAAAATAAATTATTTTGTTAGTTATTCTAATGCCCAAAGGTACGGAATTTCTAATGAATATTGGAAAATTTATTTGTCTCATTTATTAAGGAAAATCAATCGTATATTACAATTCTTTAGCCACAACAAGTATTGTAATGATAGTACATTGATTTCTCAAAATACTAAATAAGTTAATATTTTGTATTAGGCTTTATGCTTAAGTTATTGCTTATTGTGGTTGTCTTGTTATGAAATTATTGCAGATAGTTCAGCTTTCATGTCTACCCAATTCAATGTCTTAAATTCTGTTTCGATTGTTGAATGTCATGTATATCGTGAATCTAATTTCATTGATGTCCCTATTAATACTTGGTGGATTGATTCTGGTACTTCAATCCGTATTTTTATCTCCATCCAAGGCTTTCTGAAAACAAGGATGCCACGAAAAATGAGCAAAGCGTTTATATGAGAAATCACATGACCACATGTTGAAGCGATTGGGACGCAACGACTCATTTTTGAAACTGGTCTTATACTTGATTTGGAAAATGTATTTTTTGTACCCAAGTTCTCTAGAAATTTAATTTCAATATCTAGACTTTGCAATCTTGGATACAAATTTTCATTTGAAGGTACATCTTTCCTAATGTTTAAGAATGACAAGTTGAATGTTAGAGGTGTCTTAGTGGACTATTTATATAAATTACATTTAGATCCGTATTTTTGAAAATAATCTCCTTGTTTGCAATGTAGTTGGTAAAAAGCGAAAACACAATAGTGATCGGTCATCAATGCTTTGGTATAAAAGATTAGGTCACATCTCCATTAAAAGGATCAAGAAATTAGTAAATGATGGAGTAATTGATACTCTAGATTTTACTGATTCTAGTGTTTGTGTGGAATGTATTAAGGGAAAACATACCAACAAACATGCTAAAGGGTCAAGGATAAGTACCAATCTTTTAGAAATTATACATACTGACATATGTGGTCCGTTTCCTGTGGAATATTTCAGTGGTTAAAAATACTTCATCACATTCATTGATGATTTCTCACGTTACATGTATCTTTATCTTTTATTTGAAAAATCGGAAGCTATAAATGCTTTTAAGGATTATCAAATAAAAGTAGAGAGACAATTAGAAAAGAAAATTAAAATTGTGAGATCAGATAAAGGTGGTGAGTATTATGGTAGGATGTTTGGAGGAGAATAAAAACTTAAACCATTTGCGCGATTTCTTAAGGATGAAGGCATTGAACATCAATTTTCAATGCCCGGTGAACCGGACCAAAACGGTTTCGCCGAAAGACGGAATCGCACATTAATGGATATGGTTCGAAGTATGATGAGTAACTCCTCATTGCCTTTGTCCTTTGGAGTGAAGCTCTAAAGACAACCGTGTATATATTAAATAGAGTTCCATCAAAAGCAGTTCCATCCACTCCATTTGAGCTTTGGAAGGGATGGAAACCAAGATTGGAACACATACACATTTGGGATTGTCAAGCTGAGATTAGAATCTATAACCCACATGAGAAAAAATTAGATATGAAGACTACAAGTGGATATTTCATTGATTATCCAGAAGGCTCTAAAGGTTATAGATTCTATTGCCCAAATAAGGAATCGAGTATTGTAGAATCAAGGAACGCTATATTTTTGGAAAATAGCGAGAAAAGTGGGAACATGATGGTAATTAAGGACATCATACTTGATGAATTGATGGATCTTCTTATACCACTAGAAAGGAAGGAGCAAAATATTCAACATGATATTTTGGATGAGACACAACATCAAGATATTTTTGTCCCTCAAGTCCAAGATATTCCTCTGGTTTAACCAATGGTGAATCCTCCACTACCTGAAAATCAAGTTGAAATAGCACCAACTGTTTAACAAGGTGTTGTTACAACTAGATCTGGTCGGATAGTAAAATCTACAATCTCATCAGATTTTATAACATACCTACAAGAATGTGACTACGGCACGGGAATTTCAGAGGAACCAATATCATTTTCACAAGCCATGAGTGGAATTAGTTCTACTAAATGTTATAATGCCATGAGGGAGGAGATGTATTCTATGAGTGCAAACCAAGTATGAGACTTGGTAGAGCTACCCAAAGGAGCGAAATCTATTAGTTGCAAATGGATCTTTAAAACTAAGAAAGACTCATTAGGTAATATTGAGAGATATAAAGTCAGACTTGTGGCTAAAGGTTTCACTCAAAAGGAGGGCATAGATTACCATGGGACTTTCACTCCAGTATCAAGAAAGGACTCATTAAGAATAATCATGGCATTAGTAGCTCATTATGATTTAGAGTTACACCAAATGGATGTGAAAACATCCTTTCTTAATGGAGACATGATGAACACGTTTACATGCGACAACCTGAGGGTTTTATTTTAGATAATAGCAAGCATTTGGTTTGTAAATTAAGGAAGTCTATATATGGACTAAAACAAGCATCTCGTCAATGGTACATTAAGTTCAACAATGCAATAACTTCATTTGGTTTGTTGAGAACATTGTTGATAATTGTATGTCTCTTAAGACGAGTGGAAGTAAATATGCTTTTCTAGTCCTTTATGTACACGATATTTTACTTGCTTCTAATGATCTTGGGATGTTGCGAGATACAAAGACGTTTCTTCCTAATAATTTTGAAATGAAAGATATGGGCGATGCTAAATATGTCATTGGCATCGAAATTCATAGAGACAAATCTCATAGAGTACTTGGATTGTCTCAAAAGGCCTATATTGAAAAATTATTAGAGAGATTTGGAATGAAATATTGTTCTCCTACCCCAGCACCTATGGCAAAAGGAGATAAAAGTTTTTCATTCAAATATCCCCAAAATAATTTAGAAAATGAACAGATGAAGGACGTTACTGATCTTTTATTCAAAAACAAAGGAGGGGCACTGTGCACAGGGACCAAAGTGCAAATACCCAAAGTTCTGGGGGTCCTGGTGCAAAATACCCAGCAAAACACGCGCGAGGCGCATGCCTGGGGCACTCAGGGACCTAAATGTAATAAAAATAAGTTCCGAGGACTTATTGGTAACAAGTACCAAAAGTCCAGGGGCTTATCTGCAAATAACCCAAAAAATATCGCACATGTGGAAATTAAATCACGCACAGGGGCATAAATGCAAATAAGTAAAAGATTTTATTCAATCCGTAACATCCAGAACTACAGGGCTGATATTGCAATTAACCCAATAAAGTTCACGTGACGAAGCACGTGGTCCACGTAGACACAGGGGCATACATGCAATTAAAACTAAGCACAAGGTCCACAGTGCAAATAACCCTACGTAAATAAAGTTCCAAAAATATTTACAGGACTAGAAATAAAACGACAAACTAAGAGGGGGTCCTAAGCAAATTACCCCTTTATTTGGCGACGGTTGGATAGGCGCCACGTGGAAGATCGGGCGGTGGAGATGAGCGGCGCCTTTGACCTTGAGAAGCTGCGCCTGATCGAACGATGGCGGGTCCTCCACGTGGAGATCGGACGGTCCTCGTGCGTGGTGGCCGAACCCTCGGTGAATCAACGGCTGAGATCACGCTGCGGCTAATCTGACGCTCTATGCAGCTCCTCGAACGAACGGTCGAGATCTGATCTGGAGCGCCGCGGCTGATCTGACGGTAGGAGAGGATGGTGGAAGAACTGGCGGCCGGCGAGCTTCGCCGGCCTCCTGCGTGTGCTGTAGTCCTCTGGAGAGCCTTCTGGAGGTCGGAGAAGAATCGCGGAAGGCTCCCGCGTCTGCTGGTGGTCTCCGACGAGCACAACGAGCTCCGAGGAGCTCGAGCGAAGGCGGCGGAGCTGGGTCTCCTGGCTGGATGGCGAAGGGTCTCAGATGACCCTTGTCTGGACCTGAAAAGCGAACCAGAAGACTCACGGGTCGAGGGCAAATTGCCTCGACCCGGTTAGGCGGAGTGAAGGTGCGTGATGCGTCGGAATGGAGATCTCCGGCGAGGGTGGTCGGCGGAGGAGCTCGATTCCCAGATCCGGTGCGATCTGGGTTGGGTGAATGGGTGAAGAAGATGCGGAGAGGTCTGGCGAAGATGAAGGTCGGGTCGGGTGGTCGAGATATTACGCGAGATGACCGGAATCAGGGGAATACGTCGGAGATACGATTTGGGCGAAATAAGAAATTAAACGAAATGGACGAGCTAATCGACTACCTGGGTGGAGCGGAAGACTATGCTGGAGTGTGGCTAACTCCCGGTCGTAGCCTCGAAGGGCGTCAAGGCCTGAGGCTCGAGCTCCGGTCAGACGTCGGAGCACGGCGGCGCAAGGCAGCCGGATCGATGGTCCAAGCACCTCCTCCTCACTGCAACAAAGGCCAACGCGAGCTGTCACCTCGGTGGTTCCGATGGAGGTCACGGGAATGAAGATAGGGAGCCAAAGATGAGGCGCGAGGCGGCGGAGGTCGGGATATATATGGAGACAGGGCCGATTAGGGTTAGGCGATGACGACTAAGGAAGGCGGGGATTTCATGGCGAAAGATCCGGCGAGGGAGATGGATGATCGGCGAAGAATCCGGACACGGGGTTTGCGTGGGTGACAACCTGGAGACGCGTGGAAAAATCGGCGAAGGTGGGGCGGCGCGCATCTTCCAGAATAGGAAGGAGTCCGCGGGGGAGTTGACCGGGGTCAACAATCCCCCGTGGACCAATCAGGAGCTGCCAATTATTGAAATTTTTGTTTATTTATTTTAAGGTAGAAAATGGCCGAATTAAGAAAAACTCAAAACATGAAATATTTTTCTTTTATTTTTTTCTATTTTTTGGTGATTTTTAATTAATTTTTGGAAATAAAAATAGGGTAGCTATATATATAGGGATATGTACACTATATAGATTTAATTTTTGATTTTTTATTTGTTATTTTTATGTATTTTTTATGCTCATTTTATATTTTATTTATTTACATCATAAAATAAAGAACAAAATGGTATTTTTATTTTATTTTAATTATTTATATTCATAGTTTAAATAAATAGTTATATACATTTATATACATGGTATATACACTGTATTTTTGTATTTTTAATTTTTGTTGTTTTTATTTGATTTTTGTTGTGTTTCTTTTTATTTGATTTATTTACAAAATATACCTTAGAGTATTCACAAAAAGTTTTGAAAATAAATTCATTTATTTATAGGATTAAATAAATAAAGGATGATGGTCTATACTCATGGTGCAAGGGCATTTTTGAATTTTTGATTTTTAAATTTTTATTTTGTTTTTAATAGTTTCTAAATATACACAAAATATGTACAAGCATATTTTTGGGTGAGGAAAATATAATTTTATTTATTTACAGAAGTATATACACATGAGCTCCTATCTCTCCCTACTTTGTCTTTTATGCGGTCAGGCCCATGCTGAGCCCTCCCTTGGGTCAAGTTGCTCAATATTTATTCTAAATATTTCCCTCTTTTTCTTTTTACTCTTTATTCTTTTATTTTTGCACAAAAACATGCTAATTACAGGTTTTTACACAATGCATGCTTTTGGTAATTATTTGTATTTACACATATCTACATGTATTTGCAAAGGTTTTTGTAGCTAAAATATAAGAATAAAGAGTGATGAATGGGTATTCATCACCCCCCTATGCTTAACTTTGCTAGTCCCTTAGCAAACACTTATTTGAAAAAGAAGTGAAAAAGAAAGAAAAAGAAAAAGAAAAAGAGAATGTACATGGATCAAGGTTGATTTATTAAACTTTCCTTCATTAAATTGAAATATGGAGCTTGATCAGATCTTTAGATTATTAATGTGTCGGAACCTTATTTGGACTTAAGCTTAAAACTCAACAGTCTCCAAGTTCCACCAATCTATGGGCAAGACTCCTCAATAAACCAGATCAGAACAAGTCTACATACACAAACTCTAATTACCATGAATCTTTCCATGCGGTGTAAGTGATATGTGGCTCCCCACCTCAGAAGTAACAAAGAAACAACCTCCCTCAATCTGGTAACTCTAATGCCTCGGTCTAGCAACTCTTTCCTCGAGAAGCGGGGTATTCCCTTCTAAGTTCAAGTGCAACCGGCTCAAGAAGAGGGGGTAGAAGTATAGAGTTTTGGAAGCTTAGCCAGTGTAGCTAAGTCTCCCGCTGCAAGCTTCATGAGATGTAACATTGATACCATAAGCTTTTGCTTTATTTGACTCTGTACACTCCGGTGGGGTTATTAAATTTTCAATCCGACCCACCACTTTTTTGGAGTTCTTTTTGCATTTTTGCATTTTTTTTCAAACTTCTGTACAACATATCTACATGGTGCAGCATATAAGAAATTTCCTCTTGAGCCAGTAGACTATCCCTCTTTTGAAGCTTTATTGCAACCCACAGCTTCTGTCTTTAGCTTTCAACACTACTAGACCAAGTTGAGGTGCACTTCCTTCACTATAAGAAGAAGAGAGGTTCCGCCTAAAAGTACTACCCTCATATGCTACCCCAAGCCAAAGGAAACTGCCTCCTCACCACCTCATCCATGGAGAGCCATGTGTAAGTGCAGGTGCAAGTCAAGCCATTGTCTCTAAGAGTCATGCGTGTGTTGTTAAGTGCTCTACTTAGGCTGACATATGCTCATAGCCTAGTGGACTCAAAGAATTAAGTCCTCATGGACCTGAAAAGCCTTAACCCTAAGTCCTATAAGGTTCCTCTTAAAGTTAAGTGGATTAAGATCTTATTCAAGCTCCATTTCTCAATTTAATTCCAGGCTTAGTTTAAATGTCAACTCTCATCCAAAAAAACTATATACATATATGTACACAAGATGCTATTTACAAATGTTTTACAATTATGCAAAATTTTGAAAAATGTTTTGAAATCATGGATGATGATGCATGAGGTGCAAGTTTTGCAAAAAGATATTTACACACATTTACACAAGATTTTTGCAAACTTTTGATTTTCAAAACATTTTGGAAAAATTTTGTACTATATACATAATTTTGATACAAAAATATTTACACAAGCTTTACACAAAAGATTTTTGAAATCATTTTTACAAAAATACTTTGTACACTAGCTATGTATGTGCAAGATAAAAGAGGTTTTTGTACATGAAAAATTTTTAAATTTTTGTGATTTTTAGCCATTTTATTTATTAACATACTCACACAAAGTACGAGTTATGGCTAAAGATTATATGAAATATATACACCCCCCCCCTATACTTAGCTCGAACGATGTCCTCAGAGTGATCAAGAGCGATGAAGAAGACATAACTCGTGCTTAGTAAAAGGGAAGTGAAAAGGAATGGCTAAGTACAGAAACGAATAAATGAATAGAATAAGAGGAACTCGGTGGTCTCCCCCTATACTTAGGATTAACTAATCCTAAGTATAGTAAGCTGTACATAAAGGGAGATCCGAGTGAAGAAAATACAGAGTCTGCCCCCCCTATACTTAGGGTAAAATATCCCTAAGTATAGGCAGCAAAAACAGGAGCAGAAAGAATGAAAAGAATACTCGCAGGTCCTACATCCCCCCTATACTTAGGGTAAAGTACACCCTAAGTATAGCATGATCATAAGATGAAAGACGAGATGTGGGACTAAAGAATAGAATGATGTGGACAACTGGATCTATACAGGCGGAAGAACAGTGAAAATCAGGCGTGAGATGCAAAAGATGTGAGTCAAAAGACCACATTTCACGCAAAATGAATAGCGGCAATAATAACGTCCCGCGACTCATGATCTAGAAATGGCTTGAGCCGCTGGCCGTTCACTCGAAAGGTACTCTCAGAGGATAACTCAGATATATCAATGCTACCGTTATCGTGTACCTTTCTGACCAAGTAAGGTCCCTTCCATTTGCTCTGTAGCTTTCCTGGAAATAATCTGAGCCTCGCATCAAACAACCATACTTTCTGTCCAATCTCAAAATGCTTGTGGCTGATATGAGAATCATGCCACTCCTTCACTTTCTCCTTATAATGTAAGCTGTTTGAGAAAGCTGTATCTCTAAGCTCTTCCAAGGCGGCTAGCTCTGCCCTCCTCTGGTCTCCTATACCATCTGGATCCATAAGAATATCTGTGACTGCCCAAAGTGACTTGTGCCTCAGCTCAACAGGTAGATGGCACGGCTTGCCATAAACGAGGCGAAAGGGAGATGTGCCCAATGGAGTTTTGAAAGATGTCCGATATGCCCACAAGACCGAGTCCAAAAGCTGTGACCAATTCTTTCGGTCAGGGCGGACGACTTTCTGCAAAATATTCTTGATCTCCCTATTCGATACCTCAGCTAGACCATTCGTCTGGGGATGGTAAGGTGTGGCAACACGATGGGTTGTCATTTTCTTGATGAATGGAGGTTGATCCGGCCAAATGACAGAGGTAAAGGTACAGAAAATTAGGTCGTTGCGACCTCTATCACTCAACTAAGTCAATCAAGAAAATGAACCACTCGAAAAATGCGGAAAGTAAACAAAGCGGTCCTGCTATGGTATTAACCTGGTATAGCACCCAGGGTCGAACACAAGGAGCACGGGTTGGCTAAATAGCCTACGAAGTAGTCAATAAATCAGAGGAGAAGAAAAGGTATTTTTAGTGATTTTTAATGATTTTTATATTTTTTTGGATTTTTAGAAGTGAAGGAAATAAAGTAAAGTATAAACAAGCACACTTGAGCAATTTATTTAATGCATCAAAACTCAAGCAAAAATTCAAGAAAAATTGTTTTTATGCTTTTTGGGGTTTTAAGTGTTTTTGGTGAATTTTTGGGATTTTTCTGATATTTATTCTAATTGCTAAAAATCAAACAATGAGAAAAATGCAAGGTACTGTCCAGCAAGGCTTAAAACCCAAAAATAAAATATTTATGGATCTCAACAAGCCTTAGAGGTAATTTTCCTGTAATCTAGAAAGAATAAGGAAAATTTAGGCACCCTAATTATTGTTTTTGGATTTTTAAATTATTTATTATAATTTTTATGAGTTTTTAGGTGTTTTTAGATTTTTAGGGTTTTTACTTAATGAAAAATAGCCAAAATTGGCTAGAAAATCAAACAACAAACAAAGAACAGTAACTAATTTTTATAGGATTTTTATAGGGGTTTTTATATTTTTTTGGGGTTTTTGAATCCAAACAGTAGCAAAAATATGGGTTTTTGAATTTTTAAAAATAGCAAATGAAATCAAAAATGTCCTCAAAAATTCACAAAAATTCTACACCATGGCAGGAGCCATGTGTCAAATTTTCATCGAATTTGGAGGTGATTTGATCTTTTATTCAAAAACAAAGGAGGGGCACTGTGCATAGGGACCAAAGTGCAAATACCCAAAGTTCTGGGGGTCCTGGTGCAAAATACCCAGCAAAACACGCGCGAGGCGCATGCCTGGGGCACTCAGGGACCTAAATGTAATAAAAATAAGTTCCGAGGACTTATTGGTAACAAGTACCAAAAGTCCAGGGGCTTATCTGCAAATAACCCAAAAAATATCGCACATGTGGAAATTAAATCACGCACAGGGGCATAAATGCAAATAAGTAAAAGATTTTATTCAATCCGTAACATCCAGAACTACAGGGCTGATATTGCAATTAACCCAATAAAGTTCACGTGACGAAGCACGTGGTCCACGTAGACACAGGGGCATACATGCAATTAAAACTAAGCACAAGGTCCACAGTGCAAATAACCCTACGTAAATAAAGTTCCAAAAATATTTACAGGACTAGAAATAAAACGACAAACTAAGAGGGGGTCCTAAGCAAATTACCCCTTTATTTGGCGACGGTTGGATAGGCGCCACGTGGAAGATCGGGCGGTGGAGATGAGCGGCGCCTTTGACCTTGAGAAGCTGCGCCTGATCGAACGATGGCGGGTCCTCCACGTGGAGATCGGACGGTCCTCGTGCGTGGTGGCCGAACCCTCGGTGAATCAACGGCTGAGATCACGCTGCGGCTAATCTGACGCTCTATGCAGCTCCTCGAACGAACGGTCGAGATCTGATCTGGAGCGCCGCGGCTGATCTGACGGTAGGAGAGGATGGTGGAAGAACTGGCGGCCGGCGAGCTTCGCCGGCCTCCTGCGTGTGCTGTAGTCCTCTGGAGAGCCTTCTGGAGGTCGGAGAAGAATCGCGGAAGGCTCCCGCGTCTGCTGGTGGTCTCCGACGAGCACAACGAGCTCCGAGGAGCTCGAGCGAAGGCGGCGGAGCTGGGTCTCCTGGCTGGATGGCGAAGGGTCTCAGATGACCCTTGTCTGGACCTGAAAAGCGAACCAGAAGACTCACGGGTCGAGGGCAAATTGCCTCGACCCGGTTAGGCGGAGTGAAGGTGCGTGATGCATCGGAATGGAGATCTCCGGCGAGGGTGGTCGGCGGAGGAGCTCGATTCCCAGATCCGGTGCGATCTGGGTTGGGTGAATGGGTGAAGAAGATGCGGAGAGGTCTGGCGAAGATGAAGGTCGGGTCGGGTGGTCGAGATATTACGCGAGATGACCGGAATCAGGGGAATACGTCGGAGATACGATTTGGGCGAAATCAGAAATTAAACAAAATGGACGAGCTAATCGACTACCTGGGTGGAGCGGAAGACTATGCTGGAGTGTGGCTAACTCCCGGTCGTAGCCTCGAAGGGCGTCAAGGCCTGAGGCTCGAGCTCCGGTCAGACGTCGGAGCACGGCGGCGCAAGGCAGCCGGATCGATGGTCCAAGCACCTCCTCCTCACTGCAACAAAGGCCAACGCGAGCTGTCACCTCGGTGGTTCCGATGGAGGTCACGGGAATGAAGATAGGGAGCCAAAGATGAGGCGCGAGGCGGCGGAGGTCGGGATATATATGGAGACAGGGCCGATTAGGGTTAGGCGATGACGGCTAAGGAAGGCGGGGATTTCATGGCGAAAGATCCGGCGAGGGAGATGGATGATCGGCGAAGAATCCGGACACGGGGTTTGCGTGGGTGACAGCCTGGAGACGCGTGGAAAAATCGGCGAAGGTGGGGCGGCGCGCATCTTCCAGAATAGGAAGGAGTCCGCGGGGGAGTTGACCGGGGTCAACAATCCCCCGTGGACCAATCAGGAGCTGCCAATTATTGAAATTTTTGTTTATTTATTTTAAGGTAGAAAATGGCCGAATTAAGAAAAACTCAAAACATGAAATATTTTTCTTTTATTTTTTTCTATTTTTTGGTGATTTTTAATTAATTTTTGGAAATAAAAATAGGGTAGCTATATATATAGGGATATGTACACTATATAGATTTAATTTTTGATTTTTTATTTGTTATTTTTATGTATTTTTTATGCTCATTTTATATTTTATTTATTTACATCATAAAATAAAGAACAAAATGGTATTTTTATTTTATTTTAATTATTTATATTCATAGTTTAAATAAATAGTTATATACATTTATATACATGGTATATACACTGTATTTTTGTATTTTTAATTTTTGTTGTTTTTATTTGATTTTTGTTGTGTTTCTTTTTATTTGATTTATTTACAAAATATACCTTAGAGTATTCACAAAAAGTTTTGAAAATAAATTCATTTATTTATAGGATTAAATAAATAAAGGATGATGGTCTATACACATGGTGCAAGGGCATTTTTGAATTTTTGATTTTTAAATTTTTATTTTGTTTTTAATAGTTTCTAAATATACACAAAATATGTACAAGCATATTTTTGGGTGAGGAAAATATAATTTTATTTATTTACAGAAGTATATACACATGAGCTCCTATCTCTCCCTACTTTGTCTTTTATGCGGTCAGGCCCATGCTGAGCCCTCCCTTGGGTCAAGTTGCTCAATATTTATTCTAAATATTTCCCTCTTTTTCTTTTTACTCTTTATTCTTTTATTTTTGCACAAAAACATGCTAATTACAGGTTTTTACACAATGCATGCTTTTGGTAATTATTTGTATTTACACATATCTACATGTATTTGCAAAGGTTTTTGTAGCTAAAATATAAGAATAAAGAGTGATGAATGGGTATTCATCACCCCCCTATGCTTAACTTTGCTAGTCCCTTAGCAAACACTTATTTGAAAAAGAAGTGAAAAAGAAAGAAAAAGAAAAAGAAAAAGAGAATGTACATGGATCAAGGTTGATTTATTAAACTTTCCTTCATTAAATTGAAATATGGAGCTTGATCAGATCTTTAGATTATTAATGTGTCGGAACCTTATTTGGACTTAAGCTTAAAACTCAACAGTCTCCAAGTTCCACCAATCTATGGGCAAGACTCCTCAATAAACCAGATCAGAACAAGTCTACATACACAAACTCTAATGACCATGAATCTTTCCATGCGGTGTAAGTGATATGTGGCTCCCCACCTCAGAAGTAACAAAGAAACAACCTCCCTCAACCTGGTAACTCTAATGCCTCGGTCTAGCAACTCTTTCCTCGAGAAGCGGGGTATTCCCTTCTAAGTTCAAGTGCAACCGGCTCAAGAAGAGGGGGTAGAAGTATAGAGTTTTGGAAGCTTAGCCAGTGTAGCTAAGTCTCCCGCTGCAAGCTTCATGAGATGTAACATTGATACCATAAGCTTTTGCTTTATTTGACTCTGTACACTCCGGTGGGGTTATTAAATTTTCAATCCGACCCACCACTTTTTTGGAGTTCTTTTTGCATTTTTGCATTTTTTTTTCAAACTTCTGTACAACATATCTACATGGTGCAGCATATAAGAAATTTCCTCTTGAGCCAGTAGACTATCCCTCTTTTGAAGATTTATTGCAACCCACAGCTTCTGTCTTTAGCTTTCAACACTACTAGACCAAGTTGAGGTGCACTTCCTTCACTATAAGAAGAAGAGAGGTTCCGCCTAAAAGTACTACCCTCATATGCTATCCCAAGCCAAAGGAAACTGCCTCCTCACCACCTCATCCATGGAGAGCCATGTGTAAGTGCAGGTGCAAGTCAAGCCATTGTCTCTAAGAGTCATGCGTGTGTTGTTAAGTGCTCTACTTAGGCTCATCAAGATGACATATGCTCATAGCCTAGTGGACTCAAAGAATTAAGTCCTCATGGACCTGAAAAGCCTTAACCCTAAGTCCTATAAGGTTCCTCTTAAAGTTAAGTGGATTAAGATCTTATTCAAGCTCCATTTCTCAATTTAATTCCAGGCTTAGTTTAAATGTCAACTCTCATCCAAAAAAACTATATACATATATGTACACAAGATGCTATTTACAAATGTTTTACAATTATGCAAAATTTTGAAAAATGTTTTGAAATCATGGATGATGATGCATGAGGTGCAAGTTTTGCAAAAAGATATTTACACACATTTACACAAGATTTTTGCAAACTTTTGATTTTCAAAACATTTTGGAAAAATTTTGTACTATATACATATTTTTGATACAAAAATATTTACACAAGCTTTACACAAAAGATTTTTGAAATCATTTTTACAAAAATACTTTGTACACTAGCTATGTATGTGCAAGATAAAAGAGGTTTTTGTACATGAAAAATTTTTAAATTTTTGTGATTTTTAGCCATTTTATTTATTAACATACTCACACAAAGTACGAGTTATGGCTAAAGTATATATGAAATATATACACACCCCCCTATACTTAGCTCGAACGATGTCCTCAGAGTGATCAAGAGCGATGAAGAAGACATAACTCGTGCTTAGTAAAAGGGAAGTGAAAAGGAATGGCTAAGTACAGAAACGAATAAATGAATAGAATAAGAGGAACTCGGTGGTCTCCCCCTATACTTAGGATTAACTAATCCTAAGTATAGTAAGCTGTACATAAAGGGAGATCCGAGTGAAGAAAATACAGAGTCTGCCCCCCCTATACTTAGGGTAAAATATCCCTAAGTATAGGCAGCAAAAACAGGAGCAGAAAGAATGAAAAGAATACTCGCAGGTCCTACATCCCCCCTATACTTAGGGTAAAGTACACCCTAAGTATAGCATGATCATAAGATGAAAGACGAGATGTGGGACTAAAGAATAGAATGATATGGACAACTGGATCTATACAGGCGGAAGAACAGTGAAAATCAGGCGTGAGATGCAAAAGATGTGAGTCAAAAGACCACATTTCACGCAAAATGAATAGCGGCAATAATAACGTCCCGCGGCTCATGATCTAGAAATGGCTTGAGCCGCTGGCCGTTCACTCGAAAGGTACTCTCAGAGGATAACTCAGATATATCAATGCTACCGTTATCGTGTACCTTTCTGACCAAGTAAGGTCCCTTCCATTTGCTCTGTAGCTTTCCTGGAAATAATCTGAGCCTCGCATCAAACAACCATACTTTCTGTCCAATCTCAAAATGCTTGTGGCTGATATGAGAATCATGCCACTCCTTCACTTTCTCCTTATAATGTAAGCTGTTTGAGAAAGCTGTATCTCTAAGCTCTTCCAAGGCGGCTAGCTCTGCCCTCCTCTGGTCTCCTATACCATCTGGATCCATAAGAATATCTGTGACTGCCCAAAGTGACTTGTGCCTCAGCTCAACAGGTAGATGGCACGGCTTGCCATAAACGAGGCGAAAGGGAGATGTGCCCAATGGAGTTTTGAAAGATGTCCGATATGCCCACAAGACCGAGTCCAAAACCTGTGACCAATTCTTTCAGTCAGGGCGGACGACTTTCTGCAAAATATTCTTGATCTCCCTATTCGATACCTCAGCTAGACCATTCGTCTGGGGATGGTAAGGTGTGGCAACACGATGGTCTATACTGAACTCGCTAGCAAGGGCCTTCACCTGGTCGTTAATGAAATGAGACCCCCCATCAGAAATCAGAACTCGTGGAACCCCGAACCGCATGATGATATGCTTCTTCAAGAATTTGCAAACTGTCCTCGCATCAGCGGCTCGGGCGGGGATAGCCTCAACCCAACGACTAACGTAATCTACGGCCAACAGAATGTACTCGAATCCCTGACTCTTAGGGAATGGACCCATGAAATCGATGCCCCATGCGTCAAAAACCTCACAGAAGTGAATGGGCTGCATCGGCATCATATCACGTTGTCCACAAGTGCCCATCCTCTGACAGTCAGTACACCTCTTCACGAACTCATCAGAGTCCTTGAAGAGTGTAGGCCACCACAAGCCGGATTGGAGCACTTTCTGTGTCGTTCTCCTCCCAGAATGATGTCCTCCTGCCTCAAGCTTGTGGCAGTAAGTGAGGACACTATGATGCTCCTCCTGAGGAATACACCGACGCCAGATGCTATCCCCTCCTTCGTGGTAAAGGATGGGATCCTCCCAGTGGTAGGACTTGGCCTTCGCAAGGAAGGTCTCAAGCCTCTGCCTGGGCCAATCTTGTGGGACTTTCCCAGCAACGAGAAAGTTCACAATATCGGCATACCACGGGAGTGAGGTGATAGCAAGGATCGCCTCATCTGGGAAGGTATCATGAATGGGATCAATCTGCTCAGAATCCTCAGGCTGCTCTAATCGGGAGAGATGATCCGCCACCACATTCTTAACTCCAGGCTTATCCTTGATCTCAATGTCGAACTCCTGGAGTAGAAGGATCCATCTAGTAAGTCTGGCCTTGGCATCCTTCTTTGACATGAGGTACCTGATGGCGGTGTGGTCTGTATACAAAGTCACTCTAGATCCAATGATATACGATCTGAACTTATCTAGGGCAAACACTACTGCTAGCATCTCCTTCTCTGTGACCGTATAATTCCGCTGGGCAGAATCCAATGTGCGGCTAGCATAGTGTATGGCAAATGGAACTCCGTCCCTCCTCTGTCCTAGCACAGCCCCTACGGCAAAATCAGAGGCGTCCGTCATGATCTCGAATGGGAGAGACCAATCGAGTGGCTGAAGGACAGGAGCCTCAATAACACGCTGCTGGAGAGTCTCAAAGGATGAAAGACACTTGTCATCGACAAGGAACTCGGTGTCTTTCGTCAAGAGGTCAGTCAACGGTCGGGCAATCTTGCTGAAATCATGAATGAATCTCCTATAAAAACCCACGTGCCCCAGAAATGACCGTAGCTGCTTCAAATTGGACGGCGGTGCAAGTTTTCTAATGACGTCAACCTTGGCCGGATCAACCTCCATTCATCAAGAAAATGACAAGTCATAAAATTAGGTACATTTGTCATTACAACCGAGTCTGGGACATCACCATGTAATTTTCGGACATCTCCTCATAGATGGCCCAGACTTGGTTGTGGTCCTTGGCAAAGTAGGACCCGCCGCAAGAAGCATTCACCAGTCCCTGAAGCTCTGGCGTCAGCCCACTAAAGAAGCTCTGAACTAGGTTCGGCTTCGAAATGTCGTGGTGTGGGCATCTATCCAGAAGCTCTCTGAACCTCTCCCATGCCTCGTGAAATTGCTCGTTAGGGAGCATGGAGAAGTTGTTGATCAGGGCCCTTGCTGCATTCGTCCGCCCGAGTGGATAGTACTTGTTTAAGAACTCGGTGCGGAGCTGCTCCCAGGTGTAAACAAACTTCCCTAGATGCTTCAGCCAGGCGGCTGCTCTATCTGCCAGTGAAAAAGGGAAGGCCATCATCCGAATCATATCTTGGTCCACACGACGGTCGTGGACAGTGCTGCAGATCATCAAGAATTCCTGGAGATGGAGGTGGGGCTCCTCGGTGGCAAGTCCGTGAAAATGAGGAAGCATCTGCAGGGTATTCGGAGGGAACTTGAAATCCCCCACGATAGCAGGTACCACCACCCACTGGTGCATCAGTGTAGATCCGGGGTTGTGTAACTCCCGCATCGGTCTTGCTGCGGCGGCGGCAGCCGCTGCTGCGGCAGCTGCTGCTGCGGCTGCTGCTGCGGCTGCTGCCTCTGCATCAGCGTCAGGAATGTCCTCAGGCTCGCTCGGCTCGTCTCGCTCTGCTCGGAGTCGCTCCAACTCTCTTCTCATCTCAATCATAAAAGCTCCCTGATCGCGTAACTGTTGCTGAACTGTTTCTAATGATGCGATCAGGGTGGAGTTGATCGCCCCTTGGTCAAATACAACATGCTGCTCTCCCTGCTGACCTCCGGGGTAATCGTCTGATCTGGCGGCCATACCGACGTCTGCAAAATCAGATGAGCCCAACTCAGGTTCCGTCAAATCAATTCGTCTTTCCTCGGGCTCATGTCTCTCAGTAGCAAAAGAAAGGGGATCGAGGGGGAACAGGGTGGAATCGTACTCGGGCCCGGAGAGCTGGTCTTGACTCTCACGGGCCAACCTAGATGATGAAGTAGACGCGCCTGAAAGCGGTGCAGCCAGAGGCTGCCTAAGAGATCGTCTACCCATCATCTTGATCTTGACGAGTTGGGCGGATGGGATCTGGAGAAAATATGATCGCAAAGCAAACCCCCGGTTCACCAACGCAACACAATATGAAGACCGTGAAAGCTCGGTCAATTTATCTTGTCAATTTTATTCGGTGAACACACAGGATATCAGAGCGCTTACGTGACCTGTTAGGATACCCGATGCTACTCCAACCGACTGGCCCGCACGGAAGAGTCGGTAGTCAGCTAGAAATGGCACCGGAGGGTTCTACCTAGGGTGCGGGTCACTCTCTCGCGCATCCAAACCATACAAGGAGGGGGTTGCTCTCCCCAAGACAAATTTTTAATGTGAGTGTCTTTTAGGGTCAATAATGTTATCCAGTCCCAATTTTTTTTTGTTTTTCTTTTTAATTTTTTTTTCAAAATAAATACAAGCGGCCTAACGATTTTTCCGATTCTCCTGATGATTAAGCCAAAAACAGAGGGAGAAGACGAAAAAGCCGATGCGCGAAGAAATCAATGATGCATGCAGAGATAGAAATGCGTACCTTGTCTCCAGCACTCTACATGCAAGTGATCCGCGCAGAATTTAAAGACAGAAATAAAACTACCTAAATGATGCAACGGGAAAAACCGAGTCCTAGATGAGCAACTTCTATCGCAGAACCGTCTAACTCAGTTACTTGCCTTCGATCCAAAGAGTCCGGTCTTGGCTTACCCCTCCTCTTCTCGACAGGTCGAGTTCAGGAGTAGCGCTTGTGGGGCAGGCTCGCGGCACGTAGGCTCTCAGGAAAGCAACTAAGTTATTTTTATTATTTATTATTAGTAGGTCCAATTAACGATCTATAGGAACAGATAGGCAGTTAAGTGTGGGGACCCTACTAATTACGGCACAAGCAAGAGAAATTCCTAAATCTAGGGGCTCGAGAAAAACCGCGTAAACACCGGAAAAGGCAGCTAGCTATTAAAACCGCAGAAAAAGCCGCGAAAATCCAAATGGGTCCCCCGAGTACACCGGTACTCGGCGAAACAGACCCGCTAAGTGACAAGTGTCCACAAGTCCAAAGTCTAAGTTATTACAACAAATATTGTTCTCTCTCTCAGAAATAAAAACTCCTTCTTCTCTCTCTCTTCCTCCTGCACGGGTCCTCTAAAAAGCAGCTCCAAGTCGTCCAAGCAGTACCTCGCACAAAAATCGAAGAGAGAAGGTCAGAAAACAATAATAATATAGAGAGAGACAAAAATAGAAAAATGACTACAAAGCCGTGCTCCCCGGCAACGACGCCATTCTGATGACGCCGCAGTTGATACAGATCCCTCGGATTCAGAGTCTGATTGGGCAGATTGTGATGATCAGATGCCAGACCTGGATCCACCTGAGCCTACAGATGAGGAGGAGGTAGAGGCAGAGCAGATTAGAGACAATGCAGAGGACCCGCCTTCTCCAGATCCAGTTTGTGAGAGTTCTTTATCATTTTCCCAGGTAGATTTGGCAGATTTGTCAGCATACACACATCTTCTTCAGAAGCCAGATTTGCCAGCACCCAGCTGTCCAGAGCTAAAGCCGCTCCCTACTTCGCTGAAGTATCGATTCCTTGCGGGAGAGTCTGAGATGTACCCAGTCATCATCTCTGCCGATCTGACTGGAGAACAAGAATCCCGTCTGATGGAGGTTCTTGAAAAGAACCGCAAGGCAATTGGATGGAGCGTAGCAGATCTCCATGGGATTAGTCCCTCGTTGTGCTCCCACCATATCTATCTCGAGGAAGGGGCAAAGCCGTCGCGTGAGTTCCAGCGGCGACTGAACCCCAACCTGAGAGAAGTTGTCATGAAGGAAATATCAAAATGGTGGAGTGCAGATTTTATTTACCCCATTTCCGACTCCAAGTGGGTTAGCCCCTTGCATGTGGTGCCCAAGAAGACGGGCATCACGACTGTGATCAGTGAGTCGGGAGAGGAGATTGCTACACGAGTACCCACCTCTTGGAGGGTCTGCGTTGACTACAGGAGACTCAACCAGGCCACCAAGAAGGACCACTTCCCCCTGCCTTTTATTGATCAGATCATAGAGAGACTGGCAGGGAAGAGCCATTATTGCTTCCTAGATGGGTACTCGGGCTACAATCAAGTGGCCATCGCTCCTGAGGATCAGGAGAAGACCACCTTTACCTGTCCCTTCGGTACATACGCCTTTCGACGCATGCCATTTGGGCTATGCAACGCCCCTGCGACTTTTCAGAGATGCATGCTGTCGATCTTTTCGGACATGGTAGGGGAGTGTTTGGAGGTCTTCATGGACGACTTCTCGGTTTACGGCGACGGATTCGATTCCTGTCTTGACTGCCTAGACCGAGTGCTCCAGCGATGTATTGCTACCCGCTTGGTTCTGTCTTGGGAGAAGAGTCACTTCATGGTGACTCAAGGGACGGTGCTTGGCCACATCATCTCCAACAGGGGCATGGAGGTTGATCCGGCCAAGGTTGACGTCATTAGAAAACTTGCACCGCCGTCCAATTTGAAGCAGCTACGGTCATTTCTGGGTCACGTGGGTTTTTATAGGAGATTCATTCATGATTTCAGCAAGATTGCCCGACCGTTGACTGACCTCTTGACGAAAGACACCGAGTTCCTTGTCGATGACAAGTGTCTTTCATCCTTTGAGACTCTCCAGCAGCGTGTTATTGAGGCTCCTGTCCTTCAGCCACCCGATTGGTCTCTCCCATTCGAGATCATGACGGACGCCTCTGATTTTGCCGTAGGGGCTGTGCTAGGACAGAGGAGGGACGGAGTTCCATTTGCCATACACTATGCTAGCCGCACATTGGATTCTGCCCAGCGGAATTATACGGTCACAGAGAAGGAGATGCTAGCAGTAGTGTTTGCCCTAGATAAGTTCAGATCGTATATCATTGGATCTAGAGTGACTTTGTATACAGACCACACCGCCATCAGGTACCTCATGTCAAAGAAGGATGCCAAGGCCAGACTTACTAGATGGATCCTTCTACTCCAGGAGTTCGACATTGAGATCAAGGATAAGCCTGGAGTTAAGAATGTGGTGGCGAATCATCTCTCCCGATTAGAGCAACCTGAGGATTCTGAGAAGATTGATCCCATTCATGATACCTTCCCAGATGAGGCGATCCTTGCTATCACCTCACTCCCGTGGTATGCCGATATTGTGAACTTTCTCGTTGCTGGGAAAGTCCCACAAGATTGGCCCAGGCAGAGGCTTGAGACCTTCCTTGCGAAGGCCAAGTCCTACCACTGGGAGGATCCCATCCTTTACCACGAAGGAGGGGATAGCATCTGGCGTCGGTGTATTCCTCAGGAGGAGCATCATAGTGTCCTCACTTACTGCCACAAGCTTGAGGCAGGAGGACATCATTCTGGGAGGAGAACGGCACAGAAAGTGCTCCAATCCGGCTTGTGGTGGCCTACACTCTTCAAGGACTCTGATGAGTTCGTGAAGAGGTGTACTGACTGTCAGAGGATGGGCACTTGTGGACAACGTGATATGATGCCGATGCAGCCCATTCACTTCTGTGAGGTTTTTGACGCATGGGGCATCGATTTCATGGGTCCATTCCCTAAGAGTCAGGGATTCGAGTACATTCTGTTGGCCGTAGATTACGTTAGTCGTTGGGTTGAGGCTATCCCCGCCCGAGCCGCTGATGCGAGGACAGTTTGCAAATTCTTGAAGAAGCATATCATCATGCGGTTCGGGGTTCCACGAGTTCTGATTTCTGATGGGGGGTCTCATTTCATTAACGACCAGGTGAAGGCCCTTGCTAGCGAGTTCAGTATAGACCATCGTGTTGCCACACCTTACCATCCCCAGACGAATGGTCTAGCTGAGGTATCGAATAGGGAGATCAAGAATATTTTGCAGAAAGTCGTCCGCCCTGACCGAAAGAATTGGTCACAACTTTTGGACTCGGTCTTGTGGGCATATCGGACATCTTTCAAAACTCCATTGGGCACATCTCCCTTTCGCCTCGTTTATGGCAAGCCGTGCCATCTACCTGTTGAGCTGAGGCACAAGTCACTTTGGGCAGTCACAGATATTCTTATGGATCCAGATGGTATAGGAGACCAGAGGAGGGCAGAGCTAGCCGCCTTGGAAGAGCTTAGAGATACAGCTTTCTCAAACAGCTTACATTATAAGGAGAAAGTGAAGGAGTGGCATGATTCTCATATCAGCCACAAGCATTTTGAGATTGGACAGAAAGTATGGTTGTTTGATGCGAGGCTCAGATTATTTCCAGGAAAGCTACAGAGCAAATGGAAGGGACCTTACTTGGTCAGAAAGGTACACGATAACGGTAGCATTGATATATCTGAGTTATCCTCTGAGAGTACCTTTCGAGTGAACGGCCAGCGGCTCAAGCCATTTCTAGATCATGAGCCGCGAGACGTTATTATTGCCGCTATTCATTTTGCGTGAAATGTGGTCTTTTGACTCACATCTTTTGCATCTCACGCCTGATTTTCACTGTTCTTCCGCCTGTATAGATCCAGTTGTCCATATCATTCTATTCTTTAGTCCCACATCTCGTCTTTCATCTTATGATCATGCTATACTTAGGGTGTACTTTACCCTAAGTATAGGGGGGATGTAGGACCTGCGAGTATTCTTTTCATTCTTTCTGCTCCTGTTTTTGCTGCCTATACTTAGGGATATTTTACCCTAAGTATGGGGGGGCAGACTCTGTATTTTCTTCACTCGGATCTCCCTTTATGTACAGATTACTATACTTAGGATTAGTTAATCCTAAGTATAGGGGGAGACCACCGAGTTCCTCTTATTCTATTCATTTATTCGTTTCTGTACTTAGCCATTCCTTTTCACTTCCCTTTTACTAAGCACGAGTTATGTCTTCTTCATCGCTCTTGATCACTCTGAGGACATCGTTCGAGCTAAGTATAGGGGGGGGGTGTATATATTTCATATATACTTTAGCCATAACTCGTACTTTGTGTGAGTATGTTAATAAATAAAATGGCTAAAAATCACAAAAATTTAAAAATTTTTCATGTACAAAAACCTCTTTTATCTTGCACATACATAGCTAGTGTACAAAGTATTTTTGTAAAAATGATTTCAAAAATCTTTTGTGTAAAGCTTGTGTAAATATTTTTGTAGCAAAATTATGTATATAGTACAAAATTTTTCCAAAATGTTTTGAAAATCAAAAGTTTGCAAAAATCTTGTGTAAATGTGTGTAAATATCTTTTTGCAAAACTTGCACCTCATGCATCATCATCCATGATTTCAAAACATTTTTCAAAATTTTGCATAATTGTAAAACATTTGTAAATAGCATCTTGTGTACATATATGTATATAGTTTTTTTGGATGAGAGTTGACATTTAAACTAAGCCTGGAATTAAATTGAGAAATGGAGCTTGAATAAGATCTTAATCCACTTAACTTTAAGAGGAACCTTATAGGACTTAGGGTTAAGGCTTTTCAGGTCCATGAGGACTTAATTCTTTGAGTCCACTAGGCTATGAGCATATGTCATCTTGATGAGCCTAAGTAGAGCACTTAACAACACACGCATGACTCTTAGAGACAATGGCTTGACTTGCACCTGCACTTACACATGGCTCTCCATGGATGAGGTGGTGAGGAGGCAGTTTCCTTTGGCTTGGGGTAGCATATGAGGGTAGTACTTTTAGGCGGAACCTCTCTTCTTCTTATAGTGAAGGAAGTGCACCTCAACTTGGTCTAGTAGTGTTGAAAGCTAAAGACAGAAGCTGTGGGTTGCAATAAAGCTTCAAAAGAGGGATAGTCTACTGGCTCATGAGGAAATTTCTTATATGCTGCACCATGTAGATATGTTGTACAGAAGTTTGAAAAAAAAATGCAAAAATGCAAAAAGAACTCCAAAAAAGTGGTGGGTCGGATTGAAAATTTAATAACCCCACCGGAGTGTACAGAGTCAAATAAAGCAAAAGCTTATGGTATCAATGTTACATCTCATGAAGCTTGCAGCGGGAGACTTAGCTACACTGGCTAAGCTTCCAAAACTCTATACTTCTACCCCCTCTTCTTGAGCCGGTTGCACTTGAACTTAGAAGGGAATACCCCGCTTCTCGAGGAAAGAGTTGCTAGACCGAGGCATTAGAGTTACCAGGTTGAGGGAGGTTGTTTCTTTGTTACTTCTGAGGTGGGGAGCCACATATCACTTACACCGCATGGAAAGATTCATGGTCATTAGAGTTTGTGTATGTAGACTTGTTCTGATCTGGTTTATTGAGGAGTCTTGCCCATAGATTGGTGGAACTTGGAGACTGTTGAGTTTTAAGCTTAAGTCCAAATAAGGTTCCGACACATTAATAATCTAAAGATCTGATCAAGCTCCATATTTCAATTTAATGAAGGAAAGTTTAATAAATCAACCTTGATCCATGTACATTCTCTTTTTCTTTTTCTTTTTCTTTCTTTTTCACTTCTTTTTCAAATAAGTGTTTGCTAAGGGACTAGCAAAGTTAAGCATAGGGGGGTGATGAATACCCATTCATCACTCTTTATTCTTATATTTTAGCTACAAAAACCTTTGCAAATACATGTAGATATGTGTAAATACAAATAATTACCAAAAGCATGCATTGTGTAAAAACCTGTAATTAGCATGTTTTTGTGCAAAAATAAAAGAATAAAGAGTAAAAAGAAAAAGAGGGAAATATTTAGAATAAATATTGAGCAACTTGACCCAAGGGAGGGCTCAGCATGGGCCTGACCGCATAAAAGACAAAGTAGGGAGAGATAGGAGCTCATGTGTATATACTTCTGTAAATAAATAAAATTATATTTTCCTCACCCAAAAATATGCTTGTACATATTTTGTGTATATTTAGAAACTATTAAAAACAAAATAAAAATTTAAAAATCAAAAATTCAAAAATGCCCTTGCACCATGTGTATAGACCATCATCCTTTATTTATTTAATCCTATAAATAAATGAATTTATTTTCAAAACTTTTTGTGAATACTCTAAGGTATATTTTGTAAATAAATCAAATAAAAAGAAACACAACAAAAATCAAATAAAAACAACAAAAATTAAAAATACAAAAATACAGTGTATATACCATGTATATAAATGTATATAACTATTTATTTAAACTATGAATATAAATAATTAAAATAAAATAAAAATACCATTTTGTTCTTTATTTTATGATGTAAATAAATAAAATATAAAATGAGCATAAAAAATACATAAAAATAACAAATAAAAAATCAAAAATTAAATCTATATAGTGTACATATCCCTATATATATAGCTACCCTATTTTTATTTCCAAAAATTAATTAAAAATCACCAAAAAATAGAAAAAAATAAAAGAAAAATATTTCATGTTTTGAGTTTTTCTTAATTCGGCCATTTTCTACCTTAAAATAAATAAACAAAAATTTCAATAATTGGCAGCTCCTGATTGGTCCACGGGGGATTGTTGACCCCGGTCAACTCCCCCGCGGACTCCTTCCTATTCTGGAAGATGCGCGCCGCCCCACCTTCGCCGATTTTTCCACGCGTCTCCAGGCTGTCACCCACGCAAACCCCGTGTCCGGATTCTTCGCCGATCATCCATCTCCCTCGCCGGATCTTTCGCCATGAAATCCCCGCCTTCCTTAGCCGTCATCGCCTAACCCTAATCGGCCCTGTCTCCATATATATCCCGACCTCCGCCGCCTCGTGCCTCATCTTTGGCTCCCTATCTTCATTCCCGTGACCTCCATCGGAACCACCGAGGTGACAGCTCGCGTTGGCCTTTGTTGCAGTGAGGAGGAGGTGCTTGGACCATCGATCCGGCTGCCTTGCGCCGCCGTGCTCCGACGTCTGACCGGAGCTCGAGCCTCAGGCCTTGACGCCCTTCGAGGCTACGACCGGGAGTTAGCCACACTCCAGCATAGTCTTCCGCTCCACCCAGGTAGTCGATTAGCTCGTCCATTTCGTTTAATTTCTGATTTCGCCCAAATCGTATCTCCGACGTATTCCCCTGATTCCGGTCATCTCGCGTAATATCTCGACCACCCGACCCGACCTTCATCTTCGCCAGACCTCTCCGCATCTTCTTCACCCATTCACCCAACCCAGATCGCACCGGATCTGGGAATCGAGCTCCTCCGCCGACCACCCTCGCCGGAGCTCTCCATTCCGACGCATCACGCACCTTCACTCCGCCTAACCGGGTCGAGGCAATTTGCCCTCGACCCGTGAGTCTTCTGGTTCGCTTTTCAGGTCCAGACAAGGGTCATCTGAGACCCTTCGCCATCCAGCCAGGAGACCCAGCTCCGCCGCCTTCGCTCGAGCGCCTCGGAGCTCGTTGTGCTCGTCGGAGACCACCAGCAGACGCGGGAGCCTTCCGCGATTCTTCTCCGACCTCCAGAAGGCTCTCCAGAGGACTACAGCACACGCAGGAGGCCGGCGAAGCTCGCCGGTCGCCAGTTCTTCCACCATCCTCTCCTACCGTCAGATCAGCCGCGGCGCTCCAGATCAGATCTCGACCGTTCGTTCGAGGAGCTGCATAGAGCGTCAGATTAGCCGCAGCGTGATCTCAGCCGTTGATTCACCGAGGGTTCGGCCACCACGCACGAGGACCGTCCGATCTCCACGTGGAGGACCCGCCATCGTTCGATCAGGCGCAGCTTCTCAAGGTCAAAGGCGCCGCTCATCTCCACCGCCCGATCTTCCACGTGGCGCCTATCCAACCGTCGCCAAATAAAGGGGTAATTTGCTTAGGACCCCCTCTTAGTTTGTCGTTTTATTTCTAGTCCTGTAAATATTTTTGGAACTTTATTTATGTAGGGTTATTTGCACTGTGGACCTTGTGCTTAGTTTTAATTGCATGTATGCCCCTGTGTCTACGTGGACCACGTGCTTCGTCACGTGAACTTTATTGGGTTAATTGCAATATCAGCCCTGTAGTTCTGGATGTTACGGATTGAATAAAATCTTTTACTTATTTGCATTTATGCCCCTGTGCGTGATTTAATTTCCACATGTGCGATATTTTTTGGGTTATTTGCAGATAAGCCCCTGGACTTTTGGTACTTGTTACCAATAAGTCCTCGGAACTTATTTTTATTACATTTAGGTCCCTGAGTGCCCCAGGCATGCGCCTCGCGCGTGTTTTGCTGGGTATTTTGCACCAGGACCCCCAGAACTTTGGGTATTTGCACTTTGGTCCCTGTGCACAGTGCCCCTCCTTTGTTTTTGAATAAAAGATCAAATCACCTCCAAATTCGATGAAAATTTGACACATGGCTCCTGCCATGGTGTAGAATTTTTGTGAATTTTTGAGGACATTTTTGATTTCATTTGCTATTTTTAAAAATTCAAAAACCCATATTTTTGCTACTGTTTGGATTCAAAAACCCCAAAAAAATATAAAAACCCCTATAAAAATCCTATAAAAATTAGTTACTGTTCTTTGTTTGTTGTTTGATTTTCTAGCCAATTTTGGCTATTTTTCATTAAGTAAAAACCCTAAAAATCTAAAAACACCTAAAAACTCATAAAAATTATAATAAATAATTTAAAAATCCAAAAACAATAATTAGGGTGCCTAAATTTTCCTTATTCTTTCTAGATTACAGGAAAATTACCTCTAAGGCTTGTTGAGATCCATAAATATTTTATTTTTGGGTTTTAAGCCTTGCTGGACAGTACCTTGCATTTTTCTCATTGTTTGATTTTTAGCAATTAGAATAAATATCAGAAAAATCCCAAAAATTCACCAAAAACACTTAAAACCCCAAAAAGCATAAAAACAATTTTTCTTGAATTTTTGCTTGAGTTTTGATGCATTAAATAAATTGCTCAAGTGTGCTTGTTTATACTTTACTTTATTTCCTTCACTTCTAAAAATCCAAAAAAATATAAAAATCATTAAAAATCACTAAAAATACCTTTTCTTCTCCTCTGATTTATTGACTACTTCGTAGGCTATTTAGCCAACCCGTGCTCCTTGTGTTCGACCCTGGGTGCAATACCAGGTTAATACCATAGCAGGACCGCTTTGTTTTACTTTCCGCATTTTTCGAGTGGTTCATTTTCTTGATTGACTTAGTTGAGTGATAGAGGTCGCAACGACCTAATTTTCTGTACCTTTACCTCTGTCATTTGGCCGGATCAACCTCCATTCATCAAGAAAATGACAACCCATCGTGTTGCCACACCTTACCATCCCCAGACGAATGGTCTAGCTGAGGTATCGAATAGGGAGATCAAGAATATTTTGCAGAAAGTCGTCCGCCCTGACCGAAAGAATTGGTCACAGCTTTTGGACTCGGTCTTGTGGGCATATCGGACATCTTTCAAAACTCCATTGGGCACATCTCCCTTTCGCCTCGTTTATGGCAAGCCGTGCCATCTACCTGTTGAGCTGAGGCACAAGTCACTTTGGGCAGTCACATATATTCTTATGGATCCAGATGGTATAGGAGACCAGAGGAGGGCAGAGCTAGCCGCCTTGGAAGAGCTTAGAGATACAGCTTTCTCAAACAGCTTACATTATAAGGAGAAAGTGAA
Source organism: Ottelia alismoides (assembly GCA_037367405.1). Classification (NCBI taxonomy): domain Eukaryota; kingdom Viridiplantae; phylum Streptophyta; class Magnoliopsida; order Alismatales; family Hydrocharitaceae; genus Ottelia; species Ottelia alismoides. The sequence goes on from JAZKJV010005014.1 coordinate 753,373, forward strand.
GGAGTGGCATGATTCTCATATCAGCCACAAGCATTTTGAGATTGGACAGAAAGTATGGTTGTTTGATGCGAGGCTCAGATTATTTCCAGGAAAGCTACAGAGCAAATGGAAGGGACCTTACTTGGTCAGAAAGGTACACGATAACGGTAGCATTGATATATCTGAGTTATCCTCTGAGAGTACCTTTCGAGTGAACGGCCAGCGGCTCAAGCCATTTCTAGATCATGAGCCGCGGGACGTTATTATTGCCGCTATTCATTTTGCGTGAAATGTGGTCTTTTGACTCACATCTTTTGCATCTCACGCCTGATTTTCACTGTTCTTCCGCCTGTATAGATCCAGTTGTCCATATCATTCTATTCTTTAGTCCCACATCTCGTCTTTCATCTTATGATCATGCTATACTTAGGGTGTACTTTACCCTAAGTATAGGGGGGATGTAGGACCTGCGAGTATTCTTTTCATTCTTTCTGCTCCTGTTTTTGCTGCCTATACTTAGGGATATTTTACCCTAAGTATAGGGGGGGCAGACTCTGTATTTTCTTCACTCGGATCTCCCTTTATGTACAGCTTACTATACTTAGGATTAGTTAATCCTAAGTATAGGGGGAGACCACCGAGTTCCTCTTATTCTATTCATTTATTCGTTTCTGTACTTAGCCATTCCTTTTCACTTCCCTTTTACTAAGCACGAGTTATATCTTCTTCATCGCTCTTGATCACTCTGAGGACATCGTTCGAGCTAAGTATAGGGGGGGGTGTGTATATATTTCATATATACTTTAGCCATAACTCGTACTTTGTGTGAGTATGTTAATAAATAAAATGGCTAAAAATCACAAAAATTTAAAAATTTTTCATGTACAAAAACCTCTTTTATCTTGCACATACATAGCTAGTGTACAAAGTATTTTTGTAAAAATGATTTCAAAAATCTTTTGTGTAAAGCTTGTGTAAATATTTTTGTATCAAAATTATGTATATAGTACAAAATTTTTCCAAAATGTTTTGAAAATCAAAAGTTTGCAAAAATCTTGTGTAAATGTGTGTAAATATCTTTTTGCAAAACTTGCACCTCATGCATCATCATCCATGATTTCAAAACATTTTTCAAAATTTTGCATAATTGTAAAACATTTGTAAATAGCATCTTGTGTACATATATGTATATAGTTTTTTTGGATGAGAGTTGACATTTAAACTAAGCCTGGAATTAAATTGAGAAATGGAGCTTGAATAAGATCTTAATCCACTTAACTTTAAGAGGAACCTTATAGGACTTAGGGTTAAGGCTTTTCAGGTCCATGAGGACTTAATTCTTTGAGTCCACTAGGCTATGAGCATATGTCATCTTGATGAGCCTAAGTAGAGCACTTAACAACACACGCATGACTCTTAGAGACAATGGCTTGACTTGCACCTGCACTTACACATGGCTCTCCATGGATGAGGTGGTGAGGAGGCAGTTTCCTTTGTCTTGGGGTAGCATATGAGGGTAGTACTTTTAGGCGGAACCTCTCTTCTTCTTATAGTGAAGGAAGTGCACCTCAACTTGGTCTAGTAGTGTTGAAAGCTAAAGACAGAAGCTGTGGGTTGCAATAAAGCTTCAAAAGAGGGATAGTCTACTGGCTCAAGAGGAAATTTCTTATATGCTGCACCATGTAGATATGTTGTACAGAAGTTTGAAAAAAAAATGCAAAAATGCAAAAAGAACTCCAAAAAAGTGGTGGGTCGGATTGAAAATTTAATATCCCCACCGGAGTGTACAGAGTCAAATAAAGCAAAAGCTTATGGTATCAATGTTACATCTCATGAAGCTTGCAGCGGGAGACTTAGCTACACTGGCTAAGCTTCCAAAACTCTATACTTCTACCCCCTCTTCTTGAGCCGGTTGCACTTGAACTTAGAAGGGAATACCCCGCTTCTCGAGGAAAGAGTTGCTAGACCGAGGCATTAGAGTTACCAGGTTGAGGGAGGTTGTTTCTTTGTTACTTCTGAGGTGGGGAGCCACATATCACTTACACCGCATGGAAAGATTCATGGTCATTAGAGTTTGTGTATGTAGACTTGTTCTGATCTGGTTTATTGAGGAGTCTTGCCCATAGATTGGTGGAACTTGGAGACTGTTGAGTTTTAAGCTTAAGTCCAAATAAGGTTCCGACACATTAATAATCTAAAGATCTGATCAAGCTCCATATTTCAATTTAATGAAGGAAAGTTTAATAAATCAACCTTGATCCATGTACATTCTCTTTTTCTTTTTCTTTCTTTTTCACTTCTTTTTCAAATAAGTGTTTGCTAAGGGACTAGCAAAGTTAAGCATAGGGGGGTGATGAATACCCATTCATCACTCTTTATTCTTATATTTTAGCTACAAAAACCTTTGCAAATACATGTAGATATGTGTAAATACAAATAATTACCAAAAGCATGCATTGTGTAAAAACCTGTAATTAGCATGTTTTTGTGCAAAAATAAAAGAATAAAGAGTAAAAAGAAAAAGAGGGAAATATTTAGAATAAATATTGAGCAACTTGACCCAAGGGAGGGCTCAGCATGGGCCTGACCGCATAAAAGACAAAGTAGGGAGAGATAGGAGCTCATGTGTATATACTTCTGTAAATAAATAAAATTATATTTTCCTCACCCAAAAATATGCTTGTACATATTTTGTGTATATTTAGAAACTATTAAAAACAAAATAAAAATTTAAAAATCAAAAATTCAAAAATGCCCTTGCACCATGTGTATAGACCATCATCCTTTATTTATTTAATCCTATAAATAAATGAATTTATTTTCAAAACTTTTTGTGAATACTCTAAGGTATATTTTGTAAATAAATCAAATAAAAAGAAACACAACAAAAATCAAATAAAAACAACAAAAATTAAAAATACAAAAATACAGTGTATATACCATGTATATAAATGTATATAACTATTTATTTAAACTATGAATATAAATAATTAAAATAAAATAAAAATACCATTTTGTTCTTTATTTTATGATGTAAATAAATAAAATATAAAATGAGCATAAAAAATACATAAAAATAACAAATAAAAAATCAAAAATTAAATCTATATAGTGTACATATCCCTATATATATAGCTACCCTATTTTTATTTCCAAAAATTAATTAAAAATCACCAAAAAATAGAAAAAAATAAAAGAAAAATATTTCATGTTTTGAGTTTTTCTTAATTCGGCCATTTTCTACCTTAAAATAAATAAACAAAAATTTCAATAATTGGCAGCTCCTGATTGGTCCACGGGGGATTGTTGACCCCAGTCAACTCCCCCGCGGACTCCTTCCTATTCTGGAAGATGCGCGCCGCCCCACCTTCGCCGATTTTTCCACACGTCTCCAGGCTGTCACCCACGCAAACCCCGTGTCCGGATTCTTCGCCGATCATCCATCTCCCTCGCCGGATCTTTCGCCATGAAATCCCCGCCTTCCTTAGCCGTCATCGCCTAACCCTAATCGGCCCTGTCTCCATATATATCCCGACCTCCGCCGCCTCGCGCCTCATCTTTGGCTCCCTATCTTCATTCCCGTGACCTCCATCGGAACCACCGAGGTGACAGCTCGCGTTGGCCTTTGTTGCAGTGAGGAGGAGGTGCTTGGACCATCGATCCGGCTGCCTTGCGCCGCCGTGCTCCGACGTCTGACCGGAGCTCGAGCCTCAGGCCTTGACGCCCTTCGAGGCTACGACCGGGAGTTAGCCACACTCCAGCATAGTCTTCCGCTCCACCCAGGTAGTCGATTAGCTCGTCCATTTCGTTTAATTTCTGATTTCGCCCAAATCGTATCTCCGACGTATTCCCCTGATTCCGGTCATCTCGCGTAATATCTCGACCACCCGACCCGACCTTCATCTTCGCCAGACCTCTCCGCATCTTCTTCACCCATTCACCCAACCCAGATCGCACCGGATCTGGGAATCGAGCTCCTCCGCCGACCACCCTCGCCGGAGCTCTCCATTCCGACGCATCACGCACCTTCACTCCGCCTAACCGGGTCGAGGCAATTTGCCCTCGACCCGTGAGTCTTCTGGTTCGCTTTTCAGGTCCAGACAAGGGTCATCTGAGACCCTTCGCCATCCAGCCAGGAGACCCAGCTCCGCCGCCTTCGCTCGAGCTCCTCGGAGCTCGTTGTGCTCGTCGGAGACCACCAGCAGACGCGGGAGCCTTCCGCGATTCTTCTCCGACCTCCAGAAGGCTCTCCAGAGGACTACAGCACACGCAGGAGGCCGGCGAAGCTCGCCGGCCGCCAGTTCTTCCACCATCCTCTCCTACCGTCAGATCAGCCGCGACGCTCCAGATCAGATCTCGACCGTTCGTTCGAGGAGCTGCATAGAGCGTCAGATTAGCCGCAGCGTGATCTCAGCCGTTGATTCACCGAGGGTTCGGCCACCACGCACGAGGACCGTCCGATCTCCACGTGGAGGACCCGCCATCGTTCGATCAGGCGCAGCTTCTCAAGGTCAAAGGCGCCGCTCATCTCCACCGCCCGATCTTCCACGTGGCGCCTATCCAACCGTCGCCAAATAAAGGGGTAATTTGCTTAGGACCCCCTCTTAGTTTGTCGTTTTATTTCTAGTCCTGTAAATATTTTTGGAACTTTATTTACGTAGGGTTATTTGCACTGTGGACCTTGTGCTTAGTTTTAATTGCATGTATGCCCCTGTGTCTACGTGGACCACGTGCTTCGTCACGTGAACTTTATTGGGTTAATTGCAATATCAGCCCTGTAGTTATGGATGTTACGGATTGAATAAAATCTTTTACTTATTTGCATTTATGCCCCTGTGCGTGATTTAATTTCCACATGTGCGATATTTTTTGGGTTATTTGCAGATAAGCCCCTGGACTTTTGGTACTTGTTACCAATAAGTCCTCGGAACTTATTTTTATTACATTTAGGTCCCTGAGTGCCCCAGGCATGCGCCTCGCGCGTGTTTTGCTGGGTATTTTGCACCAAGACCCCCAGAACTTTGGGTATTTGCACTTTGGTCCCTGTGCACAGTGCCCCTCCTTTGTTTTTGAATAAAAGATCAAATCACCTCCAAATTCGATGAAAATTTGACACATGGCTCCTGCCATGGTGTAGAATTTTTGTGAATTTTTGAGGACATTTTTGATTTCATTTGCTATTTTTAAAAATTCAAAAACCCATATTTTTGCTACTGTTTGGATTCAAAAACCCCAAAAAAATATAAAAACCCCTATAAAAATTAGTTACTGTTCTTTGTTTGTTGTTTGATTTTCTAGCCAATTTTGGCTATTTTTCATTAAGTAAAAACCCTAAAAATCTAAAAACACCTAAAAACTCATAAAAATTATAATAAATAATTTAAAAAATCCAAAAACAATAATTAGGGTGCCTAAATTTTCCTTATTCTTTTTAGATTACAGGAAAATTACCTCTAAGGCTTGTTGAGATCCATAAATATTTTATTTTTGGGTTTTAAGCCTTGCTGGACAGTACCTTGCATTTTTCTCATTGTTTGATTTTTAGCAATTAGAATAAATATAAGAAAAATCCCAAAAATTCACCAAAAACACTTAAAACCCCAAAAAGCATAAAAACAATTTTTCTTGAATTTTTGCTTGAGTTTTGATGCATTAAATAAATTGCTCAAGTGTGCTTGTTTATACTTTACTTTATTTCCTTCACTTCTAAAAATCCAAAAAAATATAAAAATCATTAAAAATCACTAAAAATACCTTTTCTTCTCCTCTGATTTATTGACTACTTCGTAGGCTATTTAGCCAACCCGTGCTCCTTGTGTTCGACCCTGTGTGCTATACCAGGTTAATACCATAGCAGGACCGCTTTGTTTTACTTTCCGCATTTTTCGAGTGGTTCATTTTCTTGATTGACTTAGTTGAGTGATAGAGGTCGCAACGACCTAATTTTCTGTACCTTTACCTCTGTCATTTGGCTGGTCATCAGAATGTCTGGTGACCAGCCAAATGACAGAGGTAAAGGTATAGAAAATTAGGTCGTTGCGACCTCTATCACTCAACTAAGTCAATCAAGAAAATGAACCACTCGAAAAATGCGGAAAGTAAAAGAAAGCGGTCCTGCTATGGTATTAACCTGGTATAGCACCCAGGGTCGAACACAAGGAGCACGGGTTGGCTAAATAGCCTACGAAGTAGTCAATAAATCAGAGGAGAAGAAAAGGTATTTTTAGTGATTTTTAATGATTTTTATATTTTTTTGGATTTTTAGAAGTGAAGGAAATAAAGTAAAGTATAAACAAGCACACTTGAGCAATTTATTTAATGCATCAAAACTCAAGCAAAAATTCAAGAAAAATTGTTTTTATGCTTTTTGGGGTTTTAAGTGTTTTTGGTGAATTTTTGGGATTTTTTCTTATATTTATTCTAATTGCTAAAAATCAAACAATGAGAAAAATGCAAGGTACTGTCCAGCAAGGCTTAAAACCCAAAAATAAAATATTTATGGATCTCAACAAGCCTTAGAGGTAATTTTCCTGTAATCTAGAAAGAGTAAGGAAAATTTAGGCACCCTAATTATTGTTTTTGGATTTTTAAATTATTTATTATAATTTTTATGAGTTTTTAGGTGTTTTTAGATTTTTAGGGTTTTTACTTAATGAAAAATAGCCAAAATTGGCTAGAAAATCAAACAACAAACAAAGAACAGTAACTAATTTTTATAGGATTTTTATAGGGGTTTTTATATTTTTTTGGGGTTTTTGAATCCAAACAGTAGCAAAAATATGGGTTTTTGAATTTTTAAAAATAGCAAATGAAATCAAAAATGTCCTCAAAAATTCACAAAAATTCTACACCATGGCAGGAGCCATGTGTCAAATTTTCATCGAATTTGGAGGTGATTTGATCTTTTATTCAAAAACAAAGGAGGGGCACTGTGCACAGGGACCAAAGTGCAAATACCCAAAGTTCTGGGGGTCCTGGTGCAAAATACCCAGCAAAACACGCGCGAGGCGCATGCCTGGGGCACTCAGGGACCTAAATGTAATAAAAATAAGTTCCGAGGACTTATTGGTAACAAGTACCAAAAGTCCAGGGGCTTATCTGCAAATAACCCAAAAAATATCGCACATGTGGAAATTAAATCACGCACAGGGGCATAAATGCAAATAAGTAAAAGATTTTATTCAATCCGTAACATCCAGAACTACAGGGCTGATATTGCAATTAACCCAATAAAGTTCACGTGACGAAGCACGTGGTCCACGTAGACACAGGGGCATACATGCAATTAAAACTAAGCACAAGGTCCACAGTGCAAATATCCCTACGTAAATAAAGTTCCAAAAATATTTACAGGACTAGAAATAAAACGACAAACTAAGAGGGGATCCTAAGCAAATTACCCCTTTATTTGGCGACGGTTGGATAGGCGCCACGTGGAAGATCGGGCGGTGGAGATGAGCGGCGCCTTTGACCTTGAGAAGCTGCGCCTGATCGAACGATGGCGGGTCCTCCACGTGGAGATCGGACGGTCCTCGTGCGTGGTGGCCGAACCCTCGGTGAATCAACGGCTGAGATCACGCTGCGGCTAATCTGACGCTCTATGCAGCTCCTCGAACGAACGGTCGAGATCTGATCTGGAGCGTCGCGACTGATCTGACGGTAGGAGAGGATGGTGGAAGAACTGGCGGCCGGCGAGCTTCGCCGGCCTCCTGCGTGTGCTGTAGTCCTCTGGAGAGCCTTCTGGAGGTCGGAGAAGAATCGCGGAAGGCTCCCGCGTCTGCTGGTGGTCTCCGACGAGCACAACGAGCTCCGAGGAGCTCGAGCGAAGGCGGCGGAGCTGGGTCTCCTGGCTGGATGGCGAAGGGTCTCAGATGACCCTTGTCTGGACCTGAAAAGCGAACTAGAAGACTCACGGGTCGAGGGCAAATTGCCTCGACCCGGTTAGGCGGAGTGAAGGTGCGTGATGCGTCGGAATGGAGAGCTCCGGCGAGGGTGGTCGGCGGAGGAGCTCGATTCCCAGATCCGGTGCGATCTGGGTTGGGTGAATGGGTGAAGAAGATGCGGAGAGGTCTGGCGAAGATGAAGGTCGGGTCGGGTGGTCGAGATATTACGCGAGATGACCGGAATCAGGGGAATACGTCGGAGATACGATTTGGGCGAAATCAGAAATTAAACGAAATGGACGAGCTAATCGACTACCTGGGTGGAGCGGAAGACTATGCTGGAGTGTGGCTAACTCCCGGTCGTAGCCTCGAAGGGCGTCAAGGCCTGAGGCTCGAGCTCCGGTCAGACGTCGGAGCACGGCGGCGCAAGGCAGCCGGATCGATGGTCCAAGCACCTCCTCCTCACTGCAACAAAGGCCAACGCGAGCTGTCACCTCGATGGTTCCGATGGAGGTCACGGGAATGAAGATAGGGAGCCAAAGATGAGCCGCGAGGCGGCGGAGGTCGGGATATATATGGAGACAGGGCCGATTAGGGTTAGGCGATGACGGCTAAGGAAGGCGGGGATTTCATGGCGAAAGATCCGGCGAGGGAGATGGATGATCGGCGAAGAATCCGGACACGGGGTTTGCGTGGGTGACAGCCTGGAGACGCGTGGAAAAATCGGCGAAGGTGGGGCGGCGCGCATCTTCCAGAATAGGAAGGAGTCCGCGGGGGTGTTGACCGGGGTCAACAATCCCCCGTGGACCAATCAGGAGCTGCCAATTATTGAAATTTTTGTTTATTTATTTTAAGGTAGAAAATGGCCGAATTAAGAAAAACTCAAAACATGAAATATTTTTCTTTTATTTTTTTCTATTTTTTGGTGATTTTTAATTAATTTTTGGAAATAAAAATAGGGTAGCTATATATATAGGGATATGTACACTATATAGATTTAATTTTTGATTTTTTATTTGTTATTTTTATGTATTTTTTATGCTCATTTTATATTTTATTTATTTACATCATAAAATAAAGAACAAAATGGTATTTTTATTTTATTTTAATTATTTATATTCATAGTTTAAATAAATAGTTATATACATTTATATACATGGTATATACACTGTATTTTTGTATTTTTAATTTTTGTTGTTTTTATTTGATTTTTGTTGTGTTTCTTTTTATTTGATTTATTTACAAAATATACCTTAGAGTATTCACAAAAAGTTTTGAAAATAAATTCATTTATTTATAGGATTAAATAAATAAAGGATGATGGTCTATACACATGGTGCAAGGGCATTTTTGAATTTTTGATTTTTAAATTTTTATTTTGTTTTTAATAGTTTCTAAATATACACAAAATATGTACAAGCATATTTTTGGGTGAGGAAAATATAATTTTATTTATTTACAGAAGTATATACACATGAGCTCCTATCTCTCCCTACTTTGTCTTTTATGCGGTCAGGCCCATGCTGAGCCCTCCCTTGGGTCAAGTTGCTCAATATTTATTCTAAATATTTCCCTCTTTTTCTTTTTACTCTTTATTCTTTTATTTTTGCACAAAAACATGCTAATTACAGGTTTTTACACAATGCATGCTTTTGGTAATTATTTGTATTTACACATATCTACATGTATTTGCAAAGGTTTTTGTAGCTAAAATATAAGAATAAAGAGTGATGAATGGGTATTCATCAGTTACATATACATTTATCATTGGGAGTCTAATATATGCTCAAACATGCACGAGACCAGATATATGTTTTGCAGTTGGAATGTTGGGTAGATATCAAAGCAATCCAGACATCGACCATTGGATAGCGGCAAAGAAGATCTTACGATATTTGCAAGGAACTGAGGATTTTATGCTAATCTACCGGCATTCAGATTCCTTAGAAGTTATTAGCTATTCGGATTCGGATTATGCATGAAGTAAGGAGGATAGAAAATCTACCTCTGGATACATTTTTCTACTAGTTGGCGGTGCTATTTCATGGAGAAGTGCGAAGCAATCACTTGTCACATCAAGTACCATGGAAGACTAATTCGTAGCATGTCACAAGGCTACTACGCAAGCACTTTGGCTAAAGAATTTCATTGTGGGTCTCAAGATAGTGGATTCAATCTTCAGACCATTAAAGATTTATTGTGATAATTCTGCAGCCGTATTTTTCGCTAACAACAACAAGTATACGCGTGCCGGAATGAGATCGACTTTAAATATCTTGTTGTTAAAGAGAAAGTTAGAGATCATTTAGTATTGATTGAAGATAAAGGTACTAAGTACATGATTGCGGATCCTATGACAAAGGGTTTGTCGCCTAGTGTATTCATCAATCATGTAACTGAGAAGGGCCTATCTAGTACCTTGTAATAATATCAATACATCCATGTGTGAACACCTTAAGTTTTGGTATAATGATCTAGTTGTTTATTGTCTGTTATATTTTAGTTGCATGCAATTAATGAACAGACATAAAGAAAGGACCCGTGTTAATATATGGATATTAACACATAAAGATTTGTTATGTTAAATAAACTATTAGTATTGTAATGCTTGGAAGGATATATCTGCTTGAAAGGTATCTGTCGCCAAGATTCATATTAATAGAGCTTAACTTGAGAAATGTAAAGCAACAAATTTTCTACATGAGCCAAGTGGGAGAATGTAAGAAGTTATATGCATGCAACTACCATATATGGTAGTTGCTAACTTTATTTTTATTTTATTTTTTGTGGCTCGTGATTAATGATGAAAGGATGCATCATTGGGAGGTTGCTTTTGGTGGTTACCTTAATGGTAACCATCATGTTTTATAAATATGTATTGGGGTCCTCTCTCCCTCAACTAATGAATGCAAGAGGACCCGTTACTCAAGCATATTAGGCAAAGGCTGAGAAGGAGAAGGAAATCTCATATTCATCACTTCAATTCAATTGCGATGACTTCCGGTAATTGTTAGTATCTTAAATCTATCTTTAGATTAAGTTATTAGATCTATCAGGTTATTAGATCTATCAGAAAGAATTTGGTTTCGAATGTGTTCATAAAGGTGCAGAAAGTGTTGATCCTTCTAAGCAAAAATTGTGAGGACGTTCTCTGTGTTGCCTCTGAATGGGATTCTTGGATTGAGAAGGTTGCTAGTGGAAAAGTTGAACTGCATTCCTAGAAGTTTGAATGGCAACAGTCTGAACAATCTGAGCACATTTGTTCTGCGCTTGGAAGGAGAAGACGACTTTGGTAGATGTCATCACAAGAAGTGAGCACAAAGATGTCGAGAAATGGATAAAGAAAAGGAAGAAGAAGAAACCTGCCAAATTGATCCGATTGATCAAAGAGAACAATTCAAAATCCCGAGGTGATTTCGCTGGCCCGGTCGCACTCGATCGTAACAGGCTGACAACCTTTAATCTTCAAGGACACGAGCCCAACAATTGCTGGGCTATGCCTATTGTGATCCTTACCGACATAGCTGTGGCACTTCCCAATCTCTCTTGGAAGGAAAAGAAATCCCTGCTAATGCAAGTCTACCAAGGCCTCAGGTACGTACGCCAGATTGGTAGAGGGGCATCTAGATTGTAGGGGGTTTTGATAGATCTAATAACCAGATAGATCTATTAACTTAATCAAAATAGATTTAAGATACTAAAAAGTTACCGAAAGCCATTGCAGCGGAAATGAAGGGATGAAGATGAGATTTCCTTCTCCTTCTACAACTCCTTGCCTAATATGCTTGAGTAATGGATCCTCTTGCATTCATTAGTTGAGGGAGAGGGGACCCCAATGTATGATACTTATAATACATGATGGTTACCTATCCATTAAGGTAACCACCAAAAGCAACTTCCCAAAGATGCACCCTTTCATAATTAATCATGAGACACAAAATAAGAAATAAAAATATGTTGACAACTACCATATTTGGTAGTTGCATAAATAATATTTCTTACATTCTCCCACTTGGCTCATGTAACAAAATTGTTGCTTTACATTTGTTTAGTTAAGCTCTATTAATATGACTCTTGGCGACAGATACCTTTCAAGCAGATATATCCTTCCAAGCATTACAATACTAATAGTTTATTTAACATAACAAATCTTTATGTGTTAATATCCATATATTAACACGGGTCCTTTCTTTATGTCTGTTCATTAATTGCATGCAACTAAAATATAACAGACAATAAACAACTAGATCATTATACCAAAACTTAAGGTGTTCACATGGATGTATTGAAATTATTACAAGGTACTAGACATGCCCATCTCAGTTACATGATTGATGAATACATTAGGCGGCAAACCCTTTGTCATAGGATCCGCAATCATGTACTTAGTACCTATATGTTCAATCAATACTAAATGATCTCTAACTTTCTCTTTAACAACAAGATATTTAAAGTCGATCTCATTCCGGCACGCGCATACTTGTTGTTGTTAGCGAAAAATACGGCTGCAGAATTATCACAATGAATCTTTAATGGTCCTGAGTTTGAATCCACTATCTTGAGACCCGCAATGAAATTCTTTAGCCAAAGTGCCTGTGTAGTAGTCTTGTGACATGCTACGAATTCGGCTTCCATGGTACTTGATGTGACAAGTGATTGCTTCACACTTCTCTATGAAATAGCACCACCAGCTAGCAGAAAAATATATCCAGAGGTAGATTTTCTATCCTCCTTACTTCCTGCATAATCCGAATCCGAATACCCAATAACTTCTAAGGAATCTGAATCCCGGTATATTAGCATAAAATCCTTAGTTCCTTTCAAATAACGCAAGACCTTCTTTGCTGCTATCCAATGGTCTATGCCTGGATTACTTTGATGTCTACCCGACATTCCAACTGTGAAACATATATTTGGTTTAGTGCATGTTTGGGCATACATTAGACTCCCAATGATAGATGTATATGGAATGTCCTTCATCTGTTCCTTTTCTAAATTATTTTGGGGGCATTTGAATGAAAAAAATTTATCTCCTTTTGCCATAGGTGCTTGGGTAGGAGAACAAATTTCATTCCAAATCTCTCTAATAATTTTTCAATATAGGGCCTTTTGAGACAATCCAAGTACTCTATGAGATCTGTCTCTATGAACTTCAATGCCAATGACATATTTAGCATCACCCATATCTTTCATTTAAAAATTATTAGAAAGACTCTACCATATTTGGTAGTTGCATACGTAATATTTCTTACATTCTCCCACCGGGCTCATGTAACAAAATTGTTGCTTTACATTTGTCTAGTTAAGTTCTATTAATATGAATCTTGGCAGTAGATACCTTTCAAGCAGATATATCCTTCCAAGCATTATAATACTAATAGTTTATTTAACATGACAAATCTTTATGTATCAATATTCATATATTAACACGGGTCCTTTCTTTATGTCTGTTCATTTATTGCATGCAACTGAAATATAACAGACAATAAACAACTAAATCATTATACCAAAACTTAAGGTGTACACACATGGATGTATTGATAATATTACAAGGTACGAGATAGGCCCATCTCAGTTACATGATTGATGAATACACTAGGCGGCAAACCCTTTGTTATAGGATCCGCAATCATGTACTTAGTACCTATATGTTCAATCAATACTAAATGATCTCTAACTTTCTCTTTAACAAGAAGATATTTAATGTCGATTCTCGTTCCGGAGTGCGTATACTTGTTGTTGTTAGCGAAAAATATGGCTGCAGAATTATCACAATGAATCTTTAATGGTCTTGAGATTGAATCCACTATCTTAAGACCCGCAATGAAATTCTTTAGCCAAAGTTCTTGTGTAGTAGCCTCGTGACATGCTATGAATTCGGCTTCCATGATACTTGATGTTACAAGTGATTGTTTCACACTTCTCCATGAAATAACACCTCCATCAAGCAGAAAAATGTATCCAGAGGTAGATTTTCTATCCTCCTTACTTCCTGCATAATACCAATCCGAATAGCCAATAACTTCTAAGGAATCAGAATGCTGGTAGATTAGTATAAAATCCTTATTTCCTTGAAAATATCGCAAGACCTTCTTTGCCGCTATCTAATGGTCCATGCCTGGATTGCTTTGATGTCTACCCAACATTCCAACTGCAAAATATATATATGGTCTAGTGCATGTTTGGGCATACATTAGGACTCCCAATGATAGATGTATATGGAATGTCCTTCATCTGTTCCTTTTCTAAATTATTTTGGGGACATTTGAATGAAAACATTTTATCTCCTTTTACCATAGGTGCTGGGGTAGGAGAACAATATTTCATTCCAAATCTCTCTAATAATTTTTCAATATAGGCCTTTTGAGACAATCCAAGTACTCTATGAGATCTGTCTCTATGAATTTCAATGCCAATGACATATTTAGCGTCACCCATATCTTTTATTTCAAAATTATTAGAAAGAAACATCTTTCTGTCTCGCAACATCCCAAGGTCATTACAAGGAAGTAAAATATCATCTACATAAAGGACTAGAAAAGCATATTTACTCCCACTCGTCTTAAGATATATACAATTATCAACAATGTTCTCAATAAAATCAATTGAAGTTATTGCATTGTTGAACTTAATGTACATTGACGAGATGCTTGTTTTAGTCCATATATAGACTTCCTTAATTTACAAACCAAATGCTTGTTATTATCAAAAATAAAACCCTCATGTTGTCGCATGTAAATATGTTCATCCAAGTCTCCATTAAGAAAAGCCGTTTTCACATTTATTTGATGTAACTCTAAGTCAAAATGAGCTACCAATGTCATGATTATTCGCAAGGAGTCCTTTCGTGATGATGGAGCAAAAGTATCATGGTAATCTATGCCCTCCTTTTGAGTGAAACCTTTAGCCACAAGTCTGGCCTTATATCTCTCAATGTTACCTATTAAGTCATTCTTAGTTTTAAAGACCCATTTGCAACCAATAGGTTTCGCTCCTTTGGGTAGTTCTACCAAGTCCTATACTTGATTTGCACTCATAGAATCCATCTCCTCCCTCATGACATTACACCATTAAGTAGAGTTAATACAATTCATGGCTTGTGAAAATGATGTTGGATCCTCTACTATTCCCATGTCGCAGTCACATTCTTGTAGATATGTGATGAATACTCATTCATCACTCTTTATTCTTATATTTTAGCTACAAAAACCTTTGCAAATACGTGTAGAAAGGTGTAAATACAAATAATTACCAAAAGACATGCATTGTATAAAGTTTAATAATTAGCATGTTTTTGTACAAAAATAAAAGAATAAAGAGACAAAAGAAAAAGAGGGAGATATTTAGAATAAATATTGAGCAACCTAATCCCAAGGGAGGGCTCAACATGGTCCTGACCGCATAAAAGCCAAAGTAGAGGGAGATAGGGGCTCATGTGTGTAAAATATGATGAATCCACGATTCATCATCTTAATATTTTAATCTTAGCAAAATCCATGAGTAAAATCCCATATAAATGTCAATAAATTCAATAAATTAACAAAATGACTCTTGTAAATAAAATACATTAATTAATGTATACTAGATTGTACAAAATAACTAATAATAAAAAGCCGCAAAATCAAGGGAGTTTTTCACATGTAAATAGCACCAAAACTTCATGTATTTTTAATAATTTCATTTCAACTCCTTTTTGGCTAGTTCTTTCTCCAACATGTTCATATCAATGTATATAAAAATACAAAAATATAAAACAAATTTTACCTCAAATAAATACTCCTAGATCCCAAAAGGAAAAAGCCGTAAAGACCAACTTCCAAGCCAAATTCCCGCTCCGTATGAACTCCAAATTCACCAAACTCACTTTTAAAGTTCAAGTTAGAAAATTATCTATCCAACGGAAGTGGTTTCATTAAAATCGGAGCTCATTTGCAAAAGTTGGGTTTTGGGACCTAGATGTACATTGTATATTATGTATATGTTCATTCTTTCTTCATTTTTTTTCTTAATTATTAAAATAAAAAAATAATGGTGGTGTTGTATTTTGGTTGTAGTATTTTATTGTATTTTCTTATTGTACATAGCTACTATTAAAAAGACAAAAAAATATAAAAAAAGAAAAGCAAACAAAGAATTTGTACATGTTGTATATCTTCTTTTGTAAATTCTCCACTCTTTTTGTATCTTTATTTTTATTGTATTTTAGTAACCTACATTATTTATTTATTTATTTCCTATTCTCTACAATAACTACTCTTCTACCACCAACCTCCCATTCAACTCCACCATTTTTTAATAACCTCCATTCCACTCCATATTCTTCTTTCAACCTCCCATTCAACTCCACCAATAATACAACTTCCCATTCAACACCACCACCATTCTAACCTCCCTTTCTCTTCTCTTTATATTCTTTTGTACATCCTCATTTTTTCGCCATCCACCATTCTTATAGAATAAGGAGAGAGCTTGGAGTGTTTTGTTGGTGACAGCGGCGAAGCATCGTCCTCAAGCGACGACCTCCTTCAGGTGAGATCCGCGGAGCTCCGCTCCGCGTCACGAGTTCCCCATCGAGCTCGCGTAGCTTCTCCGATTTTTGTTTCGCCAATCGGATCGAGGCGACGGCAGGAGTCCAGCGTAGCTGCTCCGCCAATCCGGCGAAGATTAGGTAAGTATTTCTTCTTATTTTTCTTGTTATTTTATCTTATCTAATAGTTTGTTTCATTGTTGTCTCATCATTTTTATTTTTTTTAGCACACCACATCCAACCCACCATCATTTTATTCATCATCACCACATTCCCCATCACATTTTTACCACCATTACCCTCTACCAATTTTTTCCTTTTTTTTGTAAACAACCACTGTTCATTCCCTGTTTAAAAAAATTTAAAAAAATATATAAAATTTTAAAACAAAAAAAGAGCTTTTGTTTTGTTACAGCAGAAAAAAAGAAAAACAAAAAAAATTTAAAAAAAATAAAAAAAGCTCGCAGGCCACGCCCGCCGCCCCTCTCCTTCCCAGCCACCGCCCGCGGTTGGCGCCGGCCGCCGCCCCTCCATCACCGCGCCACCCCCTCTCCTTCCCAGCCACCGCCCGCGGTTGGCGCCGACCGCCACCGCCTCCTCGCCGGCGCCACCAGCCCGCTCCGCCCAGCAGCGCCGACCGCCACCGCCTCCTCGCCGACGCCACCAGCCCGCTTCGTCCAGCAGCCGCCGCCGCACCCCTCCCTCCAACCGCGGCTCCACCGACCGCGCCACCAGGCCCCTCATCGCTGTCCCACCTCCGCTAGCGGCTACCCATCTTCGCGCCATCGCCCCTCCGCCGTGAGGCGCGGCCGCACCGACCACCTCCGCCAGCGGCTACCCATCTTCGCGCCATCGCCCCTCCGCCGTGAGACGCGGCCGCACCGCCCACCACCGCCGCCGACCTCGAACCCCATTTGGGTTCTCCTCCTGCGTCTACGAAAGAGGAAGAAGAAAGGTTCTTTTCATTTTTTTATTATTTGTAAAAATTGCAAGTCTTATATTTCATGTTTTGAATATTACAATCAAGTCCCTCTGTATAGTTGTTTGTTCGTTTCAGCTTTTGTATTTACACAAACATCCCTGTGTTCTCCTGTTAATTTGGACATCTATCTTGCATATTTATATTCAATGAAAAATACCACTGTGTTGAGCAACTAATTATGTACGTTTTGAGTATTTATTTGGTTTTTTATGTTACATGGGTAATTAATTAAAAATGATTAACGGAAACTTTATATATTTTACTCATTCAATACTCTTAAATTCATATCTAACACATGGTTGCTTTAAAAATTCCACAAAAATTATATGTGATGCCTTGAAGTGTGCTTAACTTACTGTCCAAATTTCGGTAAAAATAGAGATGTCTTGTGCCCAAAATAAATTATAGAGTGTTTGTAGTATTTGATTTTTAATTAAATCCACATACATCATTTTCGCAAAATTTCAAGTCTCCTGTTTGCCACATGAAAACATCTACTTGAGATAATTTGCACCGTGATTAATTTGATAACGTGGATTTATTAGAAATTATTTACTCATTTCCACTCTGTTTTCACTAAAAAATACATAAAAAATTCATAACTTGTCAAAAAAATCCAAAAATATTACTGTAGTCTCTTTGCATCATGTTTATATTCCAGTAATGTTTTTATGATTTTTGCTTACTGTTTGTGTGAGAAATTGTGAAAAAACCCATAAAAAGTGTGCATTTTTCCTTGTTGCATTTTAACCTCTAAAATTCCAAAAAAAGTACCTTGCATTCATCTCTGGATTAGGACTCTAGGAAAAATATAATTTGGCTGAATTGGATTAATTTGACATTAAAATTACATTGGCCTTGTTGTGTGTTTTCTTAGTGTTGTAATTCACTTGCATTTGCATTCTATTTGCATAAAAAAATCTAAAAAATGCCACTTGGAAATCTAGATCTTTATTTTAAAATTAAACCTCAAGTTGTTCCTTTGCCTCCCTGTGTTCGACCCCGGACTTGCCCGGGATATAAATTAAAGCCGAGACACTCTTCACGGAGATCCTTCTCTCGGTTCTGACTGAATCGCTAAGTACACGTACCACAACGAACACGAATTAAATATCGTATTTAGCGACTCGTCAGATGGCGCCGTTGCCGGTGAGGCAAACGGCTTAGGGACTAATTTAAAAAGTTGGATTTAGATTTCACTTACTCGGGTAGTCTGACCCCCGAGCCACTTTGTAATTAATCCATTTTCTGTCATTCTTCTCTACATATTTTTATATATATTGTGTTTTTATCTCTCTAATATAAATCTCATTTTCTTTGCGAGGACCCGATGAACTTGGAGTGCATCGGAGGTCGACGGACGCGACGCGCGCCGACTGCTGAAGAGCAAGAAAATCAATTTATCTTCGAGAGAATTTTTATAAATTTTTGTAATTATTGTGTTGTAATTATTTAGATAACTCGCACTTTCCAGCAGCTCTTGTTTGAGAGCTCGCGTTTGTATCCGAACTGGACTTTGGACCCGCTCGTGGTCGTGTGGTTGCTTGACGTAGAATAGGACTTGCACTCGCGGCTCTTAGAGCATTTTATTAGAATATCTTTATTGCTTGTGCTCGTAATTTTTAGGACCACACATCACATTTAACGAGACACACTTATACCGCTGGGCTATTAGTCAAATTAAACTTGTTCATCACTCCCTAATAGAACTGCTTGTCTAGGAACGGTTTCTCGTTTACATTCATATTAGTATAAAATTTCAATTCTGCCTTGCATCCCGCATGTAGAGCGCGAGGATCACTGTAAGTCTTCTGAACTGGGCATGCATCATTGATTTCATTATTTGCATCGGTTTTTCTCGACTCCCTCCCCTTGGTTTTTGAAACTTAGGTTAAAAGGAAATCAGGACTGATCGTTAGGCGTGCTTTGTTTGGTGGACTAATCAAGTGATAACCAAAATTAAAATCGGGACTGCTAATCAGATTTGACCAAAAAATTTGATTAAAACTAACACTTGTTTTGGGAGAGTAAAACCCTCATTGCATGCTTGGCTAATTGTGATTGTTGAGAGGTGAGGACGCATCCCTAGGATAGTGCCCAAAACCTACTTTTGAGCCTCGCGTAATTGGATTTATATCTTGATTTATCACCTAATTAAAATTGAAAAGGTAAACGGTCGGACTTTTGCGACCATCACTGTGTTGAGTAGGTGAACTCAGGGTTTGATCTTGTGTTTGTTTGTTTTGTGTGTTATTCGGTGCACTTGCACGTTATCTTCCTCGATCCGCTTCATTCTCCCATCTCCCTTCCAAGATGTCAGAATATTGGTCATCATATCCACATCATTCTCCTTCGACCATATTTCGATCATCTCCACCCTCTCATTCCTCTTCATACCCACACCCCAACCGCGAAGTCAGAACTCCGACTGACTTCCGCACTTCTTCGTCCCTCCCACCTACCCCACATTCTTACACCCATGACCCACAACCACCCTGTATTGACTCACCATATTCTCGTCCACTTGCTGGAATCAAGGAACCAATTAAAGAGCAAGCGACTGCTGAGATAAATGATTGGCATAATCAGTTGACCCCACATACCTTACTTTCACCTCGAGTTAGGACTGGGAAATCATTGACCTTTACACATCCCAACTTGACCTTAGGGTACAACATGGTCGACTAGACTAACCGAATGGAGAGGCCTACACCATACGATCTTCCTGACTTGATTGACCTCAGTGATAGAGCCGACATTGACCAACCTTCATATCACCCATTCGGGGAGCCGACATATACAGGGGATTGGACTCATGAGACCGATCTACATACCCCCTGTCTACTAACTCCACCTTATGAGGCTCCGACCAACATTTGCCACACAGATGGGTCATACTCAACCCAGCAGTACACGCCTGAATCAAGATGTGTTGAGTATAAGATCCCAAGTTCTCAGCGGTATCCTCCAACTGAGCAGACTTCTCTCATGATGTGCCATGAGAACTTATTGGAGGATGATATTGGTAGACTGATTAAGAGTCCAGGTAGGAATGTGGATCATGGATTTCGCGGATTGAATATTGAAAACCTGGAAGACACCGGATTGACCACACATCATGTACAGCTGGAGTCCCTTCTACCTCCCTCTTCTACTAACCACTTTCTCTCCAAACCAGAGTCTGTACATTCTCCTAGTCCTCCTTCACCTACCAAAAAGACCAAAAAAATTGGAAACTCAGAAAATACCATAAAAATTGAAAAAGGAAAAGATCTAAAAAAATTGGATCCTACGGTTAGGGAAGCATTGGATAGAAAGTTGATTTTTGATTTTCCCTTAATAATGGCCATTGAGCACTTTCCCGACCTTAAAAGATTTGTGAGAAGTAAATTGATGCCTAAAAGGTCGGGCAATAAAAGAACAAGGACTGAGATACGTATAGTGTCTATGACCACATCTTTGATGATAGGGAGAAAAACCAAGAGCCGCAGAGTAAAGCGGTTACCTAGATTTGATTGTGAAATCAAAGATACCACATTCACCCATGCAAGAATCGATGATGACTTACCGATTAATATCCTCCCGACCTCCGTGTTTGCCAAACTCAAACTCGGATCTGCCAAGAAGTTAAGAGAGATCATTCAGTTGTCGGATCGGTCTGTTAAACGGTCGAGAGGAACCATTTCAGTCATCGTTACTTTCCAAGGTGCTCTATTACAGGTGGATTTCACGATCATTGATATTGAGCACCGAGGAGAGTTCACCCAGTCTCCGATCATTCTTGGGAAGCCGTTCTTAGCCTTGGCTAAGGCAACTATAGATTGTGAGACTCGGGAGATCGATTTCTCTGCATTGGGAGCACTTCGACCTCACCCGATATTTGAGGACACACGATATTCCAAGGTAACCCATAAAGTTGCAGGCAATCGTGACCTTCGAGAGACAGTTGAGTCCCGTCTCTCTACTACACCTGAGATACCGACTGTCCAGACGACCATTGGTTTAGAGACTCCCTACAACCACACACTGCCTACTGCTTGCACCACCACCGCGACAGCTTCTAGAGAGGACTCACGACCAGAAGCTATCATTGAGTCGGACATGACCTTTGTGGATTGCCTTGATCATTTCGATGATCCGACACAAGAAACCAACAATGTCAAGC
Source organism: Ottelia alismoides (assembly GCA_037367405.1). Lineage (NCBI taxonomy): Eukaryota > Viridiplantae > Streptophyta > Magnoliopsida > Alismatales > Hydrocharitaceae > Ottelia > Ottelia alismoides. The sequence continues at coordinate 774,909 of JAZKJV010005014.1, forward strand.
CAACTGAGAACACTGTGCCTTATCAGAGACGTATGCTGACCCTGCAGGAGTATTACAATGCATATGGTGACTCATCTGATGATGAACATCTGGTCAGAACCTCACACACACCACATCCAGGACATACACCGAAGGAGACAACTGGGACCAAATTGACCAATCTTGATAAATCGATTGCTCCATCCTCTAGTCGGTCATCTGGTAAGAAGAAGAAGAGTATTGATTCTTCGAGGTGTTCCCCCGAACCCCTCAAGGCTTGTCACTCTCCTCTTCCTCTTGATGCTTCAGGTTCTAGAAAACCGACTAAGAAGGTTACCTTCGATGTTCCAGAGAAGGAACTTTCTGAGGAGTCCTCATCAGGTCCGGATGAGGTGATCTATATGAGTGAGCTCAGTTCAGCTGTTCTGAAGCCATATTTGAGCAAGCAGCCATGTGTCGACCCTCGTTGGACGTTCCCCACACCTCACTATTATTCCTCTACGAACGATTCTGACAGCGACACATATGTATACTACCCACCCCCTCGCTCCCGCAAGAAGGTCCGTCACAAACCTTCTTGATCCTTGTATAGAATCACTCTTGTACATTCTCCCCTCTTTGTATATTCTCCAGATCACATCGGTTCTCATACTTACTCTTGTCCTATACTTAGGCTTACCAAGAGCCTAAGTATAGGGGGAGCCGATGCCCGCCATGTGTACATACTCATCCATTTCTCCTCTTGACCTCGCCCGCCCCATTTTTGCTCTTCTTCTACACTTAGGCTGTCCAGAGCCTAAGTATAAGGGGGGCGGATCGACTTCTATATTATTTATTATTTTAGCCATCCTACGCTTAGCACGAGCTATGTCTTTTTCTCGCTTCTTGTGCCATGAGGACATAGCACATGCTAAGTATAGGGGGGCGTGTATATATTACATATATACTTTACCCATAGCTCGTACTTTCACGTATTTTTGTATATATATTATACAATAATTATGGGGTGGGTAAAAAAACTTTTTCAAAAACTCTTAAAAAAACTTTTCAAAAAAAAAATGTTTATTGTTCTCTTTTCTTATTTGCTCTAAAAAAATCTTTTCAAAATAAAAAAATGTATCCTTTCTTATTTATCTATATTTTTCAAAAAAAAAAGATAAAAAAACTTTTCAAAAAAAAACTTTTCAAAAAAGATCCTCTTTAAAAAAAACAAAACAAACTTTTTCAAAAAAAAAGTCTTTTCTTATTTACCTATCTTTTTCAAAAAAAAAGAAAAAAATGATAAAAACAAAAAAAAAACTTCTTTGCCTTTGTTTGTCAAAAAAAACTGTTTGTAAAACTTAAAAAAAATCATTAAAAAAACACTAAAAAAACTAAAACTAACTAATAAGTTGGTTTAACCCCTGACACATTCACTTTCACACAAGACTAGTGATGTTCAAGAACACTTGGTTTATGAGGTCTTGAGATTTTGAGCTAACCAGCCTTAGTCATTAGGGTCTTGGACTTAATTATTCACATTTCCCTAGTTTGAAAGATTTGTGTGCTATATTGCATGCTTAGTCTCTACCTTAAGAATATGATCAGCACCTCACATACGCGACTGCAGTTATGATGAGATGAGTTGTAATTTCACTTGAGGAACTGGGATGAGGGATTTGAGTTTGGACTGGATTTGATGATGCTCGAGGATGGGATAAAATCAATGAAGGCTTCATGAAACCTGAGTGTCAGCATTTTTAGCCAGTATGAGAACATGGTTCTTGTACTATCTCTTGATATTTACCTATGTGCCAGGGTGTGATAAAAGAAAAAAATGTTGATCAGTGTGCGCCAACTCTTGGTAAAAGCAGTGGAGCTAGCCAAAAATACTACAAATCAATGAAATTCAAAGAAAAGCTCTCATTCCACAAAGTCAAATATCAAAGAGCTTCCACCAAAGGCGAGCGCTCCCAACCATTTCAAAGTGTCCACTTGGACCACCGCTATTAGGACCAAGAGTCGGGCTTGCACCAAAAAAGGGCTCTGCATCGTAAATGCTACAAGTCTGGGTGTAGAAGGTATAATAGATACTCAAAAAGACACACCCCAGTGTACTCCCAGGAAAACAAGTGCAGATGGCTCCAACTTCTCTTGACGGACACACTGATCAACACCAAAAAAAATGCGTTGAGTAATAAGGCACTTGAGAGGATCCTTGTTCCAATGAGAGGGAGAGAAGAAATGACACAATCCTATGCCCTCCATCAACTGGCCTTCCATCTACACTTTCAAGTCTGACAACTAAAGAGACAGTGGATTGGATGCAAGAAATGATTTATTCCCTAGTGTTGAGGATCGGGTCCTTAGGAGAGTCTCTTGGACTGGAACCTTGGGTGACGTTGTGACTCTACTCTTGTAACTGCGGTCAACACTTAAAGTCATATCCCTACTATATATGTATACAAAGAGAGTCTGATGATTAGGGAAATTGGATACCTTTTGACTAGAGCTTGGTTCAGCTTAGAATTTTAGGATCTCTAAAACCAAAAGCTCTTGAACGAATCAAGTCTTGTATTCACATGCACAGTCAGGGGTTAACCGAACTTATTCATTCTTTATTTGCTCGAGGACTAGCAAAGTTTAAGTATAGGGGGGTGATGAATCCACGATTCATCATCTTAATATTTTTATCTTAGCAAAATCCATGAGTAAAATCCCATATAAATGTCAATAAATTCAATAAATTAACAAAATGACTCTTGTAAATAAAATACATTAATTAATGTATACTAGATTGTACAAAATAACTAATAATAAAAAGCCGCAAAATCAAGGGAGTTTTTCACATGTAAATAGCACCAAAACTTCATGTATTTTTAATAATTTCATTTCAACTCCTTTTTGGCTAATTCTTTCTCCAACATGTTCATATCAATGTATATAAAAATACAAAAATATAAAACAAATTTTACCTCAAATAAATACTCCTAGATCCCAAAAGGAAAATACCGTAAAGACCAACTTCCAAGCCAAATTCCCGCTCCGTATGAACTCCAAATTCACCAAACTCACTTTTAAAGTTCAAGTTAGAAAATTATCTATCCAACGGAAGTGGTTTCATTAAAATCGGAGCTCATTTGCAAAAGTTGGGTTTTGGGACCTAGATGCACATTGTATATTATGTATATGTTCATTCTTTCTTCATTTTTTTTCTTAATTATTAAAATAAAAAATAATGGTGGTGTTGTATTTTGGTTGTAGTATTTTATTGTATTTTCTTATTGTACATAGCTACTATTAAAAAGACAAAAAAAAATATAAAAAAAGAAAAGCAAACAAAGAATCTGTACATGTTGTATATCTTCTTTTGTAAATTCTCCACTCTTTTTGTATCTTTATTTTTATTGTATTTTAGTAGCCTACATTATTTATTTATTTATTTCCTATTCTCTACAATAACTACTCTTCTACCACCAACCTCCCATTCAACTCCACCATTTTTTAATAACCTCCATTCCACTCCATATTCTTCTTTCAACCTCCCATTCAACTCCAACAATAATACAACTTCCCATTCAACACCACCACCATTCTAACCTCCCTTTCTCTTCTCTTTATATTCTTTTGTACATCCTCATTTTTTCCCCATCCACCATTCTTATAGAATAAGGAGAGAGCTTGGAGTGTTTTGTTGGTGACAGCGGCGAAGCATCGTCCTCAAGCGACGACCTCCTTCAGGTGAGATCCGCGGAGCTCCGCTCCGCGTCACGAGTTCCCCATCGAGCTCGCGTAGCTTCTCCGATTTTTGTTTCGTCAATCGGATCGAGGCGACGACAGGAGTCCAGCGTAGCTGCTCCGCCAATCCGGCGAAGATTAGGTAAGTATTTCTTCTTATTTTTCTTGTTATTTTATCTTATCTAATAGTTTGTTTCATTGTTGTCTCATCATTTTTATTTTTATTTTAGCACACCACATCCAACCCACCATCATTTTATTCATCATCACCACATTCCCCATCACATTTTTACCACCATTACCCTCTACCAATTTTTTCCTTTTTTTGTAAACATCCACTGTTCATTCCCTGTTTAAAAAAATTAAAAAAAATATAAAAAATTTTAAAACAAAAAAAGAGCTTTTGTTTTATTACAGCAGAAAAAAAGAAAAACAAAAAAAATTTAAAAAAAATAAAAAAAGCTCGCAGGCCACGCCCGCCGCCCCTCTCCTTCCCAGCCACCGCCCGCGGTTGGCGCCGGCCGCCGCCCCTCCATCACCGCGCCGCCCCCTCTCCTTCCCAGCCACCGCCCGCGGTTGGCGCCGACCGCCACCGCCTCCTCGCCGGCGCCACTAGCCCGCTCCGCCCAGCAGCGCCGACCGCCACCGCCTCCTCGCCGGCGCCACCAGCCCGCTCCGTCCAGCAGCCGCCGCCGCCCCCCTCCCTCCAACCGCGGCTCCACCGACCGCGCCACCAGGCTCCTCACCGCTGTCCCACCTCCGCCAGTGGCTACCCATCTTCGCGCCATCGCCCCTCCGCCGTGAGGCCCGGCCGCACCGACCACCTCCGCCAGCGGCTACCCATCTTCGCGCCATCGCCCCTCCGCCGAGAGGCGCGGCCGCACCGCCCACCACCGCCGCCGACCTCGAACCCCATTTGGGTTCTCCTCCTGCGTCTACGGAAGAGGAAGAAGAAAGGTTCTTTTTATTTTTTTATTATTTGTAAAAATTGCAAGTCTTATATTTCATGTTTTGAATATTACAATCAAGTCCCTCTGTATGGTTGTTTGTTCGTTTCAGCTTTTGTATTTGCACAAACATCCCTGTGTTCTCCTGTTAATTTGGACATCTATCTTGCATATTTATATTCAATGAAAAATACCACTGTGTTGAGCAACTAATTGTGTACGTTTTGATTATTTATTTGGTTTTTTATGTTACATGGGTAATTAATTAAAAATGATTAACTGAAACTTTATATATTTTACTCATTCAGTACTCTTAAATTCATATCTAACACACGGTGCTTTAAAAATTCAACAAAAATTATATGTGATGCCTTGAAGTGTGCTTAACTTACTGTCCAAATTTCGTCCAAAATAGAGATGTCTTGTGCCCAAAATAAATTATAGAGTGTTTGTAGTATTTGATTTTTAATTAAATCCACATACATCATTTTCGCAAAATTTCAAGTCTCCTGTTTGCCACATGAAAACATCTACTTGAGATAATTTGCACCCTGATTAATTTGATAACGTGGATTTATTAGAAATTATTTACTCATTTCCACTCTGTTTTCACTAAAAAATACATAAAAAAATTCATAACTTGTCAAAAAAATCCAAAAATATTACTGTAGTCGCTTTGCATCGTGTTTATATTCCAGTAATGTTTTCATGATTTTTGCTTACTATTTGTGTGAGAAATTGTGAAAAAACCCATAAAAAGTGTGCATTTTTCCTTATTGCATTTTAACCTCTAAAATTCCAAAAAAAGTACCTTGCATTCATCTTTGTATTAGGACTCTAGGAAAAATATAATTTGGCTGAATTGGATTAATTTGACATTAAAATTAATTTGACCTTGTTGTGTGTTTTCTTAGTGTTGTAATTCACTTGCATTTGCATTCTATTTGCATAAAAAAATCTAAAAAATATCACTTGGAAATCTAGATCTTTATTTTAAAATTAAACCTCAAGTTGTTCCTTTGCCTCCCTGTGTTCGACCCCGGACTTGCCCGGGATATAAATTAAAGCCGAGACACTCTTCACGGAGATCCTTCTCTCGGTTCTGACTGAATCGCTAAGTACACGTACCACAACGAACACGAATTAAATATCGTATTTAGCGACTCGTCAAAATATACCTGTAAATATAATAAAAATATTTTCCTCCACAAATAGAATAAAATGTGCTTGTATATATTTGTATATATTTGTAAATATAAAATCCAAATAAAAATTGAAAAATTAAAAAGAAACTAAAAATACTCTTCCTTGTACATATTCACCTTATATATATATCTACACTTATATTTATTTAGCCTTGTAAATAAATAAATTAAAATCCCTAAAAACTTGTATATACTACATCTTTTATGTTGTAAATAAATAAAATAAAAACCATAAAAACAAAAATAAAATAAAAAGAACAAAATTAAAAATTAAAAAGATCATAGTACACATACCTTGTATATAGATGTACATATCTACTTATTTCACCCTTGTATATAAATAATAAAAATAAAATAAAAATAAATTTTTATTCCTAATTCTATGCTATAAATAAATAAAATATAAAATGGGAATAAAAATGTACAAAAATAACTAATTAAAAATCAAAAATTAAGAAGCTATATTGTATATATACCTATAAATAGCACTAGAATGTAAATACCCTATTTTTATTTCAAAAAATTAATTAAAAATTACAAAAAAATAGAAAAAATTAAAACAAACATTTTTCATGTTTTAAGTTTTAAATAATTCGGCCATCCTCTATTTTTAAATGAATTTTCGAATCTTTTCCACGTGGCCCATCCCTGATTGGTCCACGGGGGACGTTGACCCCCCGGTCAACTCCCGCCCTTGGACCACTTCCCACGGGTCCATGACGCCCGACCCGATTTCTCAAAATTTTCGCGTCATGACCCGATCACCATACCCACAAACCCTGGGCTCGTCTTCTTCCCCGTGCATCCGAGACCCTCGCCACCATATCCGCGTGGGGATCCGCGCTTCGCGGAACCCTGCCCGATCCATTCTTCTCGGACCTGCACCCATATTTAATCCGAGCTCCGCCTCCTTGTTCTTCATCTTTGGATCATCCATTCTCCACCCAGTGACCTCCATCATCTCAGCGAGAGTGACAGCTCGCCCCAGGTGGTGTTGCAGTGAGGAGGGAGCAAGGAGACCATCGATCCGACGACATTGCCCCACCGTGCGCCGCCTGGAGGTGACGCCAGAGCCTCGGACACCGACGGTCCTCGAGGAAAGGACCTGGAGCAAGCCCTGCTCCTCCACAGTCGACAGCAGCCAGTAGGTAGTCCCCGTTCTTTCTCTATTTCCTTAATTTCGCATTTCCCCCAAATCGCTCCGTCACCTTCGAGCTTCGATTCCGACCATCCTCCCCTTCGTCCTGACCATCCGAGTCGCCCATCACGATCACCTTCTCCCCGCGCACCTTCTCCACCCCTTCATCCAACCCAGCTCGCACAGGAGCTGGGAGTCGAGTTCCTTCGCCGTCACCTCGTCGGAGCTCGCACGCCCCGCCGCACCATCCACCTTCACCGCCGCTTACTGGGTCGAGGCACTTTGCCCTCGACCCGTGAGTCTATTCCTGTGCTTTTCAGGTACATCCGAGCCCATCTAAGGGTCTCGACCATTTGGAGCAGCCGCTTCTCCTCTGCCGGCGTGGCCTAAGCTCTCCGGAGCTCCGCTGCGTCATCGGAGGGTGCCATTAGACGCGGAAGGCCCCCACGCATCTTCTCCGATCATCAGTGGCCTCCGAGGAGGTATCCAGCGCTAGCACGGACCCGGCGAACCTCGCTGGAGCCCAGTTCTTCGAGGACCCTCCGTAGCCGTCCGATCCAGCCCCAGCTCCAGGTCTTCATCGAGCCATTCGTTCGTGGAGTAGCAGGGACCGTTAGATCCTTAGAAGGTTGATCGGGACTGTCCAATCATCGAGGGCTTCCCACGTCAGATCCCAACCGCCCGATATTCCACGTGGCGAGGCCCCAGCCGTCGATCAGGGCCGAGGACCCCAGTGTTTAACCGCGCCGCACCCCGACCGTCCGATCTCCACGTGGCGAGCATCCGGGCCTCGGCTTAATAAAGGGTAATTTCACTTTAGGTCCTTAGCTTTATAGTGGTTTGTTTTTAGTCCTGTAAATAGTTTTAGACTTTTATTTGCGTTGGGTAAATTACATAGTGACCCTGTCTTATCTGTTATTTACGTGTATGCCCCTGTGTGTAGTGGATCACGTGCATCAACACGTGTTTGTTTGGGTTATTTGCTTGTATGGACTCATAGTTCCACGGTGTTCTTGAATGCATTTATACTTTTGATATTTGCAGAAATACCCCTGTGAATGGTTTTAATGTGCATGTGCTTAATTTAGTGGGTATTTTACACTGAGGCCCCTGGACTTTTAGTACTTGTTACTAAATAGTCCAGGAACCTTATTTTTCTTTGCAAATAGGTCCCTGAGTGCCCAGGTCACGCGCCTTGCACGTGCAACCTTGGAGAAATTGCACCGGACCCCCTGGAACTTCTATTATTTGCGTATAGGTCCCTGTGCACTTAACCTTAGTTTTCATTTTTAATAAAATAGCAAATTAACTCCAAATGTGATGAAAATTGGGTACATGGCTCCTGCCATAGTGTAAAATTTTCTCCTATTTTTGGAGACATTTTTGATTTCATTTGATATTTTTAAAAATTCAAAAACACATTTTTTTGTTACTGTTTAACTTTAAAATTCACAAAAAAAATTAAAACACCCCTAAAAATTACAAAAAATTATACAGTAGTTGTTTTGCCTTGTTTGTTTTGCATTGTTTGATTTTCTGACCACTTTTAGTCATTTTGGATATATAAAACTTATAAAAATTGAAAAACACTAAGAACCCTATAAAAATTCTATTAATTAAATGAAAAATCCAAAAACAATAATTCTGGTGCCTAAATTTTCCTTGTGTTTTCTACTATACAGGAAAATTACCTTCAGACCTTGATAGGACCATTATTCATTTTATTTTGGTCCTCCAAGTCTGACTAGACAGTACCTCTTTTTTTTCTTGCTTTGTTTGATTTTTATAAAATTCAATAAAAATCAGAAAATTACCAAAAATTAACCAAAAATAGTAAAAATATATAAAACATAAAACATTTTTGTTTGAATTTTTGGATGCTTTTTGAGTAGATAAATAATTAGTTGTAGTTTCCTGATTCCTTGCTTTTCTATTTTCTTAATTACATTAAAAATCAAAAAAATATAAAAAGACCAAAAATCCACCAAAAACCATTTTCTTTTATTTTATTCCATTTGAGACTACTTCATAGGCCGCCAAGGCAATTACGTGCTCCTTGTGTTCGACCCTGGTCGCTATACCAGGTTAATCTAATAGCGAGACCGCTACTTGAGCTTGTTTGATTTTTATTTGATTTTGGTGGTCTGTTTTTCTCGATTGATCGCCCGAGTGACTGAGGTCGCAACGACCGCATGAGATATACCTGATTTACCTCGCTCACTCGGTTTTTGTGGTCATCAGAATGGCGCTGTTGCCGGGGAGCACGACTTAGTAGTCTGTTTTCGATTTTTCCTGCGGCTTTCTTTTCGCGGCTTTTTGTATATATTTTTGACCTGTTATACATTTATCTGTTCTGACCACTTTCTGTTTGTTTTCTTGCAAGGGCCTGAGGACCGAGGCGGCTTTCTTCGGAAGCCGAGCAACCACAGAAGTCAGAGGCGGCTCTCTTCTCTACAGAGCCGTCGGAGGACGCGAGGAGCAGGCAGAAGTGTGGGAGCCGCGGAATAGCCGTGAGTTTAGATTAGAATAGATTAGAATTTATTTCCTGCAATATTTAATCTGTTGTAATAAAACAGGGACCAGAGACAGAGATTCGGACTTTCGGGGTCTGTTTCGCCGAGCACCGGTGTGCTCGGGGGACCCCTTAGATAGTTTGGTTTTTCACAGCTTTTTACGTGGTTTTATTTCTTTCCTGCATTTTCCGATTTCACGCGGATTTTCGAGCCCCTAGCCGTAGAATTTTCTGCTTGATTGTGACGTAAAAAATTAGGATCCAAATACCCTAATTTATCTGCCTGCACCAATAGATCGGTAATTGGACCAAAAATAAAAAAATAATAAAATAGCTGTCCCATCACCTCCGAGCCTACGCGTTGCGAGCCTACCCCGTTAAGCGCTACTCCTGAACTCGACCTGTCGAGAAGAGGAGGGGTGGGTCTAGACCGGACTCTCTGGATTGGAGGCTGGTGTTCGGCTAGCCGTTCTTTCGAGTAGCACTGCTGTTTAGGGACTCGGTTTTCCACCTGCACCATTTAGGTAGTTTTATTTCTGTCTTTCAATTCTGCACGAATCATCCTGCATGTAGACTGCTGGAGTCAGGTACGCATCTCTTACTCTGCATGCATCATTGATTTTCGCGCATCGGCTTTTTCGACTTATCCCCCCTGTTTTGGACTTAATAACCAGGAGAACCGAAAATTCGTTAGGCGTTTTTTCTTTTATTGAAAAGACCTAAAAAGAAAAACCATAAAATTGGGACTGCTAAAACTATTTGATCACTACAAGACACTTGATTTAAAAACTTGTCTTGGGGAGATCAACCCCCTCATTGCTTGGTTTGATTGTGCAGAGAGTGACCCGAACACTAGGTAGAGCCTCCGGTACTATTCTCGACTGATTACCGACTTCTTCTATGCGGGACAGTCGGTTGGTAAAGTATCGGGTATCCCAACAGGTCACGTAATCGCTCTGATATCTTGATTGTTCACCAAAATAAAATTGACAAGATAAATTAACCGAGCCTTTACGGTCTTCAGCTCGCGTTGTGTTGGTGAACCGGGGGTTTGCTTGTGATCATAGTTTTTCCAGATCTCATCTACCTTACTCGCCACATCAAGATGATGGGCAGACGACCTCTTAGGCAGCCTCTGGCTGCACTACTTTCGGGCGCGTCTACCTGCTCATCTAGGTTGGTTCACGAGAACCGAGACCTGCTCTCCGAACCCGAGTATGATTCCACCCTGTTCCCCCTCGACCCCCTTTCTTTCGGTTCCGAGAGACCAGTGCCAGAGGAGAGACTAGCAGATTTATCGGCACTTGAGTTTGGATCGTTTGATTTTGCAGAGACTATGGCCGGCAGTTCTGATGATCGCAGTAGAGGTCCACAACCCGAGCATTTTGTTCTGGACCAGGGTGCGATCAACTCCACCCTGATCGCCTCCCTCGAGACAGTGCAACAACAGTTGAGGGATCAGGGAGCTTTTATGATCGAGATGAGGCGAGAGCTTAAGCAGATGAGAGCCGACCGCGAGAAACGCAGAGGAGGACCCGACGATGCGGCAGCTGCCGCAGCAGCCGCAGCAGCAGGAGCAGGACTACCGAGACCGATGCGGGAGAACCACAATCCCGGATCGACTCTGACGCACCGTTGGGTGGTGATACCAACGATCGTGGGGGACTTCAAGTTCCCCCCGAACACTTTGCAGCTTCTACCCCGGTTTCATGGGTTGGCCACTAAGGAGCCTCATCTCCACCTTCAGGAGTTTGAGATGATTTGCGGTACTATCCACGATCGTCAGGTGGAACAGGATACCATCAGGATGATTGCCTTCCCATTCTCTTTGGCTGACAGAGCAGCCACCTGGCTGAAACATCTGGGGAAGTTCGTCTACACTTGGGAGCAGCTCCGTGCCGAGTACTTGCACAAGTACTATCCACTCGGGCGGACCAATGCCGTGAGAGCCCTGATCAGCAACTTCTCCATGCTCCCCAATGAGCAGTTCCATGAGGCATGGGAGAGGTTCAGAGAGTTGACTGATAGATGCCCGCACCACGACATTTCCAAGCCGAACCTCGTGCAGAGCTTTTTCAGCGGGCTGACACCAGAGCTTCAGGGCTTGGTGAACGCTTCTTGTGGCGGGTATTACTTCGCCAAGGATCACGACCAGGTCTGGGCCATCTACGAGGAGATCGCCGAGAACTACATGGTGATGTCCCAGACCCAGTTGTACACTCAGGGTAAACCCCAGCAGCCACAATCCGTGCAGTACCAGAGGATAGCACGGGTCGACGCCGGTCCTTCCAGTGCGTCTGCAGTAGCAGCAGTACAGGCTGAGTCATCAGCCGCAGACATGGGGAACATCAACGAGAAACTGGACCGGATGGAGTTGATTGAGAAGAAGCAGTGCCAGGGCATCACTCAGATGGAGCAGATGGCACAGACTCTGAGCGACATGAAGACCCAGCTCATGTGTCTCCAGGAGGCACAGACGGCTTCCCAGCCCCGTCTTCATGCACGAGGCGATCCGAGTAGCTCCGGCAGCCAGTCCCAGCGCTCCAGCTCCCACCAGCAGCCTAGACAGGTTCATCTTGTATAGGCAGAGCCGTACCAGCAGCCGCAGCCCACCTACCAGTCACCACCGTCTCCAAACATGCGATGGTGGTATACGAGCCGGATCAGCCTCTGGCAGTGCTTCTGCCACCCCAGTACGACACAGAGCCGTTGATGCATGTCAACGAGATTTGGTATAACCGCCCCCAGCCCGGTATCCAACGAGACCATCCCGGATTCCGTTGGGGGACCGGAGGTGCCCAGCCCCAGCAGCAGCCATCAGGACAGGGTGGTCAGTACGGCCATCTGAGAGATCAGCAGCAACAGCCCCCAGTGTATCCACCACAGCAGCAGCCACAGTATGGTTCGCGTCCCCATCAGCAGGGACAGTCTTGGAGGCGTGATCAGCCTCACCAGCTACAATATCAGCCACACACCTACCCCTCTCAGCCACAGCAGCAGATCCAACAGCCTCACTACCAGAGAGGCTACCCGTCGGGTTCTCATGAGAACCCTGTCTTGGATGATATAGCCTGCATTCTCACAGATCAGCAGGATACTTTTCGACAGGAGATGGACGAGTTCCACCAGGAGATGCAGGACATCGTGAGAGGGAAGGCCGCCATCCCTGCCTAGATTGAGCCGAACCCCAATAGCCTGAAGAGGAAATCTGAGCAGGTAGTTTGTACTGAGTATGCCACTCTCTAGTGATACTTTTGGTGATATGTCTGCATATCTTTTTGATACTGACTTTGTCACACTTAGGAGCAGTAGGATGCCAGCAGGAGGCGCCTCGTCTGAGCTACATTATGAGGATACACCTAGAGCGCCTAACGAGGAGGAGGAGAGCGATACTGAGGCCGCTAGAGACGATGACGGTGGTACTGATGCCACCAAGGATGCTGATTCCACAGGGGTGCTGAGGCCGCCGTTTCACCAGTTTGAGGAGGTGGTACTGAGGCCACCCATTTTGCCGAGCCAGAGCGCGGTAGTGAGGCCGTGAGTCTTCCAGCCGATCCAGCCGATGGTGGTACTGAGGCCACCCATGCTTCTGTTGAGAGACATGTAGTTTTTCCTTCTTCTGCACCTGTATCTCGGAACATTTCTGTGAATAAAGGAAAGGGTTTATTTTCTTCTGGTCCCACTATGGTGCATGATGTATTTGTGGATCCGGTCATCGAACCGTCTAGACCCTTTCCTAGTCCTTCATCTGAGAAGGACCCTGTGATCCCTTTCCCTAGAGCCCTCAAGTTGGGGAAGGGAAAGAAAAAAGAAAATCCAAAAAAGAGAAATCAAGAAGAGTTCAACCAGCAGATGATAGATCGATTTCACATTCAGCTGACTCTTCAGGAGGCTTTGCAGCACATCCCTCTTCTCCAGCATTCACTTAGAGACAGGACCACAATCAGGAGGAAGAGGAGGAACCACCACTCAGAGATTCATGTGCTGACGAAAGCCACTTGTTTCGCGATCCATAACCGTCTGCCGGCCAAGAGGCCAGATTCAGGAGCCCCTTATGTCAGATGCCATATCAGTGAGCAGAGGTTCGACCGTACTCTATTAGACAGTGGATCGTCGATCAACCTACTTCCGACAGCCCTTCTCGACCGCTTCGAGCTGGGCACTCTTCGACAAAGCAGGACAGTCCTTCAGTTTGCGGATCGATCTGTCAAGAGGCAGAAGGGGTTATTGCGAGACGTTGTCGTCACGATTCAGGGTCTGCAATTCCCCGTGGAATTCGTAGTGCTGGACATGGAGATCCCTGAGTCAGTGACCGATACCCCCGTCATTCTAGGTCGCCCGTTCTTGGCCACAGCCAAGGCAGTGACCGACCATGATAGCGGGAAGGTATACTTTCGCGTCGAGGGTGAAAGTGTACAAATAGAGACAGTCGAGGACAGCAGAGCCAGAGACAGATCATGCTCAGAGACCACCTCAGACACAGAGCAGATGATAGATACCGGGCTAGACATCCACCAGAACTGTGACTTTGTGATCACAGATGATGAGGCAGTTTGGGCAGACCCAGCCGCACAGGCCATCCTCTCATTTTCAGATTCCGTTGATGCAGAGACGACAACAGAGGAGAGCTTGGAGAACACATTCCTGGTCCAGGATACTTCAGAGGCAACAGAGCCGGTTCTCGACTGTGAGACAGATTCATGTGATGATGGTGGTGCTGATGCCACCTTGGATGACACAGATCCCTCGGAGTCATAGTCTGATTGGGCAGATTGTGATGACTATATGCCAGATCTGATTTCCACTGAGCCTGCATATAGGGAGGAGGCAGATGCCGAGCAGAGCAAAGACAGTTCAGTTGAGCAGCCTTCTCCATATCCAGTTTGTGAGAGAGAGTTCTCATTCTCCAGGGCAGATTTGGCCGCATATACTCAGATTCTTCAGAAGCCAGATTTGCCAGCACCAGTTTGTCCAGAGCTGAAGCCGCTTCCTGCGTCGTTGAAGTATAGGTTCCTTGTAGGTGAGCATGAGATGTACCCAGTCATTATCTCCGCTGATTTGACTGGAGAGCAGGAATCCTGCTTGATGGGGGTTCTTGAAAAGAACCGCAAGGCGATAGGACGGAGTGTAGCAGATCTCCAGAGGATTAGTCCGGCCCTGTGCTCCCACCATATCTATCTCGAGGATGAGGCGAAGCCGTCGCGTGAGTTCCAGCGGCGGCTGAACCCAAATCTGAGAGAGGTTATCATGAAGGAAATTTCGAAGTGGTGGAGCGCCGATTTTATCTATCCCATTTCCGACTCCAAGTGGGTCAGTCCGTTACATGTGGTGCCCAAGAAGACGGGCATCACTATAGTGGTTTCGGAGTCTGGAGAGGAGATCGCTACACGAGTACCCACTTCTTGGAGGGTCTGCGTGGATTACAGACGACTCAATCAGGCCACCAAGAAGGATCATTTCCCCCTGCCCTTTATTGATCAGATCATTGAGACACTGGCAGGGAAGAGCCACTATTATTTTCTGGATGGGTACTTGGGCTACAACCAGGTGGCCATCGCTCTAGAGGACCAAGACAAGACTACCTTTACATGTCCCTTCGGCACATACGCCTTCCGACGCATGCCATTTGGGCTATGCAATGCCCTTGCGACTTTTCAGAGATGCATGTTGTCGATCTTTTCGGACATGGTAGGGGAGTGCTTGGAGGTCTTCATGGATGATTTCTCTGTTTACGGTGACGGATTCGACTCCTGTCTTGACTGCCTAGACCGAGTACTTCAGCGATGTATAGAGGTTCGCTTGGTTCTATCTTGGAAGAAGAGTCACTTCATGGTGACTCAGGGGACAGTGCTTGGCCATATCATCTCCAACAGGGGCATGGAGGTTGATCCGGCCAAGGTTGATGTCATTAGAAAACTTGCACCGCCGTCCAATTTGCGGCAGTTACGGTCATTCCTAGGGCACGTCGGTTTCTACCGACGATTCATTCATGATTTCAGTAGGATTGCCCGACCATTGATTGACTTGCTGACGAAAGACACCGAGTTCCTTGTCGATGACAAGAGTCTTTCGTCGTTTGAGACTCTCAAGCATTGTGTTGTTGAGGCTCCTGTCCTTCAGCCACCAGATTGGTCTCTCCCATTCGAGATCATGACGGATGCCTCCGATTTTGCCGTGGGGGCTGTGCTAGGACAAATGAGGGACGGAGTTCCATTTGTTATTCACTACGCTAGCCGCACATTGGATTCCGCGCAGCGGAACTAAACAGTCACAGAGAAGGAGATGCTAGCTGTAGTCTTCGCCCTTGATAAGTTCAGATCATACATTATTGGATCTAGAGTGACTTTGTATACAGATCATACCGCCATCAGGTACCTCATGGCAAAGAAGGATGCCAAGGCCAGATTGACTAGATAAATCCTTCTACTCCAGGAGTTTGACATAGAAATTAAGGATAAGCCTGGAGTCAAGAATGTGGTGGCGGATCATCTCTCCCGATTGGATTATCTTGAGGATTCTGAGCAGATTGACCCTATTTGTGAGACTTTCCAGATGAAGCAATCCTTGCTATCGCCTCGCTCCCATGGTACGCCGATATTGTGAACTATCTTGTCGCCAAGAAAGTTCCACAAGATTGGCCCAGGCAAAAACTTGAGATCTTCCTCGCAAAGGCCAAGTTTTACCATTGGGAGGATCCCATCCTTTACCATGAGGGAGGGGATAGTATCTGGTGTAGGTGCATTCCTGAGGAGGAGCATTACAGTGTCCTTACTGCCACAAGCTGGAGGCAGGAGGACATCACTCAGGGAGGAGAACGACACAGAAAGTGCTCCAATCCGGCCTATGGTGGCCTAGCCTCTTCAAGGACTCTGATGAGTTTGTGAAGAGGTGTACTGACTGTCAGAGGATGGGCACTTGTGGACAGCGTGATATGATGCCGATGCAGCCCATTCACTTCTGTGAGGTTTTTGACGCATGGGGCATCGATTTCATGGGTCCATTCCCTAAGAGTCAGGGATTTGAGTACATTCTGTTGGCCGTCGATTATGTGAGTCGTTGAGTTGAGGCCATCCCCGCCCGAACCGCTGATGCCAGGACAATTTGCAGATTTTTGAGGAAGCACATCATTATACGGTTCGGGGTACCTCGAGTATTGATTTCAGATGGGGGGTCTCATTTCATCAACGACCAGGTGAAGGCACTTGCTAGTGAGTTCGGCATAGACCATCGAGTTGCCACTCCATACCATCCACAGACGAATGGTCTAGCCGAGGTGTCGAACAGGGAGATCAAGACTAGTTTGCAGAAAGTCGTCCGCCCTGACCGAAAGGATTGGTCACAGCTTTTGGACTCGGTATTGTGGGCATATAGGACGTCTTTCAAGACACCTTTGGGCACATCTCCCTTTCGCCTCGTTTATGGCAAGCCGTGCCATCTACCTGTTGAGTTGAGGCACAAATCACTTTGGGCAGTCACATATATTCTTTTAGATCCAGATAGTGTAGGAGAGCAGAGGAGGGAAGAGTTAGCAGCCCTGGAGGAGCTTCGTGATACCGCCTTCTCAAACAGCCTACAGTATAAGGAAAGAGTGAAAGAGTGGCATGATTCTCATATCAGCCACAAGCATTTTGAGCCTGGACAGAGAGTATGGTTGTTTGATGCTAGGCTTTGTCTATTTCCAGGGAAGCTACAGAGCAAATGGAAGGGACCTTATCTTGTGAGAAAGGTACACGACAATGGAAGCATTGATATATCTGAGTTGTCTGCTGAGAATACCTTTCGAGTAAACGGCCAGCGGCTCAAGCCATTTCTAGATCATGAGCCGCGGGTCGTTGATGTTGCCCCTATTCATTTGCGTGAGATGTGGTCTCTCGACTCACATCTATTGCATCTCACGCCTGATTATCACTGTTCTTCCGACCTATATAGATCCAATTGTCTATATCACTCTATTCTTTAGTCCCACATCCCTTTTTCCAGTTATCTTATGATTATGCTATACTTAGGGTGTACTTTACCCTAAGTATAGGGGGATGTAGGACCTTCGGGTATTCTTTTTATCCTTTCTACCCCTGTTTTGCTGCCTATACTTAGGGATATTTCACCCTAAGTATGGGGGGGGCAGATTCTGTACATCCTTCACTCAGATTTCCCTTCATGTACAACTTGCTATACTTAGGATTACTTGATCCTAAGTATAGGGGGAAAAGCCGAGACTCTCTTGATCTTCTATTCATTCTATTTTTTGATTCATCTCTGTATATAGCCGTTCCTTTTCACGTCCCTATACTAAGCACGAGTTATGTCTTCTTCATCGCTCTTGATCACTCTGAGGACATCGTTCGAGCTAAGTATAGGGGGGTGTGTATATATTTCATATATACTTTAGCCATAACTCGTACTTTGTGTGATGTGGATAAATAAAAATGGCTAAAAACCCATAAAATTTAAAATTTTTCTCCCTTGTATATAAAATTCATCTTGCAAATACCTATTTATTTATACAAATTATTTTTGTACAAATGATTGAAAAATGATTTGTGTAAAGGATTTGTAAATATTTTCATATCAAAATTATGTATATAATACAAAATTTTTCCAAAATGTTTTGAAAACAAAAAGTTTGCAAAAACCTTGTGTAAATGTTTGTAAATATTTTTGCAAAACTTGCATTCATGCATATATCCATGGTTTCAAAACATTTTTCAAAAATTTTGCATGATTGTAAATATTTATAAATAGCATCTTTGTAAATATTTGTATAGTTTTTCCTGGATCATAGTTGACATTTAAACTAGCTTGGAATTAAATTGGGAAATGGAGCTTGATTAAGATCTTAATCCACCTAATTCTAAGAGGAACCTTATAGGGCTTAGGGTTAAGGCTTTTTAGGTCCATTGGGACTTAATTCTTTGAGTCCACTAGGCTATGAGCATATGTCATCTTGATGAGCCTAAGTAGAGCACTTAACAACACATGCATGACTCTTAGTGTGAAACCCCCGAAACCGGAACATGGACTAAAATGCAAAATCCAGCTGAATCTGGGCTAAATTGCAAATCTGCTTTTATTCCAGTATTCAAAAAATTTAATTGCATAGTCCATTGCGTAGGGCTCGTCGATAGCTTTCAAACGAGTCCAAGAACGCTAAAATCCGACTTCGAGAGCTCAAGTTATGGTCAATTTAGTGAGTAGGGGTCCGGGTCCATTCCAGACCCGAACCAAGATCCGACCCGAGATAACCCTTCACACAAAAACCCTAAAAAATCGACTTCCTCGTCAAAAACGCCTCCAAATCCCCCTTCCCAGTCGACCAGCCCTCCCTCCTCCTCTTTCTCCTCACCGGAGCTTGCCGGAGTGCCTTGAATCGACGATCCGAACCCGTGCTCGCGTAGAGAAGGTACGATCCTCCTTCCTCTTGCTGCGAGCTCCACACGGTTTTTCCCCTCTTGACGATGTACCCTTCCTCTTGCTGCGGATTTCCACTTGAGTTCAGATCTAGTATGATCGAGACACCGTAGAGCCGTAGACATCTTGTGCCCCGATTTCGTTTATATATATTGCCAACGTCTTGATAAGTTTCATGTGAAATCTGTGATGTGTGGTATGAGATGGTGTTTAGTACAATGTTATGAATCCATGAGGGGTATTAGTGATCCTTGTTGCTAATAGCAGACTGCACTTTATTGTTGTTATGAAATTTAGATTTTTCACATTAAATCCGAAGAAAGCCTAGATGGAAGGGACATCCTCCTGTTCTATTGTAAAATAGTTGTCAAGGGACATCTCCTGCATCCTTGTCAACATGCATTTGTTTGCATTCACGACATCATGAGTCATTTCAAGTTGAGTACAGTTGAAGTTCTATCAACAAGTTCCTTCAAGTATGCACTCTGCATAATTTCATCCGTTGATTTAACCATTTCTCTTGGAAATCAAGTCATTACTAATTAGTTAACTTGGGATTTTTGCATCTTGAAACCAGAAACTAGAACCATGGAGTGCTGTCTTGCAATTATTAGGGAGTAATCAAAGTAGGAACATCATGATCTTCTTGGCAGAAACTGAAATTTTTTCTCTGGTTGACAAGAAGTGCACGAAGGTATGGACAAGTTTTACTCGTGACCATGAACTCTTGTCATGTTCCCTATAGAAACAACTGGTAAACATTTCCCATCAGAATCCCCCAACGTTGGGCCATGAAACTTTTGTGAGAACTCTTCTTAACTCATCGATCATCTTTAATTGCACAAGATAAAGATTTTATAGTCAAATGCGCCCATGCAGGAAGCCGCTTATGGGAATCTTAACAAGATTAGACTCGATCTTGGCATCCCACAGATCAGTGATGATGATTAATGACCGAATCATGCCATTACTCTTTCTGAATGTTCATATGACATCCTGTCCGGGATATCAACATTCGAATTGTCTTCTTTTCTACTGTTACAAATGGTCACAATATATGGGTTTCCATTTAAGTTCAATTATGAAGAATAATAAGTTCTCAGCCATCAGTGCAATATCTCTTTCTCTAAGCAGTGTCTTAGACCCCATGTTCTTCAAATACTGTATTTGGCACACGAAGTGCATGGCTTCCCCCTTATTGGCAGGTCTGGGAAGGCTCCTCCTTTGACGGATATGACACCTATGGTAATTACAATTTCGTGGGTGAGATTTTACGGTGAATGGATAGATGAAGTTAGATACCACAAGGGACGGTGCATGCACCCTTGAGGTCCCGGGTAGAAGCCTAGATGACCGCGATCCCAACTGCTATTGTAGCTGCGATGGTTGGGGGACATGTTGCTTGGCACACCGAGGTGCTAATCTGACGGTGTTGGCCTCGCACTTGGGTGCTTTAGCCCGGTGCTCGAGCGCGGGCCAAGTAGTCATGGTTGGTCGGCTAGTGTTTCACTTGTCACTTAGAGTTAACACTCGTGTACAGACCAATGTAGGCCACATTGGTCGGTATTCCGAGTGGGAGCGCTAAGAGGGGAGTTCCGGGAAATGTGGTTAATGAAGTTGGAATGTGATGTGAATCTCCTGTGCATAAGGAGGATTGGGCTAGTCGTGAAGATTCACGGGTTGGAATCTAGATTGTGAATCGGATATCAATTGTGAAGTGGAGCTAAGTGGACGTGTTGGGAACTTAGTTAGGATGCATTGTACCCCACCGCATGCCTACGGAGGCACCCCAACCCTAAGGTGTTTTCTTTTACCTTAGAGTCATAGTGTGAGGTTTCACCCGGACCAAGACCACAGACGATCCACGAAGCTTGGTTACTCATATCTATATCCAGATCAACAATAATAATAATGAAATTCGTTGCAAGATTGGTTACCTAGTTGTTCTTTTGCACACATTTAAATTATATCCTGCTTGTTTTTGTGTAGTTTCATTCAAATCGTATTGGGCAACTTTGCTCATAACGTACCTATGTGTGGATCCGCAGGTTCGCAGTAGTGACTAGCTGGAGGCACCACCCCTTTTTGCAGCCTCACGACATTTTTTTTGCAGTACAGTTGTGGGTAGTAGGTTTACTATCTTTCTTCACTTGTAGTATTTTGTTGAGAGACATGGTATGTAATGATTAATTGTGGACATCTATATTTATGCTTACATGTAATTTTTGTGGACATGGAAATGATCAATGGAATGTAATGGAACATGGAATGTGATTATGAACGGGTCATGAATAGAAAAAGAAAATTTTTATATTTCGGTAAATTGTGTTATTTCTCCTGCTTATGTGTATGTCATTAGTATTCGAATGTGGAATGTATGTGCGTGGATTGGTTTGCCGAGTACCCGGATCCTAGGGGCGTCACAGATTGGTATCAGAGCCGTGGTACTCCATTCCCTTCCATGTATATTATTCCTTATTGGTATTCGGATATTGGATAGTGTTGAAGTCTTCTGATCCAACATGAATCCATAGGAGAATAACACGATTAAAACCATGTCCACATGTCTCTCATAATGTCTCTCTCAAGAAAAGCAAGTACTAATGCCTTAGTTCTTTATGTAGAACCATGCCGCCATGCGTAGACCAGGATGTGGCACAGCAGTTGGCTCTCCTTGTACAGGCGGTGCAAGGGATCCAGCAGCGCCAAGAGGCATTTGAGCAGCGACTCCAGCAGCAGGACTCCTCCTCCTACCGTCCCTCTCACGATGGGGAGGAGAGCGTCGACTTGTCGTTCTCTATGGATCCTGAGCAGCCAGAGGATACAGATGCCTTGCAGAAGCATCAGAGCACTTACGCAGCGTACCAACGGGCGGCAGTACCACGGTTCATCGGTACTACCACCCCTGACGACGCAGTGCTTTGGATGTCAGAGGTGTCCAAGGTCCTGAGGATGATACATGCACCCGAGGATACTTGGGTATCTTTTGTTGAGTACTCTCTTGCTGGGTATGCTGAGCGGTGGTGGAATGCCATCAAGGAGCACTTGACCGATCCCATCACTTGAGAGGTCTTCTTTGACGAGTTCAGTGCAGAGTTCTACTCGGACCATTGGGTGGAGGATCAGAGGAGAGACTTTGCTGAATTGACACAGGGGTCGATGACGGCCCAAGAGTACATGATCTGATACACAGAGTTGTCTCGCCATTCCCCTGCTACGACTGCTTACCCTCACGAGAACTTGCAGAAGTTCATCCGAGGGATGCGCGAGGAGGTTCAGGACAGACTTTCCACCTTGGACCTTACCTCCATTAAGGAGGTTACTGCGAAGGCAACAAAGTGGGAAGCTACACAATGTCGATTGCATGGGGGTCAGTCGCAGTTACCTCCACCCCAGCCTAGCCGAGTTGCACGTCAGGACTTCTCTCGGTTCCGTAGAGATCGTCTCCACCACCCGACAGTGGCGACACCATCTACTAGCAGGTTCGCACCATTGCCTACCTTGGGACAAGCCTTGGCAGGACGCAGTTCAGTTTCTTCTCGTCCCCCTGCGCAGACACAGAGCCGTGGACTAGGGGGCGGTAGTTCCGCTTTTGGTGGGAGCTTGTCACAAGCAGACAGTCGTACATGCTACTTTTGTAGACAGCTGGTTCACTTCAAGGCCCAATGCCCTTTGCGTACCAGTAGCTTAGGCGCGCAACAGCAACAGAGTGGAAGACCAACTGGGTCTTCCAGCCAGTTTCAGAGATCAGGATCCCGTCGAGGAGGATGTGACTTCTAGCGAGCCCCACAGCAGACAGTTAGTGTTACGGGATCTAGTGCACCACGGCGAGGACAACTGAATGCAGTAACACAAGAGCAGGCCCACGCTTCTGGATCGGTCGTCAAAGGTATGATTTCAGCTTAAGGGACGTCTTTACATGCACTGTTTGATTCAGGGGCTACCCATTCCTTCCTTGCACATCATATGGTGCCCATATTGGGTAAGTCAGTGATGGAGGTTACTTCCCCGTACTACATCAAGGGTCCAGGGGCCAATTGTTCATTATCCGCCAGGCAGTGGAGGATGTGTGTGTACAGATTGGTGGACATGAGATGCTTGCATTCTTGTTGTTGATACAGTTAGAGGATTTTGACGTCATCCTGGGCATGGATTGGTTAGAGAGGCACCATGCATGCCTGGACTGTGTTTGGGAAGACGGTGGTCTTCCACTTACCTGGAGTGCCTCCATTTCAGATTGATGGGTGCTTATCTGAGGGAGGGATTGAGTGCATCTCCGCCTTGAGGGCACAACAGTTTCTTACCCAAGGTTACGTAGGCTACCTTGCCTACGTGGTAGACTCAGCGACACAGGATCAGATGATGGAGGATGTCAGAGTTGTGCATGAGTTCCCTGATGTATTTCCAGATGAACTTCCTGGATTACCGCCAGTACGAGAGATAGAGTTTGAGATCACGCTATTGCCAGATACACAGCCGATTTCTATCCCTCCATAGAGGTTGGCCCCCGCTAAGCTCAAGGAGCTCAAGGTACAGTTGCAGGAGCTGTTGGAGAAGGGATTCATCCGCCCTAGTACGTCACCATGGGGAGCCCCGGTCCTGTTCGTGAGGAAGAAGAATGGATCCCTAAGGCTATGCATAGACTACAGGCAGTTGAACAAGAGAACGGTCAAGAACCGTTACCCACTCCCTAGGATAGATGATCTATTTGACCAGTTGCAGGGAGCATCAGTGTTCTCTAAGATTGACCTGCGATCGGGTTATCATCAATTGAGGATCAAGGAAGCCGATGTAATGAAGTCTGCATTCCGCACCAGATATGGCCACTATGAATTCTTGGTGATGCCATTTGGACTCACGAATGCACCTGCCGCATTCATGGATTTGATGAACCGGGTCTTTTGTCCGCATCTGGACAGATTTGTGATTGTGTTCATTGATGATGTTCTAGTCTACTCTCATGACGAATACGAACATGAGTCTCATCTCCGTGTCGTACTAGAGACACTCCGAGAGCACCAGTTATATGCCAAATACAGCAAGTGCGAGTTTTGGCTTTCTGAGGTGGCATTTCTTGGCCACGTGGTTTCTGGAGCGGGGGTGTCAGTTGACCCTGCCAAGATAGAGGCGGTGGTGTCTTGGGAGCGACCCAAGACGGTTACAGAGATTCGCAGCTTCCTTGGCCTCGCTGGGTACTACAGGAGGTTTGTTAGAGGGTTCTCCCAGTTGGCTCTACCCCTCACCCGGTTGACGCAAAAGGATGTGCCATTTGTCTAGAGTGACAAATGTGAGTTGAGCTTTCGAACGTTGAAGGAGCGATTGACTTTTGCGCCCATCCTCACCCTTCCTTCTGGTACCTTAGATTTCACCGTATACACGGATGCTTCCAAGGAGGGCTTTGGTGCAGTGCTGATGCAACGTGGACAGGTTGTGGCATACGCGTCACGACAACTGAAGAACCATGAACGCAACTACCCCACTCATGACTTGGAGTTGGCGGCCGTAGTATTTGCATTAAAGATATGGCGTCACTATTTGTATGGGGTGACATTTGAGATCTTCACAGACCACAAGAGCCTCAAATACATTTTTGATCAGAAGGAGTTAAATATGAGACAAAGGCGGTGGATGGAACTGCTAAAAGATTATGATTGTACCATCTCCTACCATCCTGGTAAGGGAAATGTGGTAGCAGATGCCTTGAGTAGGCGACCATACGTTGAGGGTTCGGCATCTTGGTTGCAGACTTGGGATGTGCTCACTGCACTTAGTGAGTGGCATCCATTTGAGGGCACATCCGATGCAGTGACAGTGCCAGCCAAGTATAACAACTTGTGGGATAGGATCGTTCAAGGGCATGATGCGATATGGGTCATCGTTGACCGGTTGACCAAGTCAGCACATTTCATCCCGGTCAACATGACATACACACCAGTGCAACTAGCCAAGTTATATGTTCAACACATCATTCGGTTGCATGGGATACCCAAGGAAGTAGTGTCAGATAGAGATTCCCGTTTCACATCACACTACTGGGGAGAGTTCATGAGAGCCTTGAAGACAGAGCTACATATGAGTTCAGCCTACCATCCCCAGACAGATGAGTAGTCTGAGAGGACCATTCAGACCTTGGAGGATCTACTACGAGCCTGTGCGGTTGAGTGGAAGGGATCTTGGAAGGATCACCTCCCACTAGTTGAGTTCATATACAACAACAACTACCATGCCAGTATAGGCATGGCACCTTTTGAGGCATTGTACGGGAGGCGGTGCACCACTCCTTTATGTTGTCAGCAGGTGGGTGACACCGCCATGTTCACCCCACAGATCATTGAGGAGACCTCTAAGGTGGTTGATACTGTTAGAAGGAAATTACTGACTGCGCAAAGCCGTCAGAAGAGTTACGCCGACCATCGACGTAGAGATCTTGAGTTTCGGGTATGTTATCCTACATTCGCTCTCTAGTGGGTATAGTTCTTAGCCAATACTGTGTGACTAAGTATTACCCATGAACATAGGTCGGAGACTTCTTGTTCTTACGCGTGTCTCCAATGCGGGGGTACAACGTTTCGGTGCAAAGGGCAAGCTAGCACCACGTTTTGTGGGGCCATTCGAGATTTTGGCCCGTGTGGGGAAAGTAGCCTACAGGGTGGCCCTTCCCCCACACCTCGAGGGAATCCACGACGTATTCCACGTGTCAAATCTGCGGAAGTACATCCGAGATCCCCGACACGTGATCAATTAGGAGGACTTGGCGGTGGAGCCAAACCTCTCCTTTCCAGAAGAGCCAATGCAGATTTTGGATCACGCAGTGAAGAAGCTGAGGCAGAAGGAGATCCCTTTGGTCAAGGTCCTGTGGCGAAGCCAAGACGTCGAGGAAGCGACGTGGGAACCTGAGGCGGACATGAGGGAGAAATACCCTCAATTGTTCACGGGTACGAAACTGAAGTCGTAGTCGAGTTCTTTTGTCATTTTTATGGGCTTTGCTCTCTTTGAGATTTTTATGGGCTCATTTCTCTGTGAGGCTTGGACACAAGGGTTTCGGACACTGAATATAACTAGAGTCATATTAAGTCTCGGGGACGAGACTTCCTTTGAGATTTTTATGATGTGAAACCCCCAAAACCGGAACATGGACTAAAATGCAAAATCCAGCTGAATCTGGGCTAAATTGCAAATCTGCTTTTATTCCAGTATTCAAAAAATTTAATTGCATAGTCCATTGCGTAGGGCTCGTCGATAGCTTTCAAACGAGTCCAAGAACACTAAAATCCGACTTCGAGAGCTCAAGTTATGGTCAATTTAGTGAGTAGGGGTCCGGGTCCATTCCAGACCCGAACCAAGATCCGACCCGAGATAACCCTTCACACAAAAACCCTAAAAAATCGACTTCCTCGTCAAAAACGCCTCCAAATCCCCCTTCCCAGTCGACCAGCCCTCCCTCCTCCTCTTTCTCCTCACCGGAGCTTGCCGGAGTGCCTTGAATCGACGATCCGAACCCGTGCTCGCGTAGAGAAGGTACGATCCTCCTTCCTCTTGCTGCGAGCTCCACACGGTTTTTCCCCTCTTGACGATGTACCCTTCCTCTTGCTGCGGATTTCCACTTGAGTTCAGATCTAGTATGATCGAGACACCGTAGAGCCGTAGACATCTTGTGCCCCGATTTCGTTTATATATATTGCCAACGTCTTGATAAGTTTCATGTGAAATCTGTGATGTGTGGTATGAGATGGTGTTTAGTACAATGTTATGAATCCATGAGGGGTATTAGTGATCCTTGTTGCTAATAGCAGACTGCACTTTATTGTTGTTATGAAATTTAGATTTTTCACATTAAATCCGAAGAAAGCCTAGATGGAAGGGACATCCTCCTGTTCTATTGTAAAATAGTTGTCAAGGGACATCTCCTGCATCCTTGTCAACATGCATTTGTTTGCATTCACGACATCATGAGTCATTTCAAGTTGAGTACAGTTGAAGTTCTATCAACAAGTTCCTTCAAGTATGCACTCTGCATAATTTCATCCGTTGATTTAACCATTTCTCTTGGAAATCAAGTCATTACTAATTAGTTAACTTGGGATTTTTGCATCTTGAAACCAGAAACTAGAACCATGGAGTGCTGTCTTGCAATTATTAGGGAGTAATCAAAGTAGGAACATCATGATCTTCTTGGCAGAAACTGAAATTTTTTCTCTGGTTGACAAGAAGTGCACGAAGGTATGGACAAGTTTTACTCGTGACCATGAACTCTTGTCATGTTCCCTATAGAAACAACTGGTAAACATTTCCCATCAGAATCCCCCAACGTTGGGCCATGAAACTTTTGTGAGAACTCTTCTTAACTCATCGATCATCTTTAATTGCACAAGATAAAGATTTTATAGTCAAATGCGCCCATGCAAGAAGCCGCTTATGGGAATCTTAACAAGATTAGACTCGATCTTGGCATCCCACAGATCATTGATGATGATTAATGACCGAATCATGCCATTACTCTTTCTGAATGTTCATATGACATCCTGTCCGGGATATCAACATTCGAATTGTCTTCTTTTCTACTGTTACAAATGGTCACAATATATGGGTTTCCATTTAAGTTCAATTATGAAGAATAATAAGTTCTCAGCCATCAGTGCAATATCTCTTTCTCTAAGCAGTGTCTTAGACCCCATGTTCTTCAAATACTGTATTTGGCACACGAAGTGCATGGCTTCCCCCTTATTGGCAGGTCTGGGAAGGCTCCCCCTTTGACGGATATGACACCTATGGTAATTACAATTTCGTGGGTGAGATTTTACGGTGAATGGATAGATGAAGTTAGATACCACAAGGGACGGTGCATGCACCCTTGAGGTCCCGGGTAGAAGCCTAGATGACCGCGATCCCAACTGCTATTGTAGCTGCGATGGTTGGGGGACATGTTGCTTGGCACACCGAGGTGCTAATCTGACGGTGTTGGCCTCGCACTTGGGTGCTTTAGCCCGGTGCTCGAGCGCGGGCCAAGTAGTCATGGTTGGTCGGCTAGTGTTTCGCTTGTCACTTAGAGTTAACACTCGTGTACAGACCAATGTAGGCCACATTGGTCGGTATTCCGAGTGGGAGCGCTAAGAGGGGAGTTCCGGGAAATGTGGTTAATGAAGTTGGAATGTGATGTGAATCTCCTGTGCATAAGGAGGATTGGGCTAGTCGTGAAGATTCACGGGTTGGAATCTAGATTGTGAATCGGATATCAATTGTGAAGTGGAGCTAAGTGGACGTGTTGGAAACTTAGTTAGGATGCATTGTACCCCACCGCATGCCTACGGAGGCACCCCAACCCTAAGGTGTTTTCTTTTACCTTAGAGTCATAGTGTGAGGTTTCACCCGGACCAAGACCACAGACTATCCACGAAGCTTGGTTACTCATATCTATATCCAGATCAACAATAATAATAATGAAATTCGTTGCAAGATTGGTTACCTAGTTGTTCTTTTGCACACATTTAAATTATATCCTGCTTGTTTTTGTGTAGTTTCATTCAAATCATATTGGGCAACTTTGCTCATAACGTACCTATGTGTGGATCCGCAGGTTCGCAGTAGTGACTAGCTGGAGGCACCACCCCTTTTTGCAGCCTCACGACATTTTTTTTGCAGTACAGTTGTGGGTAGTAGGTTTACTATCTTTCTTCACTTGTAGTATTTTGTTGAGAGACATGGCATGTAATGATTAATTGTGGACATCTATATTTATGCTTACATGTAATTTTTGTGGACATGGAAATGATCAATGGAATGTAATGGAACATGGAATGTGATTATGAACGGGTCATGAATAGAAAAAGAAAATTTTTATATTTCGGTAAATTGTGTTATTTCTCCTGCTTATGTGTATGTCATTAGTATTCGAATGTGGAATGTATGTGCGTGGATTGGTTTGCCGAGTACCCGGATCCTAGGGGCGTCACACTTAGAGACAATGGCTTGACTTGCACCAGCACCTTACATATAGCTCTCCACGGATGAGGTGGTGAGGAGGCAGTTTCCTTTGGCTTGGGGTAGCATATGAGGGTAGTACTTCTAGGCAGAACCTCTCTTCTTCTTCTAGTGAAGGAAGTGCGTCTCAACTTGGTCTAGTGGTGATGAAGGCTAAAGACAGAAGCCGTGGGTTGCAATAAAGCTTCAAAAGAGGGATAGTCTACTGGCTCAAGAGGAAAAACTCCTTATATATGCTGCACCATGTAGATATGTTGTACAGTTGCACAAAAAATGTGCAAAAAGAAAAGAACTCCAAAAAAGTGGTGGGTTATGGTATCCATGTTACATCTCATGAAGCTTGTAGCGGGAGACTTAGCTACACTGGTTGGGCTCCCAGGGATACGTGGCTACACTGGCCATGGTCCATTCTTCATCTTCTTCCCACTCTTCTTGAGCCGGTTGCACTTGAACTTAGAAGGGAATACCTCGCTTCTCGAGGAAAGAGTTGCTAGACCGGGGCATTAGAGTTACCAGGTTGGGGGAGGTTGTTTCTTTGTTACTTCTGAGGTGGGGAGCTACATATCACTTACACTGCATGGAAAGATTCATGGTCATTAGAGTTTGTGTATGTAGACTTGTTCTGATCTGGTTTATTGAGGAGTCTTGTTTATAGATTAGAGGAACTTAGAGGCTGTTGAGCTTTAAGCTTAAGTCCAAATAAGGTTCTCACACATTAATAATCCAAAGATCTGATCGAGCTACATAATTCAATTTAATGAAGACAAGTTTAATAATTAGACTTAATCCATGTATATTCTCCTCTTTTTCTTTTTCTTTCTCTTTTTCACTTCTTTTTCAAATAAGTGTTTGCTAAGGGACTAGCAAAGTTGAGTATAAGGGGGTGATGAATACTCATTCATCACTCTTTATTCTTATATTTTAGCTACAAAAACCTTTGCAAATACATGTAGATAGGAGTAAATACAAATAATTACCAAAAGACATGCATTGTATAAAGTTTAATAATTAGCATGTTTTTGTGCAAAAATAAAAGAATAAAGAGACAAAAGAAAAAGAGGGAGATATTTAGAATAAATATTGAGCAACCTAATCCCAAGGAAGGGCTCAGCATGGGCCTGACCGCATAAAAGCCAAAGTAGAGGGAGATAGGGGCTCATGTGTGTAAATATACCTTTAAATATAATAAAATATTTTCCTCCAAAAATAGAATAAAATGATCTTGCATATATTTGTATATATTTGTAAATATAAAATCCAAATAAAAATAGAAAAAGTAAAAAGAAACTAAAAATACTCTTCCTTGTACATATTCACTTTATATATATATCCACACTTATATTTATTTAGCCTTGTAAATAAATAAATTAAAATCCCTAAAAATTTGTATATACTCCATCTTTTATGTTGTAAATAAATAAAATAAAAACCATAAAAACAAAAATAAAATAAAAAGAACAAAATTAAAAATTAAAAAGATCATAGTACACATACCTTGTATATAGATGTACATATCTACTTATTTCACCCTTGTATATAAATAATAAAAATAAAATAAAAATATCTTTTTATTCCTAATTTTATGCTATAAATAAATAAAATATAAAATGGGAATAAAAATGTACAAAAATAACTAATTAAAAATCAAAAATTAAAAAGCTATACTGTATATATACCTATAAATAGCACTAGAATGTAAATACCCTATTTTTATTTCAAAAAATTAATTAAAAATCACAAAAAATAGAAAAAATTAAAACAAACATTTTTCATGTTTTAAGTTTTTAATAATTCGGCCATCCTCTATTTTTAAATGAATTTTCAAATCTTTTCCAGGTGGCCATCCATGATTGGTCCACGGGGGACGTTGACCCCCTAGTCAACTCCCCCCCTTGGACCACTTCCCACGGGTCCATGACGCCCGACCCGATTTCTCAAAATTTTCGCGTCATGACCCGATCACCATACCCGTAAACCCCAGGCTCGTCTTCTTCCCCGTGCATCCGAGACCCTCGCCACCATATCCGTGTGGGGATCCGCACTTCGTGGAATCCTGCCCGATCCATTCTTCTCGAACATGCACCCATATTTAATCCGAGCTCCGCCTCCTTGTTCTTCATCTTTGGCTCATCCATTCTCCACCCAGTGACCTCCATCGTCTCAGCGAGAGTGACAGCTCATCCAAGGTGGTGTTGCAGCGAGGAGGGAGCAAGGAGACCATCGATCTGGCGGCATTGCGCTGCCGTGCACCGCCTGGAGGTGACGCCAGAGCCTCGGACACCGATGGTCCTCGAGGCAAGGACCTGGAGGTAGTCCCCGTTCTTTCTCTATTTCCTTAATTTCGCATTTCCCCCAAATTGCTCTGTCATCTTCGAGCTTCGATTCCTACCATCCTCACCTTCGTCCCGACCATCGGAGTCGCCCATCATGATCGCCTTCTCCCCGCGCACCTTCTCCACCCCTTCATCCAACCCAGCTTGCACAGGAGCTGGGAGTCGAGTTCCTTCGCCGTCACCTCGCCGGAGCTCGCACGCCCCGCCGCACCATCCACCTTCACCGCTGCTTACTGGGTCGAGGTACTTTGCCCTCGATCCGCGAGTCTGTTCCCGTGCTTTTCAAGTACATCCGAGCCCATCTGAGGGTCTCGACCGTTTGGAGCAGCCGCTTCTCCTCCGTCGGCGTGGCCTGAGCTCTCCGGAGCTCCACTGCATCATCGGAGGGTGCCATTAGATGCGGAAAGCCCCCACGCATCTTCTCCGATCATCAGTGGCCTCCGAGGAGGTATCCAGCGCCAGCACGAACCCGGCGAACCTTGCCGGAGCCCAGTTCTTCGAGGACCCTCCGTAGCCATCCGATCCAGCCCCAGCTCCAGGTCTTCATCGAGCCGTTCGTTCGTGGAGTAGCCGTGACCGTTACATCCTTAGAGGGTTGATCGAGACCGTCCGATCATCGAGGGCTTCCCACGTCAGATCCCAGCCGCCCGATATTCCACGTGGCGAGGCCCCAGCCGTCGATCAGGGCCGAGGACCCCAGTGTTTAGCCGCGCCGCACCCCGACCGTCCGATCTCCACGTGGCGAGCATCCGGGCCTCGGCTTAATAAAGGATAATTTCACTTTAGGCCTTTAGCTTTATAGTAGTTTGTTTTTAGTCCTGTAAATAGTTTTAGACTTTTATTTGTGTTGGGTAAATTGCATAGTGACCCTGTCTTATCTGTTATTTACGTATATGCCCCTGTGTGTAGTGGATCACGTGCATCGACACGTGTTTGTTTGGGTTATTTGCATGTATGGACTCATAGTTTCAGGGTGTTCTTGAATGCATTTATACTTTTGATATTTGTAGAAATACCCCTGTTAATGGTTTTAATGTGCATGTGCTTAATTTAGTGGGTATTTTACACTGAGGCCCCTGGACTTTTAGTACTTGTTACTAAATAGTCCAGGAACCTTAGTTTCTTTGCAAATAGGTCCCTGAGTGCCCAGATCACGTGCCTCGCGCGTGCAACCTTGGAGAAATTGCACCGGACCCCCTGGAACTTCTACTATTTGCGTACAGGTCCCTGTGTACTGAAACTTAGTCTTCATTTTTAATAAAATAGCAAATCAACTCCAAATGTGATGAAAATTGGATACATGGCTCCTACCATAGTGTAAAATTTTCTCTTATTTTTGGAGACATTTTTGATTTCATTTGATATTTTTAAAAATTCAAAACACATTTTTTGTTACTGTTTAACTTTAAAATTCACAAAAAATATTAAAACACCCCTAAAAATTACAAAAAATTATACAGCAGTTGTTTTGCCTTGTTTGATTTTCTGACCAATTTTGGTCATTTTTGGATATATAAAACTTATAAAAATTGAAAAACACTAAAAACCCTATAAAAATTCTAATAATTAATTGAAAAATCCAAAAACAATAATTCTGGTGCCTAAATTTTTCTTGTATTTTCTACTATACAGGAAAATTACCTTCAGATCTTGATAGGACCATTATTCATTTTATTTTGGTCCTCTAAGTCTGACTGGACAACACCTCTTTTTTTTCTTGCCTTGTTTGATTTTTATAAAATTCAATAAAAATCATAAAATTACCAAAAATTAACCAAAAACAATAAAAAACATACAAAACATAAAAACATTTTTGTTTGAATTTTTGGATGCTTTTTGAGTAGATAAATAATCATTTGTAGTTGCTTGATTCATTGCTTTTCTATTTTCTTAATTACATTAAAAATCCAAAAAAATATAAAAGACCAAAAATCAACCAAAAACCATTTTCTTTTATTTTATTCCATTTGAGACTACTTCGTAGGCCGCAAGGCCATTACATGCTCCTTGTGTTCGACCCTGGTCGCTATACCAGGTTAATCTAATAGCGAGACCGCTACTTGATCTTGTTTGATTTTTATTCGATTTTGGTGGTATGTTTTTCTCGATTGATCACCCAAGTGACTGAGGTCGCAACGACCGCATGAGGTATACCTGATTTACCTCGCTCACTCGGTTTTTGTGGTCATCAATATGTATAAAATCTGATGAGATTGTAGATTTGACAACTCGACCAGATCTAGTTGTAACAACACCTTGTTGAACACTTGGTGCTATTTCAACTTGATTTTCAGGTAGTGCAGGATTCACCATTGGTTAAACCAAAGGGATATCTTGGACTTGAGGGACAACAATATCTTGATGTTGTGTCTCATCCAAGATATCATGTTGAATATTTTGCTATTCTCTTTCTAGTAGTATAAGAAAATCCGGTAATTCAACAAGTATGATGTCTTAAATTACCATCTTGCTCACACTTTTCTCGCTATTTTCCAAAAATATAGCATTCCTTGATTTTACAATACTCGATTCCCTATTTGGACAATAGAATCTATAACCTTTAGAGCCTTCTAGATAACCAATAAAGCACCCACTCGCAGTCTTCATATCAATTTTTTTCTCACGTGGGTTATAGATCCTAATCTCATCTTGACAACCCCAAACGTGTATGTATTCCAATCTTGGTTTCCATCCTTTCCAAAGCTCAAATGGAGTTGATGAAAATGCTTTAGATGAAACTCTATTTAATATATACACGGCTGTCTTTAGAGCTTCACTCCAAAAGGATAATGGCAATGAGGAGTAACTCATCATACTTCAAACCATATCCATTAATGCGCGATTCCGTCTTTCGGCGACACCATTTTGATCTGGTTCACCGGACATTGAAAATTGATGTCCAATGCCTTTATCTTTAAGAAATCACGCAAATGGTTCAAGTTTTTGTTCTCCTCCAACATACCTACCATAATACTCACCACCTCTATCTCATCTCACAATTATAATTTTCTTTTCTAATTGTCTCTCTACTTTTATTTGATAATCCTTAAAGGTATTTATAGCTTCTGATTTTTCAAATAAAAGATAAAGATACATATAACGTGAGAAATCATCTATGAATGTGATGAAGTATGTTTGACCACTAAAACATTCCACAAGAAACGAACCACATATGTCAGTACGTATAATTTCTAAAAGACTAGTACTTCTCCTTGATCCTTTAGCATGTTTGTTGGTATGTTTTCCCTTAATACATTCCACACAAACTGTAGAATCAGTAAAATCTAGAGTATCAATTACTCCATCATTTACTAATTTCTTGATCCTTTCAATAGAGATGTGACCTAATCTTTTATGCCAAAGCATTGATGACCGATCACTATTACGTCATCGCTTTTTACCAACTACATTGCAAACAAGGAGATTAATTTCAAAATGTAGATCTAAATGTAATTTCAAATGTACCAAGCCACCTGTACCAATCAAGTTATCTTTTTTAAACATTTGGAAAGATGTACTTTCAAATGAAAATTTATATCCAAGATTACAAAGTCTAGATATTGAAATTAAATTTCTAGAGAACTTAGGTACAAAAAAATATATTTTCCAAATCAAGTACATGGCCAGTTTCCAAAATGAGCCGTTGCGTCCCAATCGCTTCAACATGTGAAGTCATGTGATTTCCCATATAAACACTTTGTTCATTTTTTAGTGGCATCCTTGTTTTCAGAAAGCTTTGGATGAAGTTGGAAATATGGATTGACGTAGAAGAATCAATCCACCAAGTATTAATAGGAACATCAACATAATTAGATTAATGACATACATGACATTCAACAATCGAAACATAATTTAAGATATTGAATTGGGTAGACATGAAAGCTGAATTATCTGCAATAATTTCATAACAAGACAACCACAATAAAAAATAACTCAAGCATAAAACCTAATCCAAAACATTAACTTATTTAATATTTTGAGAAATCAATGTACTATCATTACAAGACTTGCTGCGGCTAATGAATTGTAATATACAATTGATTCTTCTTAATAAATGAGACAAATAAATTTTCGAATATTCATTAGAAATTCCGTACCTGTGGGAATTAGTATAACTAACAAAATAATTTATTTTTCTCATTCCAAAAAAAATGTCCAATTAACTCTGTCACTTAATGCAAGTATTGGCATTGTTATCCTAGATGTTGTGGCTACTCTTGGATAATTAACCAATAATTACTCATTACAAGAAATAATATGTACAATATGAACCAATCAGATGTTGTGGCTACTCCTCCCGATTCAATTATACACATTTATCCGAATGACTTTAAAGGGAGTTAATCAAGCTATTTCCACCATGTAGATGTGATATGATGCCATTAGTTCAAATAATTGAACTCTTGCACTTAATGCAATTATTGACATTGTTATCCAAGATGCTGTGGCTACTATAAGATAACTAGTCAATAATTACCCACTATTCAAAGTGACAAAATGCACAATATAAAACGAATAGATGATGTGGCTAATCTTCCCGTTTCGATTGTACCACTTATGTCATCAAACAAGTTGATTAAATAATAAGTAATCGAAAGCAAAAAAAATTATGGAAATAGCTCCATACGGGAAGGGAAAAAATGTCCCTCCTCTTTAATGGAGGTTTGCATCTCCGAGCATATGCCCGAGCCACAGAGCCCAACTCAATGCATTGCCCTCCATACTACTGGACAGTGCAGCACGAGCCTTCACAAGACATAGAGTCAAACTCCGGACATTTAAAGGGCCTCATATCCATTTTTGAAACACAAACACAGATAACTCACAACAAGAAAGAAAAGTCTTCTAGAGTTGTTCTTCTCTTTCTCTCTCCCTCTCTATCTCTCCTTCAAGCTATTAAGCATTTTAGAGAGATTTCAATCTTTGAGAGACAATTCCGATCATTCATATTTGCTAGTCCACTCCACACCAAAGTTTGGAAATTTTATTGGTGGGAATTTATCAGCTTCCAAGTTTTCTTAATAAAAGCAACATTAGTTGGTGCGGACGTTACTATGAAAATGGATTGCCGTACCCATTCTCTTCCAGATAAATCAAATATTCAAGTATATTTGTTAATAAAGAAGGAAGCGTCACTGGCTATATTTAATGGTCAAGAGAAACAAATAAATATGGCGAGTTAAACTTCCTAAGCAAACTTTGCTTTTCAATGAAATGAAGTAACAAATTAGCTGATATCCACCGTAACAAAAAGTTTGTCTTTCTGTCCACACATCATGAACATCAACAAAAAGGCCCCGTCTCGTGCTCCAAATATTTTTCCCTGCCCATGTCAGGAAAAGAAGATAAACCAAGTAGCAATTACCAACATAAAAACTCCATTAAAAGTGCAAGAAAGGGTTATTAGTGAGAAACGTCTGCCTCTAGTTCATCTGTGATCAATACAAAAGTCCAAGAAAGGGCCCAAAAGACCTTTCATGAAACAAGAGAAAACAATCGTCAACTTGCAATCCATTCCAATTGAAAGATCTAATAACCTAATAGATCTATTAACTTAATCAAAATAGATTTAAGATACTAAATAGTTACCGAAAGCCATTGCAGCGAAAATGAAAGGATGAAGATGAGATTTCTTTCTCCTTCTCAACTCTTGCCTAATATGCTTGAGTAATGGATCCTCTTGCATTCATTAGTTGAGGGAGAGGGGACCCCAATGTATGATACTTATAATACATGATGGTTACCTATCCATTAAGGTAACCACTAAAAGCAACTTCCCAAAGATGCACCCTTTCATAATTAATCGTGAGCCACAAAATAAGAAATAAAAATATGTTGACAACTACCATATTTGGTAGTTGCATACATAATATTTCTTACATTCTCCCACTTGGATCATGTAACAAAATTGTTGCTTTACATTTGTCTAGTTAAGCTCTATTAATATGAATCTTGGTGGTAGATACCTTTTAAGCAGATATATCCTTCCAAGCATTACAATAACAATAGTTTGCTTAACATGACAAATCTTTATATGTTAATATCCAGATATTAACACGGGTCCTTTTTTTATGTATGTTCATTAATTGCATGCAACTGAAATATAACAGATAATAAACAACTAGATCATTATACCAAAACTTAAGGTGTACACACATGGATGTATTGATATTATTACAAGGTACTAGATAGACCCATTTCAGTTACATGATTGATGAATACACTAGGCGGCAAACCCTTTGTCATAAGATCCGCAATCATTTACTTAGTACCTATATGTTCAATCAATACTAAATGATCTCTAACTTTCTCTTTAACAACAAGATATTTAATATCAATTCTCATTCCGGCACGCGTATATTTGTTGTTGTTGTTGGCAAAAAATACGGCTGCAGAATTATCACAATGAATCTTTAATGGTCTTGAGATTGAATCCACTATCTTAAGACCCGCAATGAAATTCTTTAGCCAAAGTGCTTGTGTAGTAGCCTCGTGACATGCTACGAATTCGACTTCTATGGTACTTAATGTGACAAGTGATTGTTTTACACTTCTCCATGAAATAGCACCTCCAGCAAGAAGAAAAATGTATCCAGAGGTAGATTTTCTATCCTCCTTACTTCATGCATAATCCGAATCTGAATAGCCAGTAACTTCTAAGGAATCTTAATGCCGGTAGATTAGAATAAAATCCTTAGTTCCTTGCAAATATCGCAAGACCTTCTTTGCCGCTATCCAATGTTCCATGCCTGGATTGCTTTGATGTCTATCCAACATTCCAACTGCAAAACATATATCTGGTCTAGTGCATGTTTGGGCATACATTAGACTCCCAATGATAGATGTATATGGAATGTCCTTCATCTGTTCCTTTTCTAAATTATTTTGGGGACATTTGATTGAAAATTTTTTATCTCCTTTTATCATAGGTGCTGGAGTAGGAGAACAATATTTCATTTCAAATAATCTCTAATAATTTTTCAATATAGGCCTTTTAAGACAATCCAAGTACTCTATGAGATCTGTCTCTATGAATTTCAATGCCAATGGCATATTTAACATTACCCATATCTTTCATTTCAAAATTATTAGAAAGGAACATCTTTGTATCTGGCAACATCCATATGTCATTACAAGTAAGTAAAATGTCATCTACATAAAGGACTAGAAAAGCATATTTACTCCCACTCGTCTTAAGATATATGCAATTATCAACAATGTTATCAACAAAACCAAATGAAGTTATTATATTATTGAACTTAATGTACCATTGACGAGATGCTTGTTTTAGTCCATATATAGACTTTCTTAAGTTACAAACCAAATTCTTGTTATTATCTAAAATAAAACCCTCAGGTTGTCGCATGTAAACATGTTCATCCAAGTCATCATTAAGAAAGGTTGTTTTCACATCAATTTGGTGTAACTCTAAATCATAATGAGCTACTAATGTCATGATTATTCGTAATGACTCCTTTCGTGATACTGGAGCGAAAGTCTAATGGTAATTTATGCCCTCTTTTTGAGTGAAATCTTTAGCCACAAGTCTGGCTTTATATCTCTCAGGGCCCGTTCGGTAGGAGAATAAGCAGGAATAAGGATGGGGAATAAGGGGAATAAGGGTCTATTCTCCGTTCGGCTGGAGGATAAGAATAAGGAGAATAAGGTGAAATAAAGGTAGGTAAGGTGGGATAAAGATAGGAATAAGAGTGAAATAAGATGAAATAATGAGGAATAGTCGTACCACGGGGAAGCGTGTTGGGGACTTATTCCCCTTATTCCATTCCACCTTATACCCCAAACGAACAGGGCCTCAATGTTACCTAATGAGTCTTTCTTAGTTTTAAAGACCCATTTGCAACCAATGGATTTCGCTCCTTTGGGTAGCTCTACCAAGTTCCATACTTTATTTGCACTCATAGAATCCATCTCCTCCCTCATGGCATTATACCATTTAGTAGAATTAATTCCACTCATGGCTTATGAAAATGATATTGAGTCCTCTGAAATTCCCGTGTCGTAATCACATTCTTATAGATATGTTATAAAATCTGATGAGATTGTAAATTTTACTACCTGACCAGATCTAGTTGTAACAACATCGTGTTTAACAGTTGGTGTTATTTCAACTTGATTTTCAGGTAGTGGAGGATTCACCATTGGTTCAATCAAAGGAATATCTTGGGACGACAATATCTTGATGTTGTGTCTCATCCAAGATATCGTGTTGAATATATTGCTCCTCCCTTTCTAGTGGTATAATAAGATTCGGTAATTCATCAAGTATGATGTCTTTAATTACCATCCTGCTCCCACTTTTCTCGCTATTTTCCAAAAATATAGCATTCCTTGATTCTAAAATACTCAATTCCCTATTTGGACGATAGAATCTATAACCTTTAGAGCCTTCTGGATAACCAATAAAGTATCCACTTGTAGTTTTCATATCCATTTTTTTCTCATGTGGGTTATAATTCTAATCTCAGCTTGACAACCCCAAATGTGTATGTGTTCCAATCTTGATTTTCATCCTTTCCAAAGCTCAAATGGAGTAATTGTAATTGCTTTTGATAGAACTCTATTTAATATATACCTAGCTGTCTTTAGAGCTTCCCTCAAAAAGGATAAAGGTAATGAGGAGTTACTCATCATACTTCGAACCATATCCATTAACGTACGATTACGTCTTTCGCCGACACCGTTTTGATCCGGTTAACCGGGCATTGAAAATTAATGTTCAATGCCTTCATCCTTAAGAAATCATGCAAATGGTCCAAGTTTTTTTCTCCTCTAGCATATCTACCATAGTACTCATCACCTCTATCTGATCTCACAATTTTATTTTTTTCTAATTGTCTCGCTACTTTTATTTGATAACCCTTAAAAGCACTTATAGCTTCTGATTTTTCAAATAAAAGATAAGGATACATGTAACGTGAGAAATCATCTATGAATGTGATGAAGTATTTTTGACCATTAAAACATTCCACAGGAAACGAACCACATATGTCAATATGTATAATTTCTAAAAGACAAGTACTTCTTCTTGACCCTTTAGCATTTTGTTGGTATGTTTTTCCTTAATATATTCCACACAAACACTAGAATCAGTAAGATCTAGAGTATCAATTATTCCATCATTTACTAATTTCTTGATCCTTTTAATGGAGATGTGACCTAATCTTTTATGCCAAAGCATTGATGACCGATCACTATTGTCTTTTCGCTTTTTACCAACTACATTGCAAACAAGGAGATTATTTTCAAAAAGTGTATCTAAATGTAATTTATATAAATAGTCCACTAAGCCACATGTACCAATCAACTTGTCATTCTTAAACTTTGGAAAGATGTACTTTCAAATGAAAATTTGTATCAAAGATTACAAAGTCAATATATTGAAATTAAATTTCTAAAGAACTTGGGTACAAAAAATACATTTTCCAAATCAAGTACATGGTCAGTTTTCAAAATGAGCCGTTGCGTCCCAATCGCTTCAACATGTTAAGTCATGCAATTTCCCATATAAACGCTTTGCTCATTTTTTAGTGGCATCCTTGTTTTCAGAAAGCCTTGGATGGAGTTGGAAATATGGATTGAAGTACCAGAATCAATCCACCAAGTATTAATAGGAACATCAATGAAATTAGATTCATGACATACATGACATTCATAAATAGAAATAGGATTTAGGATATTGACTTGAGTAGACATGAAAGCTGAACTATCTACAATAATTTCATAACAAGACAACCATAATAAGCAATAAATCAAGCATAAAACCTAATCCAAAATATTAACTTATTAAATATTTTGAGAAATCAATGTACTATCATTACAAGACTTGTTGAGGCTAAAGAATTGTAATATATAATTGATTCTTCTTAATAAATGAGACAAATAAAGTTTCGAATATTCATTAGAAATTCCGTACTTGTGGGCATTAGAATAACTAACAAAGTAATTTATTTTTCTCATTCCAAAAAAAATGTCCAATTAACTCCGTCACTTAATGTAATTATTGGTATTGTTATCCTAGATGTTGTGGCTACTCCTCCCGATTCAATTATACACACTTATCTAAATGACATTAAAGGGAGTTAATCAAGTTATTTCCATCATGTAGATGTAATATGATGCCATTAGTTCAAAATTTGAACTCTACAACTTAATGTAATTATTGATATTGTTATCTTAGATGCTGTGGCTACTCTAAGATAATTATTCAATAATTACGCTTTACCATAGTAAAACAATGTATAGGCATTGGTAGGACGCTGTGGCTATTCCTCCCAATACAATCGTACAACTCATGACATCAAATAAAGTTAATCAAACAATTTCCGCTGTGTTAATTACATCTTAAGTTGATGCTCTAGTGGAATCAAAAGCCGATGGACTTTAGCAGTAAACCCAACGTTAATATCTAATTTGATATTAAACCCAATGTTGGAAGGGATTAATAAAAAGAAACTGACAACCTAACCTAAAAAAATGGCAATTTAAGAGATCTGAAACCAATAAAATGGATTCAAGTATGGTTCAAAGTTTGCGCATTAAATATGCACAACCACTTATGCGTGCAAACTAATGAAATAAAAAATGCATTAAAAGAATGGTTCCATGATTATGAACAAGTTCAAAGTTTACACATTAAAAAAATCATTGATTTATTACAACTCCTGGATTTATGAATCTTTGATTTATATTACTTCGAGTAATCGGCATAACCAACGAAAACTGTAAAGAATAACACATAACCAACGGAAACCAATATATACAACAACTGTATCCAATAAACAAAAAAACGAAGTTTGGATTCGCTACATCCGACAGAACTATAACATCCATCGAAACCAATTTCAGATCTGGAAATAGACTTTATCAAGATCACAAAAAAATAGAATGTGAGTTTAACAACTAGCGAGCATAGATAATGGTATAAAATAATAAAACGTAGTTAGCCATCAAGATGATCAACCAAAAAAAATATTTGTTGAATAAGGAACATCTTTGTATCTCGCAACATCCCTAGGTCATTACAAGCAAGTATAATGTCGTCTACATAAAGGACTAGAAAAGCGTATTTACTCCCACTCGTCTTAAGATATATGCAATTATCAATAATTTTCTCAACAAAACCAAATGAAGTTATTGCATTGTTGAACTTAATTTATTATTGACGAGATG
This sequence comes from Ottelia alismoides, assembly GCA_037367405.1. Classification (NCBI taxonomy): domain Eukaryota; kingdom Viridiplantae; phylum Streptophyta; class Magnoliopsida; order Alismatales; family Hydrocharitaceae; genus Ottelia; species Ottelia alismoides. Next base: position 817,316 of record JAZKJV010005014.1, read on the forward strand.
CTTGTTTTAGTCCATATATAAACTTCGTTAATTTACAAATCAAATGCTTGTTATTATCTAAAATAAAACCCTTAGGTTGTCGCATGTAAACATGTTCATCCAAGTCTCCATTAAGAAAGGTTGTTTCACATCCATTTGGTGTAACTCTAAAACATAATGAGCTACTAATGCCATGATTATTCGTAATGAGTCCTTTCGTGATACTGGAGCGAAAGTCTCATGGTAATCTATGCCCTCCTTTTGAGTGAAACCTTTAGCCACAAGTCTGGCTTTATATCTCTCAATGTTACCTAAGGCGTCTTTCTTAGTTTTAAAGACCCATTTGCAACCAATGGATTTCGCTCCTTTGGGTAGCTCGACCAAGTCCCATACTTGGTTTGCACTCATAGAATCCATCTCCTCCCTCATGGTATTATACCATTTAATAGAATAAATTCCACTCATGGCTTTTGAAAATGATATTGGGTCCTCTGAAATTCCCATGTCGTAGTCACATTCTTGTAGATATGTTATAAAATCTGATGAGATTGTAGATTTTACTACCCGACCAGATGTAATTGTAACAACACCGTGTTGAATAGTTGGTGTTATTTCAACTTGATTTTCAGGTAGTGGAGGATTCACCATTGGTTCAACCAGAGGAAAATCTTGGATTTGAGGGACAACGATATCTTGATGTTGTGTCTCATCTAAGATATCGTGTTGAATATTTTGCTCCTCCCTTTCTAGTGGTATAACAAGATTTGGTAATTCATCAAGTATGATGTCTTTAATTACCATCCTGCTCTCACTTTTCTCGCTATTTTCCAAAAATATAGCATTCCTTGATTCTACAATACTCGATTCCCTATTTGGACAATAGAATCTATAACCTTTAGAGCCTTCTGGATAACCAATGAAGTATCCACTTGTAGTCTTCATATCCATTTTTTTCTCATGTGGGTTATAGATTCTCAGCTTGACAACCCCAAATGTGTATGTGTTCCAATCTCGGTTTACATCCCTTCCAAAGCTCAAATGGAATGGTTGGAACTGCTTTTGATGGAATTCTATTTAATATATACATAGCTGTCTTTAGAGCTTCACTCCAAAAGGATAAAGGCAATGAGGAGTTACTCATCATACTTCAAACCATATCCATTAACGTGCGATTCCGTCTTTCGGCGATACCGTTTTGATCCGGTTCACCGGGCATTGAAAATTGATTTTAAATGCCTTCATCCTTAAGAAATCGTGCAAATGGTCCAAGTTTTTGTTCTCCTCCAACGTACCTACCATAATACTCACCACCTCTTTTTGATCTCATAATTTTAATTTTCTTTTCTAATTGTCTCTCTACATTTATTTAATAATCCTTAAAAGCACTTATAGCTTCTGATTTTTCAAATAAAAGATAAAGATACATGTAACATGAGAAATCATCTTTGAATGTGATGAAGTATTTTTGACCACTAAAACATTCCACAGGAAACAAACCACATATGTCAGTATGTATAATTTCTAAAAGACTAGTATTTCTCCTTGACCCTTAAGCATATTTGTTGGTATGTGTTTCCTTAATACATTCCACATAAACACTAGAATCAGTAAAATCTAGAGTATCAATTACTCCATCATTTACTAATTTCTTGATCCTTTTAATGGAGATGTGACCTAATCTTTTATGCCAAAGCATTGATGACCGATCACTATTGTGTTTTCATTTTTTACCAACTACATTACAAACAAGGAGATTATTTTCAAAAAGTAGATCTAAATCTAATTTATACAAATAGTCCACTAAGCCATCTGTACCAATCAACTTGTCATTCTTAAATATTTGGAAAGATGTACTTTCAAATGAAAATTTGTATCCAAGATTACAAAGTCTAGATATTGAAATTAAATTTCTAGAGAACTTGGGTACAAAAAATATATTTTCCAAATCAAGTACATGACCAGTTTCCAAAATGAGCCGTTGCGTCCCAATCGCTTCAACATGTGAAGTCATGCGATTTCCCATATAAACACTTTGCTCATTTTTTAGTGGCATCCTTGTTTTCAGAAAGCCTTGGATGGAGTTGGAAATATGGATTGAAGTACCAGAATCAATCCACCAAGTATTAATAGGAACATCAATGAAATTAGATTCATGACATACATGACATTCAAGAATAGAAATAGAATTTAGGATATTGAATTGAGTAGACATGAAAGCTGAACTATCTGCAATAATTTCATAACAAGACAACCACAATAAGCAATAACTCAAGCATAAAACCTAATCGAAAATATGAACTTATTAGATATTTTGAGAAATCAATGTACTATCATTACAAGACTTGTTGTGGCTAAAGAATTGTAATATAAAATTGATTCTTCTTAATAAATGAGACAAATAAATTTTCAAATATTCATTAGAAATTCCGTACCTGTGGGCATTAGAATAACTAACAAAATAATTTATTTTTCTCATTCAAAAAAAAATGTCCAATTAACTTCGTCACTGAATGTAATTATTGGTATTGTTATCCTAGATGTCATGGCTACTCTTGGATAACTAACTAATAATTACTCATTAAAAAAATGTACAATATGAACCGATCAGATGCTGTAGCTACTCCTCCCGATTCAATTATACACACTTATCTAAATGACTTTAAAGGAAGTTAATCAAGTTATTTCCACCATGTAGATGTAATATTATGCCATTAGTTCCAAATTTGAACTCTACAACTTAATGTAATAATTAATATTGTTATCTTAGATGCCGTGGCTACTCTAAGATAATTATTCAATAATTACGCTTTACCATAGTAAAACAATGTATAGGCATTGGTAGGATGTTGTGGCTATTCCTCCCAATACAGTCGTACAACTCATGACATCAAACAAAGTTAATCAAGCAATTTCCGCTGTGTTAATTACATCTTACTTTTATGCTCTAGTGGAATCAAAAGCCCATGCACTTTAGTAGTAAACCCAACGTTAATATCTAATTTGATATTAAACCCAATGTTGGAAGGGGTTAATAAAAAGAAACTGACAACTTAATCTAAAAAACGGCAATTTAAGAGATATGAAACCAATAAAATGGATTCAAGTATGGTTCAAAGTTTGCACATTAAATATGCACAAAAATTAATGAAACCACTTATGGTGTAAACTAATGAAATAAAAAAATGCATTAAAAGAATGGTTCCAAGATTATGAACAACTTCAAAGTTTACACATTAAAAAAATCATTGGTTTATTACAACTCATGGATTTATGAATCTTTGATTTATATTACTTCAAGTAATCGGCATAACCAACGGAAACTGTAAAGAATACCACATAACCAACGGAAACCAATATATACAACAACTGTATCCAATAAACAAAAAACGAAGTTTGGATTCGCTACATCCGACAAAACTATAACATCCATCGATCAACCAATTTCAGATCTGGAAATAGACTTTATCAAGATCACAAAAAAATAGAATGTGCGTTTAACAACTAGCGAGCATAGATAATGGTATAAAATAATAAAACGTAGTTAGCCATCAAGATGATCAACCGAAAGGTTGTTGATTTGAACGGAAAAGGCACCAAAAGATCAATGAATGCTTACAAACACGTTCAAAAAGCCATCACAAATTAAAACATATTCATAAAAAACTTGCTTGCCCAATCCAATTCAATGCCAAAAAATCAATAAAATAAATACAAAAACTAGTATTTCCAATATCAATCTTTAAAAGGAAGCATCTCAATGAAACACATGCAACAATAACATAAGCCTGCATTATATAACCAATATAAACAAACTTCCTAATATAAGATATTTTAACAATTCGACCTTGCTCTGATACCAATTGATAGATCTAATAACCAAATAGATCTATTAACATAATCAAAATAGATTTAAGATACTAAAAAGTTACCGAAAGCCATTCCAACGGAAATGAAGGGATGAAGATGAGATTTCCTTCTCCTTCTCAACTCTTGCTTAATATGCTTGAGTAATGGATCCTCTTGCATTCATTAGTTGGGGGAGAGGGGACCCTAATGTATGATACTTATAATACATGATGGTTACCTATCCACTAAGGTAACCACCAAAAGCAACTTCCCAAAGATGCACCCTTTCATAATTAATCATGAGCCACAAAATAAGAAATAAAAATATGTTGACAACTACCATATTTGGTAGTTGCATACATAATATTTCTTACAGGTTTGTCAATGTGCAGGAGGCGGTGGATATACTATGGACATCGATTGAATTGCATACCATGTGGTTTGATGTTGATTTAAGTAGACTTGCTTTGAAGAGCAAAGACTGTCGATCGATGATCGGAGTTCTTGGGCAGAAAGCGAGCACCCGATTCAAAGACTTTTGGAATAAAGAAATTAAAGAAGAAAAAAATAAGAAATCACATTCAATGGCCAGGAGAGGCACTTGCGCACCATTGCATGCACAAAGTAACACGAACCATTCTCAATGATTATGAACAACGGCCAGCGGATCACACAGGCTCATATCCTTATCTTCCAAGAACAGATGACAATTTGTTCCACTGGATTCAGGAAACGATATCAGACATTATTCGCGCGTGCCTCACAAACATTCCCCGCGTGATATACATGGAGTGTGTCTGCAATACTATCGAAGAGAGGGAGTATAGAGTTAGGAATGCTGCATCGTTTCTTGGAGAAGCAAAAGACGACATCCTACCAATTATGGAAGAACAAAAGATCCAGTTAAAATTAGATAAGGATCAGAGGCCGTACATTGATGAATGGATAACGAAACTTCAAAATACAGAAATGTCTTGATTCAATTTGAGTGACTAGTTTAATGTTGATTGATAGTGCATGATCTAAGCTTTGTAAAATGTCATGGATACTCCTCGAAACCAAGTTTGGATGTTGTTTCATTGTAATATCACGACGCAATTAAATTTTCAGTGGGTCTCCTTCTATCAACAAGTCACAGTTAAAGTGTGTCTATGGCTTCTGCCACTTCTCTTTGCTGCAGGAACAACAGTAAAGGAGCATGTAATGCACAAATTTATTGGCCAAAGAACAGCCCAATGTGCGCATGCAAGCATTATACATGCTAATTACTGTTCCCACGAGAAGGCTTCACACGCGTTGTCTGCTCTGCTAGAGATAGTTCCAATTTCCAAGTGTTACATCACAAAAAGGGAATGCTCGGTTTTCTTGCATTAGAAAAGGAGCGTTAGAAAGTTGAAGAATAAAAAAGATAGCCAGTCGATATTAAGAAAACAAGTGTTGGTAGTAGGTTACATACTAGGGTTCCAGCCCCCGGTGATGCTACATCATGTCGCATTGGAGTTAGCAGGTGATGCACAATAGCTGACCTGCTATGACACTCATGTCATAACAAGTGGGGGTCGATAGTATATGGTGTTGTATCATGTCAGGCTAAAAGGAGTAGAAACCGTAGCAGGTGCACACCTTGAAGCGCAATGGTGTCCTGCTATGGTGTTCTGACCATAACATGTAACTTCACTCCAATTGTATGTGTGAATAGTAAAGGTGTCCGGTGGTTTTCCTCCTCCTCCCGTGGTGCTTGGTTGTAAGGGTGCACATGGATCGGATAAAATATGTAATCCTACCCAATACATTGTTATTGGATGCTATCGGCTTAAATTTATAAGCCTAATGGATTATATCGGATTGAAATTTTACAAATCCGTTCATTTATGTATTGTATTGGATTATTGTCAATATTCGATCCAATCAAATATGTTAATAAATAAATAAATAATAATTCATTATTATCACTAGAGCATATTATATATTTAATTTTATTTAAAGGTGTGTAAATATCAGGGCTACTGTCTTTATAGTTTAAACCCATTCCAACTCAATCTTTACATCACCTCACTTACTAGAAACCCCTTTACTACACCCAACTAACAAAGCAATACCTATTCACAGTTCCCTTTTGATTTTCAAACAAAACACCTTTCTTAAAAAATATAATACTAAAAGCTAAACCCTTTCCATCACTTTCAAACAAAACACCCACCCAAGACACATAACTCTCCACCCTTGGTCGCACCCATCTTCACCGGCTTCCTTCCTCGTTCCCAGGCACACACACGTGCCTCTAGATCTCCTTTGCACATGCACAACCAACCTCGTCCCTAGCTGTCTGTCATCCTTGTCCTCAACTGCGCCCTCCTCGTCCCTAGTCACGCATATGCATAGTTAGACCTCCCTAGTGCATGGGCAACCATACATAGTCATGATGAAGCTCTAAGTGCATGAATTAATGTCGATCCATTGTAGCAGAACACTTAGCTTTTCATACATAACTGAATTAATGATCTCCGCGAAGAGGATTCGGTTTTAATTTTAACCTGGGAAGTCCATGGTCAAAAACAAGGATGCACGATCTTTGGTAATTAAATTTAATTGTCAAATATTTATCTAGCAATTTCTAGGACAAATTAGTAACTATATGTATAAATACCAACAAGACGATTCTTAACACAATTTTTATGCAGTTAACAATAAATGAAGATAATAATGCACAAAAAACACACTTCTAACAAACACACAACGATTAGACACACAAAGATGACTTGGATTAAATATATAAATATTTTGAATTGATTGAATATTAATTAAGGAATTAATCAAGAAAAAATGTCATGTAAGTCTCAAAACCTACTAAACAAGAGTTGAACTTTTAATTTCACTTTGATGCTTAATAATTTCAATCATCTATGAAATCACTTAATGACCTAATGATAGTAATTATAAATAACTAACGATTGATCAATAGAAATCAAAGTAACTAAAAGGTTCAACTGCTCCCAAAAAGTGCATTTTCAATGAAGTCAAAAGATATAAATGAGAACTTATAACAAAGAACAATTCATGCATGATTTTTAAAATAAAATTAGAAAAAAATCACATCAATTAGATTTATGGATAAAAAAGACATTCACTATTCAATCCAGGGGCATAAATACAAAGAAAAATCCAAGTTTAATTACAAATAAAGACAAACAGGGACTAAAACACAAATAAGATAAACATCAGAGGGTTTTCTACAATTTTCACAATGTAGGGGTACTTATATGCTAATAATAGAAACTTAAGGGCTGCTGCTGCAATTTTCCCAATCACAAACGCAAAGCACGTGACCTGTCTAGGCTTGGTATTGGAGGCTCGGTCCACGTGTCGTCTCCTGATGGTTCACAATAAGCTCGGGCGTAGGCTCGGATGCCAAGCCTTAGTCTTGAACCATTGCTTCGGCAAGTGCACATGATTCAATTGGAACCGTCATATCTTGCCTAAAATGGAGAGATCTAAGGTATCTGCTCGTCGCGAGTTCTTCGTCCCCTCCGCGGAAGGCAGAGCACAGGCAGATATACGACGAACATGTACTAGCTCCTCCTTGCTCCTTTGTCACCCCTTAAGGTATGATGACCTTTATAAAGGCTTAGAGAACTCGACGACGAGCAAAAGATGAAGAAGAAGACCTCACAATGACTTGATGATAAAGCTCTGCCAGAGAAGATATAGGAGATTGGATCTCTACTTCAGTTTCTGACCCTTGAACTCCAATACCCTACAATGTTGGTTCAAAGACAATACAAAGCCAACTACAATATATTTGAATAGTTGGGAGATGAAATGGAGTTCACGTATAGTGGAGGAGAGGAACCCTAGTTGGATTCTAAGCTAATGATAAGCCTAGAAAGAATCGATGTGTGTCATGGACACACACATGAAGAAACGAGGAGATCTATTGGAGTAATATGTGTGGATGAATGATCAATGGCGAGGATAAATGAGGCTTAAGATCTTGGATTGATTAAGGAATACAAATGCAAAAATTAGGACAATAACATAGTAAACTAAGATAAGAAGTTTTACCTTTAATGGAAAGGTGAAGACGAAGCAATAGAGACTGAATCTCAGTCAAAGAATGAAGATTAAACTTCGTAATCATCACTTGAGCTCCTGACCAAGGAACTAAGCTCGAACAACCATGGATTGGGTCGTAGCTTGGTGTCAAAACCAAGGATCTCGCCAGCTGTGCACAACCGTCATCACTCTCAATCTCATCCTCGTACTGTCACTAGAGGTCGGAGAGGCTAAGGTGTAGATCTAGGAATGGCGGATAGCTGGAGCCAATAGGTAGTGTGTGTTTTTTATATGTGAAGAACAATGTAGGTTGCTTCTCTCTAGGCGATGGTTTCAACCACTTCTACTTAGCATGGGAATTAGGGTTAAGGATCAGAGGATGATAGGTATGGAAGCAGGTAGCTTAAAGAGAAGATTAGTGGTGGTTTCGAGGGAAGAGAGTGCATATGAGGTTGGCAAAAATCAGAATAGTTACTAATGGATGAAGGATTGCGATGCTTGGAGTGGGGGCTGGAGGTTGAAAATGAACCTCAACCATCTGATCGTCAGATCAAATGGTTGGGGTTAAAGTGAAGATGAAAGGCTATGATCCCTGATGCGAATGATCAGAGGGTCCATATTGTGGCAATTATGAGCGGATGAGATTGAATTTTGGATAAGAAGATCGGACGACGCTAGAGGCGCCTCCTAGTAATAGAATATGCGAGCCACGTGGACGACCAAGGAAGCACCATGTGTACCAATCAGAATTAGGATAAATGGAAAAATCAAAGAAAATTAGAAAAGAATTATTCAGAGAGGGATTTAGGAAAAAATCATGAACATGAAAGTTAGTATCGATGAGATCTACAACTTTTATGTAAAAGTCAAAGAGATGAGAAGTCAATTATACATAGATAAAAATTTAATACTAATAAAAGGAATATAAACCATTTTCTTTGATATTGTATTTTCTTTCATGTTAATTTATTTATACAGATTTTTTTATTTTTTTGATTTTTAATAAGAAATAAATATATAAAATACTACACCATAATAGGGTTATAATATTATATAATAATTAGTGTCAGTTATTTACAACAAGGTAGTTAATAATTAGTGTTATTAGTCAGTAAATCTTTGTGATTAACGTAAGCAAGAGAGATAAATATAGTAAATTAAGCTGATAAATCTGGGATTTATCACCCCCTGATTAATCTGCGATTCATCATATTTATTTATTTATTTATTTTAGCTTAAAATCCCTTATAAAACACCTGTATATAATACTAACTCCATGTTATTACTAATGTGCATCTGTGTGTAAATATTGTATATTCGTATATTATTTTAATCTAAAATAAATAAAGAAAGAAAGGAAAAATAAAGAAAAGAAGACTGTATATATGTAATAGATACATGTTAATCCAAACCCTGAGAGAAGGACAAGACTTGACCTAGACCAGGAATAAAGTATGGGAAGACAGGGTCCTTAATCAGAAAATCCAAAAAATTTGTGGGTTGTAAATATTTCTCACTTATTTTATGTATGTTTGTATAAAAATATCACTATTTTATTTGTACATAAATTGACCTTAAATACAAAATTTAAAAAAAGCTGTAATTAAAAATGTTGGCTAAATAATAAAAATACTTGCACAACGAAAACATATATATAATAAAAGTAACCACACTCGAAAAAAGCCATTAAGCGATAATTGAAAGATCAATTCTAGCTCCATATGAATTTAGATTGAACCAAATCCACTTCCATTGTATTCTAAATTAATTATCTTTAAAATGGTTGTGATTTTATAATTTTTGAAGTTATAATTGAAAAGTCAGTTTTCTGGGGTGGTTTGTGCAATTTTGCCATTTATATGTACATAATGTATTTGTAAATATTTTAAAATATTTTTACTAATTATTTAAAATAAAAAAATAATAAATAAAAAAATAAAAATTTTAAAATAAACAAAAAAACTAATTTGCTTATTTACCCATGTATATAATGTCATATAAGTATATAACATATATATATATATTTAATTTACTTAATTAACTATCACAAAAAAGTAAAAAATAACAATTCCAATAAATAAAATGACGAAAATACAAAAAAGAAAGTTAATTTCTATAAAAAAATTTAATACTTATCTTGCTACTTTATCACATTTCCATTTTTTCTTCTCTCTTATCTCTTATCTTCATCCAAAAATTCAAAAAAATTCAAGCTTCAATCCCATTCTATCTATTAATAAGGATCTTTCTCCATCTTTTTGATTCGATCAATCTTTGTTGAGAGGAGCCTGATCTTCGAGAGTCTTCATGTCACAAAAGGTTGCCTAGCCTCCGAGCCATCCGGTAACATCGAGTCGGCCTTCGTCGAGGTGATCAAGGTCTTTTTCGCTCCTAAGGTGAGATCCATTTTCTCTTATTTTATTCTAGGTTAATCGCAGTTTTATTTTTGCGTATTTTTTTCTTCGTTGTCATTTTCTTAGATATTAAAATCCATCACGATTTGATTCGCCACCAACTAGATTTTTCATCTCACTTTCTCGATTTATACACATTCTTTTCGACCTCGCACAATCCCCCACCTCTAACCACGCACGGTGGTCGAAGATCCGGTTCCATCTGCCTTTCTGAATCGCACGCATTCACATCTTCTGTGTGATTTTATGATCGAGTCACCATGCTCGTATCCTCATTTGTTGATAAATAAAAAATTTTAAAAAAGTAAAAACATATCTATTCTTTCTCCCTAACATTTGTTTTGCAGGATCACCTAAAAACAAATAGAAAAACAATACTAAAATTTTTTTGTTGTTTCTCTTTTATTCAAAAAATATATATTTTTTATAATTTCTTATTAACAGTAAGAAACAACAAAAAAGACTTCTATGCGGGACAAACCCCACCGCCGCCCAGGCATGCTTCCCTCGCTGACCAGAGCTGCATGGAAGCCACGCCACCATCGTGCGCGAGACATCCGCCTCCGTTGACCGTTGAAGCTGCTACCTCCACCGACCGTTGCCGTTGACCTGAGCGTGTGTCGCCCAGGCCGCCCACACTCAAGCTACGCTGTGTGTGAGTGCACCGTGGGCCACCATCACCTCTAGCATGCCATCCTCGCACCTCAACCGCGTCCTCAGAAGCCATCTGATGAATCCATGATTCATTAACTTTTCTGTCGCATTTTGTCTTAAAACCATTAACAAATACATGTAAATAATCATTAATTCCACATTTTATTCAAATCCTATTCATAAATAAAAATGCACTTTTATGCCTCAAAACACATGTAAATAAATAAAGAATGGAGAAAATAAAATAAGGCAGATTGTAGATATGTGTATATGTACAATATGACTCAGATAATATAAATATAGCTGAAAGATATATTTATATAACCTAACTCCCAAGACCAATTCAACATGGATTGGTCGATAAATCAATATGTTGGGGGAGATAAGGAAAGAAAATCATAAAAATAAATTAAGATATACTTTACACACTTTTCACTATTTATCAAATAAATACCAAAACTACATTGATTTTTAATTAATTCAGATGAACACATTTTCACCAAAATTTTTTCCTAATTATTTTTTAAAAAATGCATAAAAAATATAAAAATAATTTGAAAAGATTATCTTGTATATATACCAAGAAATCCAGCTTTTATATTGTCAAATTGTCAACTTCCGAAACTCATAACTTTCTCATACGAACCCAGTTTCACTCTACTCACTTTTAAAGTTCAAAAAATAATATTCTCTAATTATTAAAGGTGATTTCACTAAAATCGGAGTCTGTTTGCAAAAAGTCAGTTTTAGGACCTATTGACAACGAGGTTTCTGGGCTATTTATTTTATTTAAAATACATTATATATAATTCTATTAATTTTATAATTTCTAATTATTTTCATGATCTTGTAATTTACACTTTATTTATTTCAAATTTTTTTGGAGCTTAGTTATTATTTTAATTAAATCAAAAACACTAATTTATAGATGAAATTGAACTATATAACTTATACCTATATTTATCAATATATCTAAATTAATTTATTAAAATCCTGAAAAATTCACATAGACTTTATTTATTATTCTAATAATTAATAAAATATAAAATTAACTATAATTAATTAATTATTGAATTAAAAATTCAATATCTATTTTTTAAGTATTAATTATACTTGTTTACTAATATAATATTTATATTTCGAATAATAGTTAGTATTTACGAAAACTAATTGTAACATATTTAGAGAATTTAATTATTTACATTTTTCATTTTTATACTTGTCTAAAATAATGTTATTTACTATTTAGTATATAATTTATACTCTATTTAACATTCTGGCCAACCAGGTGATGACGCGTGAGCACCTGGCTCTTCTTCTTCAAGAACCAGGCCGTTGGAACTCTGTTCCAATGCCTCCTCTTTGACGATTTTGCCTGCGCACCTAATAACTTCTTCCCTTTATCTTCACCCTCCATACTATTCTCCTAACAACCCTCATACTCGCCCGCCATTAGATCTTCCTTGGAGCTCAAGCAAATCCTTCATAAATGGCTATGAAGTTGGCAAGATCCAACTAACTTCCTCCAACTACTCAGAACACATCAATTCCAGTGGCTGACCCTCTCCCTTTCAAGTTTCGTACCAGCCATCAAAGGTGGTGATAACATCTCAAAGAGGCCTAGCGTGGAAGAGGAAGGTTGTAGGAGAAGATCCAAGGTACAGTGCCGCATCGGGCCGCGTGGAGCTCCGAGAAGCCGCACCGTCGAGCAAAGCCCAAGAGGTCATATACCTTCTACTCCCCAGGTATTTCATTCACCTTTGTATCTTTTATTTTTCGATTTTGGTGCATCAAGGGTAGTTAATCACACGATTAGGTTCCATAACCATCCATCAAAAATGCGAATCAAATTCCCATTCTCAATTTTGTCTCGATTCACTTGGATTCATTTTCATTCACACGCAATTGTTCAGAGACTAAGTTTCATTTGTGCTGGAAATGTCATATTGATCCTGCGATTTTTAACAAGTCGGTCAATTCTTGAACGAATTGAGCATATATTTTTGTCATTTGCAGATCTATCAACAATCTGGAGTAATCTCAAACACAATTGGGACTCGCGACCTCTCGCAAATCAAATCCAAAGAGGACTCAAATACCACGAAGCTTTAGGAAGAAAGCAATAGCCGTCAGCTTCATCAGCGTTCTTCCGTTGATCTTGCCCATCTTTGATCGAGTTCACCCGCGGGAGAGCTTGAGGGGTGGAGGAACCACCCCTCTGGCCTCTCCAGAGGCCCCAGATCGCCACCAGTCGTCGGGGAGAAAGTGGAGAAGATCGCTCCCGCGTCAGTTGCACGAACAACTTCAAGAATATCAAGAACGCCAGGTCGCACAGTCTGCCGACACGTGTCCCTAGCGGACGGACCCGATTGCATCTGGCCTTCTAATCTCAGTCGTCGGATGTGAAGGGGTGTGAAAATTGCATCATAAACCCTACCAGCTTCCAGAAATTATAGCCGGCCTCCAGAGTTTCCAGTAATTGCAATTAGGTCCCTATGCAGGGACCTAATTGTAATAAAACATATTTCTTTTGCATTTTAGTCCCTCCAGGGGCTGTTTTATAACTGAAACTTAACAATTTTTTGGAGTTAGGCCCTTGTCTTGTAAGGTCATTTGAACCTCAGATTCTTCTCATTTTTCCGCGAATTTTCTAGGGTAGCTTGATAACTACTGACGAGTCTGATATTCGCTTGGTAAAAAGATGTGGATTTATGATTGTGCGTAAAAATATTATTTGTCGTTTGTGCGTGTATGTAGGCGGAAATCGGAATCGGTAAAGAAAATAACCACACAAAATATTCAATAATTTTAATCAATGTGGTTTTATGTTTATTTTACTTGGGCAAGTCCCAAGGTCGATAACAAGGAGGTAAAGGAACAACCTAGAATTATGTCTATCAAAATTCGTACGTGGTTTTCAAGGCGGTCTTTTTTTGGAAATTTTAATGCAATAAAGGATGCAATATGCAATTTTGGCCTATTTTAGGGACTAAAATGTCAATTATGTTCAGACGATGTCCGAAAAATATGAAACTTTGGCATGATGTAAAATATGATGAAATGAATGCATTGTAATTTTTTTGGAATTTTTGAATGCAATATACTTTTTTTATGAATTTTTAAATGCAAACAGAATGCATTTCGATAATTAATTATAATAAATATTAAACCTAATTATTTTCAAGGAGAAAAATTATCTAAGATCTATCACTAGGTGATTAATTTCAGAAAAATCCTAAACCTCGAAAATACTAATTTCAATACCTATTAAATATTAAACACTGAAATATGCAAAATGATTTTTACAGGGCAAACTATGCATGCAAATGCAATTTTTTCGGGCACAATGTCAAGCACAATTAATTTTGAGATTTTTTTGGTCATATAAGATATGTCAAGCACAATTAATTCTACAATATGTGTTTTTTTTAGAATTTTTAGAGAGCAACGATTAATCAATTGCAAATTTCAGAGCATGAAATGTGAAAAATACACAATTTTCTACAAATCAATTAATTATTAATTAACCTTTAATCACAAAAATATCTGCAATATGTCAACATGTAAAGAATTAAATGACAAACATAATGCTATTTTTTAAATAATAAAATAATATCATACAGAGGTCTAAAATTAATGGGGAACACAGGGGTACATATGCAATAAAATAAATATAAATATATAAAGAAACTACAGTGGGGGGCCTAGGTGAAATTACCAATGCTGGTGGGGGTTGCGTTGCAAAATCTCCAGAGGCACGTGTGTGTCACGTGCCCCTTTGTTCGGCGGGGGCTTCCGCCTAATAATCCCACGCATCACGTGATGTATGCGTGCAGTGACAGGCTCGGGTGAGACAAGGCTTGGTGCTCCACGTGTCGAGGTCGTGCGCTTCGGGCGGCCCGAGGCTAGAGGTCTGGAAAGTGGTTCGGAGCGAGGTTCAAGAAAGATCTGGACCACCGATGAAATTTCGATCCAACGCTCTGGATGGGTGGCGTATGGACGGTCAACATTGGAAGATCGTCGTGATCGGACGTCAGGTGTTTGGCCGACACACGACCAGCGGTCGTCGGAGGAGAAGCGGAGCAGCCGGACGTCGATGAAGATGTGGCGTTGATCGAAGTGGCCGGAGCGTTGTCGGAGAAGATGATGAGGAAATCAGCGTTGACGAAGTCGTAGGCGGAAGACGTTGACGTGCTCGATGGTGGATGGGTCGTGGAGTAGTTGACGATAATGGCAGTAGGCGGAGATGATGATCGAAAAGGGGGAGTCGTGGGTGGTTGATCGGAAAGTGGGAGATGCGGAGTGTTGACGAGATCGAGAAGATGATCGAGGCAGACGTAAAGATGGTTTGAGTTGATGAGTACCTGGAGGGGAAGTGCTCGACGGCGTTGGAAGGCCGGAGGAAGCAGCAGCACTGATGGCTGGGCTGCGACGAGGTAGTTGACCCCGGATCACGCCGACGGGAGGATGGGCTCGGTCTGTCACTAGCGGGGGGGAACTCCATGGAGTAGACGGCGGATGTTCGACGAGGGGGGCAGCACATTTTCTTAAATAGTGGAGGAGGTTTGGTCCAAGGCGGAAGCTAATCGCATGATGGTGTTTTGACGAGATCCGATGGATGGGGATCAATCGATGATGAGGATTGGGATTTGATGGGAGGTTACGAGATATGCGGAGGAGGCGGTCGAGGGATTCACGGTGGTGGGAGGCGCAAAAGAGGAAAGTGGGGGTGCCGATTGGGAAAGGAGGCTAGTGGCGAAGATGATCCTGGGGCCGTCCGATCAGCCGCGATCGGACGACCCTCTTCGTGCCACGTAGTGGCTGAGGGAAGAGTGCGGGGCACGTACGTTGCACGTGACTGGGTGGCATGTGCCTCGCACGTGCGGGTGCTTTTAATTATTTTTTATAAAATGATTAATAAAAGGGCGAAAATGACTGACACGTGTCGGCTC
Organism: Ottelia alismoides; assembly: GCA_037367405.1. NCBI lineage: Eukaryota > Viridiplantae > Streptophyta > Magnoliopsida > Alismatales > Hydrocharitaceae > Ottelia > Ottelia alismoides. Next base: position 833,214 of record JAZKJV010005014.1, read on the forward strand.
CAGGATTATCCACGTGTGAGCCCCACAAAAATTAGAATTTAAATCCTTTGTAAAATATAAATAAATAGTAAACAGTGTTGGATCGAAAAAGTTTCTTCACAAAAATTTCTCATCTCGATGAGATCTACAACTTTCATGAATACATCAAAACCAAAATTGATCAAGTGCACAAAGTGATATTTTGGGGGTATCCCATGTACATAGAATACCTTGATTTTTGGGTTTTGTAATTTTTATGTCATTTTTAAACTAGATAAAAATCCGGAAAAATATGGTAAAATCAGAGATAAATAATTACACATTAATCTATTTTTTTGGATTTTTATTAATTGATAAAATATGTACATAAAATATCAGGTCAAAAACCGCTAAAATACAAAATGTACAAAAAGGGCCCAAAACTCAACTTTCGCATATGAGCTCCGATTCACTTGTACTTGGTATTATTTTGAAGGTAATTGAATGCACATTAGTTCAAAAGTGAGTAGGATTAAAATGGACACTGGAGGGGAAGATATGAGATTTTCAGTTCGGAAATCCCGAAATTAGGGTTTGGGTTATTGGTCCACTTATTTGGATTAGTTATTTTTTGTATTTTTCATTTATTCTTGTTAGTGACATGTACACAGTAGAAGTGGTTTTGGTTCATTAGGAGTTAGCATGAATGAGATAAAAATTAGGGAAGTTAGGCTATTTACAGGTCAATTTTGGCTTGGATTTTTTATTTCTTATTTTGTGCAGAAATTAGTGCTAAATTGCAATTCTTATGAAAACATGCATGAATGCTAATTATGCAGAATAGATGCGTAAATGTTGTTGATTTTGAGGGATTTGAGCTTAATAAATGAGATTTAGAGTGATGAATCCGAGATTCATCAACTACCTAAAGGATTTTTCGAGTATTTTCTGAATTTTTCGTCGCTTTCTTGTGCGGTTTTGATTCTTGTCTTCTCGAGTTTGTTTTAAACCGAATTTGTTAACCATTTCTTTAAATGTAAAATCAAGAATAAAAGATGATTTTTTAGGATTTATTCCTTGTCTCGAAAACCGTAGTTTGATCATTCTGCTTCCTTGTGTTCGATCCAAGCACACTTACCTGGATAAATAAAATAGTGTAAGGTTTAAATAGGTGAGAAGCCGATTAATCCACTTAACCTTTTCTCTCTCTCCTATTTTAACCAACTTTTGTTTGATTAACTCTGAGCTCTTTGCGATTCTCTACACCGACAACACATTTCTTTAACTGCAATCGGATCAGAGCTTCATCAAAATGGCATCGTTGCTGGGGAAGCGTTGTTTTTATCGCTGTTTTTGAACCGATTTTACCCTATTATTCGTGATTTTACAAATTTTTGTTTAATTTTCGATTTACGGTTTTCATTCGGTTTTACGATTTTTCGTATGTCTTTCAAATTCCTGTTTACGGTTTTTTGTGTGTTTTTATTTCTTAAATAAATTTTGCAGGGCCAACTGGTTCAGCCGGCTTTCTCGAAAGCCACAAATAGTTTAAAGTGCAGAGACCGAGATTCTCGGTTGTGGAGGGCGAGTTTAGTTAGGATTTATGGTGTAACTTTTCTTGTAATTCTTGTAAGAAAAAAAAAGAAAGGGCACTTTCCCGTGTTTTTGTTTTCGTAGAAAGGGGCCCCAAAAGGGCATCCCGACTTGTACCTCCTCTCCCATTTTTTTCGAGGTTTGATTCGCCGGGTGCCGTACATTCAGGGGATCAGCGCACCCATCACGGTTTTTCTCGCATCATTGGTTTTCTGTGGCTTTTTACAAGGCTAGGTGCTTACTTAGGAGTTTTTTCTTTCCTTTTTGATTGTGCTCTCGTAGTTAGTCTCAGGACTCGCAACCTAGGTGCATGATTTAAGGACTTATAAAAAATAAAAACACTCGTTAGACGTTTGTCTGAAAAAAGCCAAAAAAATATATAACCCAAAAATAAAATCAGGACTACTAAGATATCTGACTTAAAATAAACGTAGGATTCATTTGATTTGGGAGAGTAATCCCCACACAAGTTCTTCTCAGTGTGCGCGAGGAGATACAACCCTTAATAATAGAACCAAAACCCGTCTTTCTTTAAAAATACTACTTAGTGTATACACCTAATCACCACTTTTCAGTGGTACGCTCGGGCAGCCGGAAATAGTCTGGGTTTACTAAGCAGAGTGGGGAGTTTAGAGGAAACTGCATAAGGCTCCGTTCTCAAGCAACATGGGTAGTCGGAAACGGTCCATACTTACTCCCATACTAGATGAGAGCAAGTGATTTTCTGTAAGAACTCAGGATAGTATTGCGAGGAAAATTCGGGCACCTATCAGCTTGCGTTAACAGGTTATTATCCTTGTCTGCTAATACAACCCTAAAACCAACTAGATAAACGAGTGAACTCTTACGGTCATCATCGGGTTTTGTTGGTGAAAACAGGGTTTGCTTTGTGTTTGTTTGCGGGGCGTGAGTTTCCGCGTCTTTTACGCATTTCCCATCTTTCTTGAATCATAAATCGTTCTCTCCCCATCATTTTCTTGACATCGAAGATGATGACTCAATGGCTTTTCTGCTCAGACTCCGTGAGCCCTCGACCGTACACCGTCCATTGTACATCTTCACAAGCTCGGGATGACCCTCTTCCCGAGTTGGTCCCATCTGATCTCGAGGAGAGTCAGACCTAGACTCCCTGGCCTCCTGGCAAATCTTTTGAGGCAAACCCTTGCCTCAAAATATCATTAATATCTCCATCTGACTTTTCGCTGAGTTCTTACGAATTTTCTTTTCTAGAAGACCTGAAGTAGATGGCTCGTGGCAAAGGACCAACAGAGGAAAGGCCAGCAGCTGAGGAGCACCATGATGGAAGACTAGATCCAGCCGCAGATGTCACGACAGGAATTCTCGATACCTTACAACAGTTGAACATTCAGATACGAGAACAATTTAGAACTCAGAACGAGTTGCGAGCAGAGATAGCCGCGTTGCGAGCAGGGACCGGGAACCCTTTACCGCATGCAATGGCTCCCGCCACTGTACGAGAAGAGTATGACCCAGGCGTGAGAACGCTACATCATTGGATTTGGCTACCGCCGAATCAAGGGCGATACGAGCTAAGACCGTCCTTCATCTCATTGCTTTCCAAGTTTTACGGGAATGCTACAGAGGAGCAGTTTACCTTTCTGCAGCAGTTCGAGATGATTTGTGGTACGACTAGTTATCCAGGAGTTTTGCAGGAGGCTCTTTGCCTCAAAGACTTTCCCTTCACCTTAACAGATAAGGCACTTTACTGGTTGCGTCATCTAGGAAGGGAAGTTTCTATGTGATGATTTGAAGTCCACATTCCTGCGTAAGTATTTTCCTCTAGGGAGGATGAACATGATGAGGAGTCAGATCTCCAACTTCTCGCAGCATCCGAATGAATCTTTCCATGAGGCATGGGACAGATTCAAGGATCTTACAGAGAGATGCCCGCATCATGAGATATCGATGAAGGTGCTTGTTCAGAACTATTTAAGAGGACTCCAGCCGGACATTCAGGGGCTAGTTAGTGCCGCATGTGACGGCTGTTATTTGAATAAGGATGCCGAGTCAGTCTGGTCCATCTTCGAAGGGATGCCAGAGAACTCGAGAGTTGTCGACTCTACTCGGGCATTCCAAAAGGCCCTGCAGCCACCACATCACCGAGAGCATCATAGGGTGGCTAATATTTCAGAATCTGAATTCAACACCAATATGGGCTTTATTAGCGAGAAATTAACGTTGGTAGATGTGATTCAGAAACAAGTTCAGGACTTACAACCGCTGCAAGAGTTAGAGAAACTCTCATCTCTGCCTCAGCAGCTGAGTAATCTCACGAAGAAGGTTTGTGAGCTCCAACTTCAGTATCATCAGGCTCAATCTTCTTCGGATGCACAACATGCACGGGGGACTTTACCCACTTCACCCACCTGACAGATACATTTTGTACAGAGTGAGCTCGAGACTCCACAGATTGATTGGCACGAGGATCAGTCTCATGCCAGTCCCAGTCTGATCACCAATGCTGCATGTATGGATGTTGAGCCTCAAGCACTCTTGAGATCAACATGATTTGGTATACTCCTATTGAGCAACCGAGTGTACCTCATTATTGGTACCAGCAACAGTACAACCAACTGCAATATGGACGTCCGCACTTTTAGCACCGACAACATTTCATGCAGTAGCAGTCTCACCAGCATGCTTATCAGAGACCACATTCTTATCAATATCTTGCTAATCATTCACAGTCATATCATTATCAGCAGTAGCAACAATATTCCTTTACACTGCAGAGATCCTCCCAGCCTTACACCTCGCAGCAATACATGCCAAGGCAGGAGAGAGTAGAAAACCAGGGTCACCACACCAAACCCGAGATGTCTTCATAGGCCCAGGCTCTAAACCAAATCATGAACATGTTGAGTACGCTCCAGATTGCACACAAGACAGAAATAGAGCAGGTTAACCGTTGCTTGGACGAGTTAATCGCACCAAAGACCACTTTTCCAGCCCTACCTTAGATGAACCCGAATAACAAGAGGAGGCACCCAGATCAAGTAGACACCACTACAGGTACAATCTCTTTTCCAGAATTTTTATCTAACTTCATTCGTCTCAGGAGCGGTAGATCACCACAAGAACCTGATGGAGTAGAGGAGAGGGCATTTGATGAGGAACGAGAGAAAATCCATGAGCAACCACATTCTGATGCCGAGGAGGAGGACGTTCACGAGGATAAGGACCACCATGAAGATCACAGAGAAGGGAGCGAAGCCGAAACTATTGACATGGATACCGACAAGTCAGACGATCATATCATGCCAGACCATGCAGATAATCCCAATAAAAATGTTTCTTCCCCTGTTTTATAGAGTTCTGTACATAATTCTGAAACTCTCGATCTACAAGCTGATTCCGAATTCAATAAAAAGTATGATTTTCTCATTCCTGATATTGTTCTGTGTCCTGATGCTTTGTTTGGAAAAGAAAAGGAAAATACCAAAAATAATATTGTGACTCCAGAGACTGAAAGACTATTAAAAGATCACATCTTTTTGAAGATCCCACTTCAAGATGCCTTGGATCATTTTCCTACGCTTAAGAATCAATTGAAAAACTGATGCACCACACGTAGGAAAAAGATATCACGTATAGAGAAACATGTCTTGACCAAGACTACATCATGCGCCATTCAGATGAAGTTACCTAAGAAGGAGGATTCAGAAGCACATTATGTCAGATGCGAGATCACAAATGCCGAATTCGATCACACTCTCTTAGATAACGGTTCCTCGATCAATTTGATACCATCTTCTTTACTCGACAAGCTCGAGTTAGGTCCTCTTTACAAATCCTGCACGATCCTTCAGTTTGCTAACAGATCTGTAAAGAGACCTAAGGGCAGATTAAGGAATGTTGTCGTAACCGTATAGAGCCTGCAATTCCTAGTGGACTTTACTGTCCTGGACATGGATTGCCCTACACAGTTGCATCTTACCCCGATCATTTTTGAGAGACCTTTTCTAGAGACTGCAAAGGGTATCTTTGATTATGATATTGGGAAGGTATCTTTTCGCACCGAGGGCGAGAAGGTACATATAGAGATGGCGAGAGAATCAAACACATCCAGTGATGCATCCTCAGATTTCTTGAGTTCTTTAGCCACCTGTGATAACATGGATGAGGTTCGTCTTGACGACCTTGAAAGGTATCAAGTAGTGACCCATGATTTCCAAGAAGAGGATGGGTCGAGACTACAGTTGGCAATTCTTCTGAGGAAATTTTATATTTTAGTATGGATGATGAGAAGCATATGGATCAAACTTCTGAGGAATTTATTATAGATATTTCAGATTTAAAGTGTTTCACGATTCCTCCACCTCAGATGACTTAGAGATAGAGTTTCATTTAGCTCAGTTGTTTTCCTCTAGTCATTCTGAGGATGAGCATAGTATCGAGTCGGACGATGTTTTAGACATCTTATGTAGTTCGACTCTAGAGCATATTGAAATGGTGGATAACCATATTGCAGATAAATCCACTACCGATACAGATTCCAGTACACATATAGATGAGGTTTCAGCAGAAAAAGAGTCTACCTTACCAGAGTTAAAGTTATTACCACCAAATATGAAGTACGCTTTCCTTGCGGGTCCACATCGATAGTTTTTTATCATTACCAGCTCATCTTTGACTGAAGAACAAGAATCTCATCTGATGGAGGTTCTTGAAAGAAACCGCAAGGCTATTGGGTGGACCTTATCCGATCTCCGCAGTATCAATCTTGCTTTATGTTCTCATCACATATATTTCGATCATGACAGCAAACCTTCCAGAGAATTTCAGCGAAGGTTGAATCCAGTTTTAGGAGATGTTGTCAAGAAAGAGATTATGAAATGGTGCGATGCATGATTTATCTATCCCATCTCCAACCCTGAATGGGTTAGCCCATTACATTTTGTCCCGAAGAAGTTGGGAATCTAGATGATTAAGAATGAGAGTGGAGAGGAGATTCCAAAAATTGTAACCACATCATGGCGGGTGTGCGTTGATTACAGGAAACTGAACGCCACGACGAAGAAGGATCACTTCCCTTTACCTTTTATAGTTCAGGTCATAGAAAGGTTGGCAAGGAAGGAATACTTTTGTTTGTTTGACGGTTACTCCGGAGACAATCAGGTAACCACTGCTCCTGAAGATCAGGAGAAAACCACCTTCACATGTCCATTTGGCACATACGCCTTTAGACGGATGCCATTTGGATTGTGCAACGCCTCTGCTACTTTCCAGAGGTGTATGCTTACTATTTTTGCAAACATGGTTGATGATTTTCTAGAGGTCTTTATGGATGATGTTTCGATCTGTGGTGAGTCATTTGATGATTATTTAGCGTATCTAGACCAGGTTCTTCAGAAATGTTGTGAGGTAGATCTCGTTCTGTCTTGGGAAAGAGCCATTTTATGGTTACACACAGGATCGTGTTGGGGCATGTCATCTCCCAGCGAGGCATGGAGGTCGACCTTGCTAAGGTAGATGCCATCAAACGTCTCGAACCACCGTCCAACATTAAGCTGTTACGGTCATTTCTCGGGCATGTCGGCTTTTACCAACGGTTCATTCAGGATCTCTCTCAGATTTCCCGACCGTTAACTGAATTATTAGGCAAAGACATTGAGTCTTTTTAGATGACAAATGTCTTACTGCCTTTCTCACATTAAAGGACATGATTTTTAGTGCTCCTATCCTACATCCACCTGATTGGTCTCTACCTTCGAGATCATGACGGATGCTTCAGATTTTGCAGACGGAGCTGTATTAGGACAAAGGAGGAATGGACTTCCTGTTGCTATCCACTATGCCAGCAGAACCTTAGATGATGCTCAGCGAAATTACACAGTGATAGAAAAGGAGATGTTGGCAGTAGTGTTCACATTAGATAAATTCAGATCTTATCTTCTTGGCTCCAAAATCACAGTTTATACAGATCATTCAGCTATCCAATTTTTGATGGAAAAGAAGGATGCCAAGGCACGCCATCTTCTATGGATTCTTTTATTTCCGGAATTCGATTTGGATATTAAAGACAAAACTGGAGTATAGAATGTGGTAGTTGATAACCTTTCCCGATTACAGACAGAGTAGCCTTCAGATGAATACACACCAGAGATTGCAGAGACATTTCCCGATGAGAGCATCTTTGCAGTTACCGAGCGTCCATGGTATGCAGATATAGTGAATTTTCTGGTTACACAGAAAAGTCCACAGGGTTGGCCAAAGGATCGAGTCGATAGACTAGTTTTCAAAGCACGACACTATCATTGGGAGGATCTGATTCTTTTTCGTGAGGGACCGGATTGTGTTTGCAGGCGTTGTATTCCCCAGGAGGAATATAATAGTGCCCTCACTGTATGCCATTCCTTAGAGGCATGGGGACATCACTCAGGGAAGAGGACATCGCAGAAGGTACTTCAGAGTGGATTAAGTAGCCGACTCTTACCAGAGATGCTTGTACATTCGTAAAGAGTTGCCCGGATTGTCAGAGAGCAGTAGGAACAGTCAGTGCTAGAGATGAAATGCCTATGCGACCCGTTATTATTTGCGAGATTTTTTATGCATGGCGCATAGATCTCTTCTAGCAACGGCTTTGAGTACATTCTTCTCGCTGTATGTATTGTTAGTAGATGGGTGGAGGCTATACATGCACAAACCACAGATAGTAAGATAGTTTGCAAGTTCCTAAGGGAACAAATTATTTCATGGTTCGAGATTCCAAGCATTCTTATTTCTGATGGGGGTAGCCATTTCATTAATAAGGAGGTCAAAAAGCTAGTGAAGTAATACGACATTGATCACAGAGTAGCTTCTCCTTACCACCCACAGACGAACAACATGGCCGAAGTCTCGAATAGGGAGGTGAAATCAATTCTCTAAAAATTAGTACGATTGGATAGAAAGAACTGGTCACATCTTCTAGATCAGGTTCTTTGGGCATATCGTACTGCATATATGACTCCCTTAGGTACCTCACCATTCATATTGGTTTATGGAAAGCCATGCCATTTGCCCATAGAGATCAAGCACAAATTTGAATGGGCTATTCGAGAAATTTCACTTGATGCACAGAAAGTAGGAGTCAAGAGGATGGATCTAAATGAGCTAGTAGAGATTCAAAATCAAGCATACGAGAACACTCTCATTTATAAGGACAAAGTGAAGAAATGACATGATTAACATATTTGTCACAAAAATCTTTGTCCATGGGTAGAAAGTCTGGTTGTTCAATGCAAGATTGAGAATTTTTCCTGGCAAATTGAAAAACAAGTGGGAAGGACCTTACATAGTCAGAACGGTGCACGACAATGGAAGCATAGCTATTTCAGATGTGTCACCTGGTGTAGAGCCGTTCTTGGTTAACAGGCAGATGCTGAAGAATTTGGTAGAGACTACTGATCATCTGGCTCATGTTGAAGTGATCTATTTGTACAGGACTCATGATCATTCTTTCACTTTATCTCATCATGTACAAAGACTTTTGAGCCATTCGATTGTTGGAAGTCCGCAATACTTGTATATTCTTCGTAGATCACAATCGTCCCCATTTTTGCTCGTCTTGTATGCTTAGGATACCAGATCCTAAGTATAGGGGGGACTGATTGCCTGTTGATTAATGTTTTCCATTTTGTTCAATTACTTTTGTCCATTCTTTTTCACAAAGCACTGGTCCCCATTTTTTGGCTACAACTCTTTTCTATACGTAGGATGCCTTATCCTAAGTATAGGGGGCCAAGTGATTTCGATGATTTCGTGTTCTTTATTCCTTTTGATCCTTCATTATATATTCTTTTCACTCAGTTATCTCATTTTTTCTCTTCCGTTATACTTACGATGACCTGATCGTAAGTATGGCGGGTGGCTGACTTGTATTCTCTTATTCATTTTCACCAACTTTTACTTAGCACGGGTTATGTCCTCCTTTTTCTCTTTTGACGCTATGAGGACATAGCACAAGCTAAGTATTGGGGGCTGCGTATATATTGTATATATACTTTTGTCCATAACTCGTATTTTTAAGTATTTTCTATATCTATAAAATCCATAAAAAGTGGGTGAGGGTTATTTTAAAATGCATTTATCTATTTATCTATTACTTGTAAAATCCTTTTAAATAAATAAAATATGTCTAAAATATGTATTTAAAAGATTTAAATTAAAACATGTATTTAAAATCTGTATTTAAAATCTGTATAATACTTATTTAAAATCTCATCTATTAAAATTTGAGTAAAAGTCATTGAATACATGTAAAATTCTCTGTATATAAAATTTGTAAAATACATTATATATTTAATTTGAATAAAATATATCTTATAAAATTCTTGTACAAACACTTGTTAATAAAAATCTAAAAATCCATAAAAATACAAAGTACTAAAATTCATAAAATTACAAAGCCTTAAAATCCATAAAAATGAGTAAATTCAGAAAATATACTTCACAAAAACATTGTTGCATTTGCATTTGCATTTCTAAGAAAAAGTTTGATTTCAGGAACTAAGGATTGAGTCTAGTCTAAAGGATGGAGCTTGATCATGGCCTTTAACTCTCGTTGTAAGGAGCCTAGTTAGGATCTGGAATTTCGTCTCTTCAGGTCTTTTGACTTAAAATCTTTGGGTTCCATAAGACCATATTTGGGGAATCAACTTATACGTGCTTAAGTAGACCACTTGGTGTCATCCATACAACTCTGCACCAGTGAACCAATCTTGGACACATGCACTATACACTTAGCTCGACTTGCATGGAGTTGCGAAGGGCAGTACATCTTGGTAGTGCATTTCTATCCTTGTCTTTGCAGCATTGACATCTAAAGATGGGAGAGATTGGGGTTGCGATAGTCGCTTCGGATGAGGGAAGGATCTGTTGACACAATTTTTCTAACACCTCAAAAAAGGGACGGAACAAAAGATGCTATATTCGTCGAGGCACAAAAAGATGAATGCAATGCAACCAAATTACAAAGCCAAATCGAAGAAGAAGCCACCAAATACAAATATGACCACAATGGTCCAAGCTTCCACCAAAAATACATGCACATCTTAGTGGAGATTTAGCTACACCGGTTGAACTTCACAAGGAGATGCGTCTACACTGGTCGCACTCCACTTATTTTCTCATTCTTCTACTTTCTCTCTATATTTGATTGTGGACATAACACGAACTGACCTCAGAAGGGAATACCTCCCTCCTCGAGGAAATAGTAGCTGGATGAGGAATCATGGAAGTGTATCACTGGGATGGACGGTTTCTTTGACTCTTTAAGTAGGAAGAGCTAAATCAATTCACACACTATACAAATTGACTTCAAGGATGATAGAGTTTGCGATATGAATAAGTGAGTCTGAACTAGATGATGAGATGATCTTAAATAAGGGTTTGTGGAACTTGAGGACTGTTGAGGATAAAATCCTAATCCTTGTTAAGGCTCCGACAAAATGCTTGTTTCAGGCCCAATCGAGCTCTCCTTTGTCTCATGAAGTGGTTTAGGAAAACAAATTCATTCTAACTTTCTTTCTTTTTTCGCTTACTTTTCAATAAGTGTTTGTTAAGGGACTAGAAAAGTTTAAGTACATGGGGTTGATGAATCCATGATTCATTAACTTTTCTGTCACATTTTGTCTTAAAACCCTTAACAAATGCATGTAAATATTCATTAATTCCCACATTTTATCCAAATCCTATTCATAAATAAAAATACACTTTTGTGCATCAAAAACATGTAAATAAATAAAGGATAAAGAAAAGAAAATAAGGCAGATTGTAGATATGTGTATATGTACAATATGACTCAGATAATATAAATATAGCGAAAAGATATATTTATATAACCTAACCCCTTGAGATCAATTCAACATGGATTGGTCGACAAACCAATAAGTAGGGGGAGATAAGGAAAGAAAACCATAAAAATAAATTAAGATACACTTCACACACTTTTTACTATTTAACAAATAAATACCAAAACTACATTGAATTTTAATTAATTCATATGAACCCATTTATCACCAAACTCTTTTCCTAATTACTTCTATAAAATGTGTATAAAAATATAAAATTAAGTTAAAAAGATTATGATGTATATATACCAAGAAATCCAGCTTTTAAATTGTCAAATTCTCAACTTCCGAACCTCATAACTTTCTCATACGAACTCCAATTTCACTCTACTCACCTTTAAAGTTCATAGAATAATATTCTCTAATTAATAAAGTTGATTTCACCAATATCAGATTCTGTTTGCAAAAAGTCGGTTTTAGGACCTAATGACAACGAGGTTTCTGGGCTATTTATTTTATTTGGAACACATTATTTATAATTTTACTAATTTTATAATTTCTAATTATTTTCATGATATTATAATTTAAACTTGATTTATTTCAGAATTTTTTGGAGCTTATTTATTATTTTAATTAAATCAAAAACACTAATTTATAGATGAAATTGAACTGTATAACTTATACATGTATTTATTAATATATATAAATTATTTATTTGAAATCCCTAAAAATTCACATAACCTTTATTTATTATTCTAATATCTATTGGCATGAAGATAGGTTAAACAAGTGGACCATAGTTGTCATCATATAAATGCTATTTGGATTTTTCTGAAGAAAGAGTGTGCTCCTGCAACCCTGAACCCATGATTGGTTATATGTTACTAAACCCTCCAATTGAGATATTAATCACTTATTCATATTCATATTCATATTTAGCATGATGTGGCAATGTTACATGACCGAGGAGATAGTTCTAGATCCATCATTTGCTATTAGAACTTCGGTTGAGCCAAGAATCGTTCTTGCACTAGAAGAAAAATGAGTTGTGGCCATGGAATATGGATACAGAAACTTGTGGCCATGATAATTCTGTGGCCATTAGTTTCTCGTAGCCACAATTTGAGGCCGAAGTCTTCATGTAAGAGTTGTGGCCACGATAAGTTCTGTGGCCACTTGTAGTGCCCACGGTATATTCATGGTTAGAGAACTCTCGCGACGAGACTTGTAGCTACGGCTACTGGCCACGATGTGTCGTGGCCAGAGCCCAATTCTGTGGCCACAAACCCTATATCAGTGCCCCTAGTTCTGTAACCACAAATTGTTTTCCTTGTAGTGTAGATAACTAAAAACTTTCTAGATAACTAAATTTAGGGTGAGCTTGTTGTGGTTGTGCTCCTATCGAAGGAAGTAAATAAATTATTTATGAGCTTCGCACCATGAAAATGTGGAAAATTAGCAAAGTTTTTGCATAAAGCATTGTATGTTCATCGTATGAACAAGAAATTTCAGCACAATATTTTTATACTTTGTGTAATCATTAAATTAAAGAAATTATTTTTCTACAAGGTTTCTAATAATCTAATGAATATCAAGATGAGATTAGGGTTATCTCTTGAAGCATGAGTCTATAAAGCAAGAGACCTCCTAAATCATGTCTGATATGTAGTGTCTGTCTCGTGAACGTAGGCATGAATTTTGTTGCTTCCCACGAACTTGGACGTTGTCTTCACGAACAAGGCTTCAATAAGAGGTGTGTATGAGTAGTATACACTCAAGACTCTCCTCGTTCTAAGGCATGAAATTCTTAAGGGGCTAAGCTCTCCGAAACTCAAGTCAATAAAAGAGAGAGTCGTACTCTCCTTTTATACACATTGTACACGCCTATTGAAGAGTCTTCTCTTCAAGTAGACATATGTAATGATGGCCCTTGGATTGTTGATCAAGGGTTTAATACCAAGCGCTTGTCCAATAATACAATTATCTCCTTATATATCTCTGATTATTGTGCTCAACAGGCCTTTGAATTGTGCTCGAAGAAGAAATTCTAAATATAATCTTAGTTTATACACAATAAATTGGTTTATATGATAGGACTAAACAAGCTTTTTGGGAGGATTTGGATATGATTATGCAAAGAATCCCACAAAGAGAGATGATTTGTCTAGGTGGGAATCTTAATAAATATGTGGGAAAGGATGATTTAGGGTATGGTAGTGTTCATGGAGGAATGGCTTTGGTAATAGAAATGAAGATGGAAAAGTCTTTCTGGATTTGTAATGGATTATGATCTTTTCATTGTAAACACTCTCTTCAAGAAGAGGGAGGAACATTTAATTACTTATAAGAGTGGCTCGACTAGAACTCAGACGGATTACTTTTTGTTAAGAAGAAGAGATCATTTGTGTTTCAAAGACTACAAAGTAATCCTAGGAGAGAGTCTGACTACCCAACATTGCTTGTTAGTTATGGATGTGCAAAATTTAGAGTTTCCAAGATCACTAGAACTTGATGGTGGAATCTTCAATTGAAGCTATTAAGCTCAGGAAGAAGGTTTTAGAAGACTTATCTTGACATTGTAATGGAAGTGCTAATGATATGTGGGAGGCAATAGCATCTTGTATCTGAAGGGTAGTTTAAGAGATGCTACATGAGTCAAAGGTAGATGCTCCACGCTAAAAGGATGCTTGGTGGTGGAGTGGAGGAGTGCAAGAGAAGCATAAAATTAAAAGAGCTTTCTTTAAAGCTATGTATAAGGATAGAACAAATGAAACTATCACAAACTACAAAATAGCAAAGAAGGAAGCAAAGAAGTTGGTAACCAAAGCTAAGTCAAAAGCTTATGAAGTTTTGTACAAAAATCGACTCTAAGGAGGGATAGAAGGATATATTCACATTGGCTAAAGCAAGAGAAAGAAAGGACAAATATTTTTCCCAAGTAAGATGCATTAAATATGGGGAAGGTCAAGTGCTTATTACTCAACAGGATATAGAGAATAAATGGAAGCAATACTTCCATAAGATTTTCATTATGGAAGGAAATAGAGAGTTCACTTTGACAAATCTAGCTAGTAGTGAAAGTTGCCTGAATTGTGCAAGCCATAAATGAATACAAAGGAAGGAAGTAGAGGAGGCTATGAAGGTTATGAGACATGTAAAAGATGTAGGACCTGATGACATTCCTATAAAAGTTTGGAGAGTTTTAGGTGAGCGTGGTTTGACTTGGCTTACAAATTTATTCAATGTTATTTGGCAAAGTAAGAAAATACATGAAGAATGGATGAGAAGCATTGTGGTACCTCTTTATAAGCACAAATGAGACATTTAAAATTATTCAAATTATAAGGGTATCAAGCTGATGAATCACACTATGAAAATTTGAGAATGTGTGACCAAAGAAGGTTGAGACAAGTTTCCAAAGTAAAAGAAAACCAATTCGAATTCATGCCAGGTCACTCAACTATTGAAGTCATCCACTTACAAAGGAGAACAATAGATTTACAGAGATAAAAGAAAGAACATCCACATGATTTTTATTGATTTAGAGAAGTCTTATGATTCTGTCCCATGAGAGACATGTTGGACATGTGAGCCCACGGCGAGCCATTATGCAATAAATGTTATTGCGAATATCATTCCCTGATCTGAAATGAAGAATAAATAATTTGCATAATAGGTCCCTCTGTACAATTAGGGTTATGTAACATGGCCATCTTGATAATCATACAGTTGTTGGTTCAATAACTGAATCATAGAGGTTGGTGCTTGGATGAATATCTAAAGGGTTAGATTGAGGACTCATCAAGCACCGTCAAATGATTATTAAGAGATGATCTCCAACCTGAGTAGGAGATGGCAATCCTTTCTCACATAGGCTGATATCTGACCGACCTCTTGACGAAGGTCCTATGCATAGGAATAGAGATTTGGAGGTGTCAGATTAGTTAGGTCAATGGGTTGACTTATCGAGATCGAGATAACCTAAGTCCTATGTTGAATGCTGTCACAACATAGGCACGCTTCCTCTGACCGGAGACAGATGTGTTACTATATGTCTGAGTGTGTACATTTGGCAGACCAATAGGTTGATGACCTAACCAAGGTCTATACACCGGTGCGTTGGTGTGCATGTAAGGGCATATGAGTAATACGATCTCTCAAAGGGATCATATAGGTTCACTACTGAACCGAAAGACGTGAGCTCACTCATGAGATATTGGGAAGAATCAAATTCCGTGCACGGTCGTCTCGCTTTGGAAGCTTGACTGAATTTGTAGGTTTGATATATACTTTTGGAATGTATATGATCAAGACCTAGGTATGCTATATGCTTTTGGAAAGTATATGATCGAACCAAATCCCACTGACCAAATGATAAACTTACTAATAAAACCCTGAAGAAGACAATATAAAATTGATCTTGATCTTCGGGTTGATCATAGGTCTTTCAGTATGCAGGATGTACAGGTATTGGGAATACCTGAGGGTGATGTGATCATAAACGATTGTATATCCATGACGCTTCCATTCCGAGGGAGTGGTGAAACAGGTCTGGATTTTAGTGACTCCTTCTAGTAGAGAAGCAATCTGATCTTAGTCCAAGTGTTGGACATTGGTCTGAATGAGATTCAGATTCAATGAGAAGATTAGATTTGCGGTCTTGATTTAATCAAGCATTTGTGGGAGGTCCCTAAGATCTGGATTTGAGATGAGATCTCAACATCCAAGTCATTATACGTGGAATAATACAATCACCCTGTCCTTATCTCCAAGTATCTGCGGAGAGAGCACATTATTCTTGAAAGGGTTCGAGAATAATTCATTTGATGAAATTCATATCCAAGTAAGAAGAACTTGATGATTAAATAAGATTTAATTATCAAGCTTAATATGAATATGACTCATATTGTGAGAATGATTATCCAAGATAATTAAATGGGATTTAATTGTCTTGGATAATCATTCTCACAATATGAATCATATTCATATTTAATTATCAAGGATTAGAGAATGTGGAGATTATTATCCATAATATTTATGTATTGTAAATATGATTTATAATATACATACATTCAAGAGAGAGAAATTTAGTAAATATCGTTTGTTAATTATTAAATGTGGATTGCATTCACATTTGTTAATTAACTGGAAATGTCATTTACAAATTAGTTTGGGATGTGAATATGATTTACATAATTTTCAATGTCATGATTGAAATATTCACAAATTAATTTAGAATTAATTTGGTGTATATTTCTGTGATAATTGAGAGATAATGTAATATAATAAAAAGAAGAAATAAAGCCACCATTTTTGATGTAGTGTCACCCATGAAAAAGTCATGGGTGACGCCCCTTGTTTTTAGGAGGCAATATTATCTCCATTTTATTATGATGATTAATCTCTTAACTAATTTATTTATGTCAAATTAAAAATGTGTTGATAATGTTGCAACATATATTTAATTTAATCATAAATAAATGTTGTTGGTTTTAACTAACAATAATCATAGCCATTGATTTACATGGACCAAGCCTGGCCGTTGGATCCATGTGTCCCATGGATTGAGATCCAATGGATCCTAAACTAATATAAAAGGAGGGCTAGGGTAGACTTCCAAAGTACATCATTAAGAGTTGTACAAGGTTACAACTCTCTCTCACACACATATTCTCGCCCTCTCTCTTTCTCTCATCCAAAAGGATGGCCGTCCATCTTATGTAGAGAAAGGAGAGACCTTTTCGGCTTCACCTTCGACGACTCGAGGATCTCCTTCTTCTTTGGGGCTGCTTGCTCTAAAGGAAGATGATGGATTTCGTTTGACGAAATCAGGGGATTCATTGCTTGGATCTTCATCGACGATTGCGAGAGGAACGCGACTCATCATCGCGCTCGCAAGTGCGTTCTTCGTGGATCAGACTTGAGACAGAAGGATCTCTTGTTTGGGATATCGCAATCAAAACCACGCTTCAAGAGGTATTCCTTACACTTTGTGGTTTTATGAAACGATCCGAGAAGTGTTCTCGTGATCATGTGATTTCATCTTTAGTTTTAAAAATTTTAATTTCCGCCGCATCTAGCGACTAGTGCGACTAGTTGCTCCGATTGCATATGATGCGATCGACACGCTTCTGTGATGCACTTAAGGATTCTCAATATCCTTAAAGTGGTATCAGATCCTTAGGTTGAATAAGGTTTTGGATATGATTCATAGACCTAGGACGACTTGGGTTTGAAAAGGTCGCGAAATTTTTTGTTGCATTTCAATTTTCGCACCTCTGTATAATAGACTTTTTTCTATACTGTTTAAATTGTTTAAACACAAAATTTTCAATTTATTTTGTTCCTCATTAATTAAGGAAATCGTAGGATCTGAGTTTGTGAAATTTGGACTTCATTTGCTCAAGATATGGCTTTTTGAATATGCATGTGATGTTGCGGGAACCGTGGATCTGAACGTGATTAATGAGATAATTACTGTTTTGATCCACCTCGAAATGCGTGAATTATCATTTGTATTCTTTAATAAATCAAATAGGCAATCTTAGGAAACCGAGTTTTCATTTTTTGGATTTAAATTGATCAAGATAAGTTAATTTTAGTGATTGGGTGTCACTGCTGGAAATTGACATTTTTGGTCATGAACCTTGTGATAAGTCATTCAAATATGGTGATGAAAATTAATTGTTAATTTTCTGAAATAATTAGTGATGAATATTTGTGAAATATCTAAAGAGATAATTATTTCATTGAATGGCATTTGCCTAAACCACAATGATGAGATAATTGATCTTGATCATTGGTTGACATGAAAACATCAACAAACATTTTTCATGAAAAACATTAGTTTATTCTACAATAGTTGTAGGACAACTTTTACATGAAAAACCCTTTTGCTTGAATAGGATTGGGGATTTGTTTAGCAAATCTCCTTATAATATAATCAAAATTGTTTTGCCGTATATTATATGGTATAATTTCGGTTGAAAAAACGATGAGCATCTCAAAGTACATGGAGATCTATCTGGTATTATCCTTTCCTGAGGTGGATATGGTGCCTAGTCGGAGAGCATTGGGGTCGCGGGTTGCAACGTATGTGGTCCGTCCCACTCTCATCGGTACTGGCCATGACAACGGGTAGGGATTGGATAATGCCGGAGAAAGTCGATGTGTATTTTTCTAATTATTAAAATTCGAATAATACGTACTTTGAGATTATACCTACTATTCAAGTAATAATCAAGTTTGTTGATTGATGATTGGATTGATGATTAATTTAATGCGATTAAATTAATTATATCCAATTTACACTCTATTATGAATAGATGTGTATTTCCCTTGGAAGAATTAATTATGTGAATATGATTCACCATAATTAATTATATAATTTGAATATGAGATGGAGGATCACATAAGTGACATCCATGGTCTCCCGTCAAGACAAAGAATTCCGTCTCCAGTTGTTGTATATAGGAGACGCCTATCCGAAGTGACAGATCCTATATATGATTTAATTGGATCGGGTTCTTTGCTTCTCGAAAGAGTAAGGTCGTATACATAGTGACCCCAATATCGGGTCCTCATATTATTGGGGCGATATTGGATTGCATATAACGAGTATTAAGCCTGTTGACGGTTGGTTCAATTAATGATGGGTCAACATCATCATAGGGTTGGTGGGCCCAGGTGTTAAAGACCGAATTGGGAAATGCAAGTTAGACTTGCAAGGTGGAATGTGTTCCAGCTTCTTTTTATCGGAGTCGCAGGTTCTCATATTATTGGGATGTGACGAAGATAGGAAAGGAGATTCCAGATCTTGCTTGAGATATAATGGTAAGTATATATCTCTTACATTGAAAGTGATTGAGGGAATGAACTTTCATTGTTGACAAGGCAAGACAACTTTGATATAAAAATTCCTAAATCAAAGTAAAATACGTATATATATAATATATATACACTTATGCAAATTTCTTATTTCAGATAATCCTTCGTTAAATCCACTCAATATTATACTCAATAATAACCAGTAAAATATCTTGGATTGGACTCATGAATAATATATTGTACTTGCAATTGGACACATAATGTATGTGGTTGCAATGTGCAAGTTTCCTCAACATAATGAGGAATGGCAATTAAATAGGACAATAAGACATCACCTTAGGGTCTGTATGTCTCTATAGTCTTGCTCTTTCATCGAGTGTACTTTCGAAGTGACATGTCAATGATGATCGCAATTGTCAAATAATCCTTATAAAATCTTAGAAGATGTTCCGGCATACATATGTGCTCTAGACATTTAATCATGAATGACATGGTTCTCTGCATTATGCCGAATGGTGGCTCGAAAGAGATGATGTATTTAAAATGTTTAAATACCTACCTGAACCTAAGTCTCTAAGAGTTAAGATGTATGTAGATATGATGAGTGTCATCATTCTAACTATCTATACTCAAGTCATTCTTGAAGCTTCATAATAATCATTTTGAATGAATTTTATGGAGCATGTATAAATGTTGAAGTGCTCTTGTATTGGAATCTTTTGATTCGACATAAGAGATTCTTTGTCTTGAACAATGGTTGTTTATAGATGAAGAGAGCACAGTGGAAGCGTGGGTCAGACCCGTGTGAGAAGGAAAGTCAAAGAGTTGATTGTACTTCTGTGACTTCCATATGACATCCAAAGAGTTGGATGAATGCCGATACTGCAATAAGTTGATGTGTTGATAGTATGACTATCAAATCTGTTTAAAATCCTTAGTGAAGGACTCAGATAGAGCATCAGAATAATCTACATATAATCATTGACTTTGACTTTCTTATTTCATAAGATAAAGTCTGACAATTGTATCCCAATCTTCTAATGACATTTGCAATTGGTTGCATATATATATATATATATTAGAAGATTAGAAATTTGATCTCAAGGTTTAGTATTCATCTACATGGATATTGCTGTAATTGTTGCAGCAATCTCTGTTTGATAGATAGCCTTCATATTCTCAGTGGGAGAGCCCTTATTCTTGGAGAATGTCTCTATGACCTAGATAGTAGAGTACACTCATTGTTTGTTTCTAAATGTTGGAAATAAACATGAATTATGAGATAGAACTATCATAAAGAGTTATGATGGATTTCAGATAGTAACCTAATATCTAGTGGACTCCACAAAATTAGATAATTAATGAATGGTTAATCAAGATTTCTAATACTGAAAATCAGACCTATATAAGATCAATAGGAGGATGAAAGATCATTTGACAATGATCTGGCATCAAGCCTTGGACATTTGTCTGTCGATTTGATCAATAGACTAGTAAGATATGAAACTTTAGAAGGTTTAAAATTTAAAATCTTACATACTTGTGAATAGTGTATTCAAAGTAAAATGTCCAATACACCCTTCTCTGGGAATGGTGTTAGATGTTGATGTATTCAAGATCTCATACATATTGATGTATGTAGATCATCTATATCACAGTAAACATTATGGATATGTGATATCTATTGATGATTATGTATGATATGAGATTTCTTCTCCTCACCTGAGAAACCTTTGAAATGTTCAAAGATTTCACAATTTTGGTTTAGAACCAAAGTTTGAAGAAAGATGAAATGAATTTGATCTAACCTAGGTAGCTTGTACCTGTTAGATAAAATTCAAAGAATACCTTATGGAGATATGAATATCATTTCTATCTCAATCCTCCAAACACACCTGAACTCAATAGAGTTGTTGGGAGATACAATTGGATCATGTGTGACATGATTTGATCAATGATGAATTTTAGCATAATTACCTCTGCGTTTCCAGGTATATATGTAGTAGAGACTACACTATATATACTTAATAAGATTCCATGCAAGTAAGCTGGAATTAAGCACTAGAGAGTGCTACTTCATTAGGAAAATAAAGGATGGTATTGGATACCTACTTTATGACCTTGAGATTCTTAAAAGATCTCATCTCTGAGAATGTGATTTTTGGAGGATTGAGACTCTTGAGAATCTAGATGAAAATGAAGTGAAGGAACTCATTTAATCTTGAGAAAATATTGAGGCTCCTGAAATCGGGAAATAAAAGGACAACTAAAGATGAAACACTCATACCACTTCAAATGAGTTTGAGGATGTAGTCCATGTGTCGATTAAGTCTGACAATGATCGAACATCATGTGATGAAGCTCCTAAGGATCATGACATGGAAAGATGGATATTAGCAATAAAGTATAAAGTAGACTTCATATACAAGTGTTGTATATGGACCCTCGAGGATCCACCTATATGGGTAAGACCCATAAAGGTGTAAATGGATCTTCAAGAGAAGAGGGAACCTGATGAGAAGGTAGAGACCTTCAAAGCATGGTTCGTAGCCATAAGCTACACACCGGAAGAGAAGACATTGCTTGCAATGATACTTGCTCTTCGGTAACCATGCTTAAAATCATCAGAATATTGCTAACCTTAGCTACACAACTTGACTATTGCATCTTCAAGATGTAAGTCAAGATTGCATTCCTCTAAGAATGCCTCTCTGAGGATATTCACATGAAGTAGCCCCAGAGCTTCATGGTTGAGGAAAGCAAGGTGTACAAACTAAAGAAACTCCATAAGCTTCTTGTAATTGGAACATCAGA
This sequence comes from Ottelia alismoides, assembly GCA_037367405.1. Lineage (NCBI taxonomy): Eukaryota > Viridiplantae > Streptophyta > Magnoliopsida > Alismatales > Hydrocharitaceae > Ottelia > Ottelia alismoides. Next base: position 855,200 of record JAZKJV010005014.1, read on the forward strand.
TTTGACGAAATCATAAGTGTTGTGATTTCAGATAGAATCTTGAAAACCATGTGAATCTTAGTTGGAGTGCCATTGTGTTCATTGTGCTAAATGCAGATAACATCCTAATCATTTGGAATGATATACGGACGATAATAAGTATTTTATAGATTGGCTATTTCATACCTTGAGATATGATCTCAAGAATACCTCTTAGATCTTAGTTCTGAAGTTGTTCAGAAGCAAAGAAAAGAGGGTATTGGGATTGTCACATTTGTAGTACACCTTGGACATATTCCATTCTTGGAAATTCCAAGATAGGCCTCCTTCCCTTAAGATTTGGTACTAACCTATCTAAAGGGATAGCACCTCAAAGAGTTGAGGAAGTGAATGCTAGAACTGCTTGCACTTGTGCATCAGTTACGGGAAGCTAAGTGTATGCTAGATGTGTACAAAAGCCAGATATCTGCCATGCAGTGGGAGTAGCAAAGTGTTGCTAATCCTACTATGGAGAGAAAACACTTGATTGTAGTAACAACAAAATCTTCATAAATGACAAGATTTTTGAGATAGTGATCTCAAAGTCATATATTCAAAAGCTTAAGACTTTATAGATAGAGATCTAAAAGATTTTAACTGTGAATACCTTAAGAGATAGTGATCTCCTGGAATAAGGGTATTCTGATAAGGATTATGGAAATACTGGTTATAATAACTGAGCAATAGTGTCAAACACTATAAGTGCTTTGACTAGATTGAGTATTGGTTGCATAAGATGCAACATTCTCATTGGATGCGAGCACTGTTACCTAGGGATATGCAAGTACCGTAAAAGGACTTGGCATAGTATTTTGAGAATAGAGTGACTGATCATCTTACCTAGCTATTTCTAAATAGCCTATGATTGTCACATGAGTGTGGGTTTAAATGATTAGCCCATTAATGGCTCTTTGGTCTAATGGGAGATTGTTGGACATGTGAGCCCACGGCGAGCCATTATGCAATAAATGTTATTGCAAATATCATTCCCTGATCTGAAATGAAGAATAAATAATTTGCATAATAGGTCCCTATGTACAATTAGGGTTATGTACCATGGCCATCTTGATGATCATACAGCTGTTGATTCAATAACTGAATCATAGAGGCTGGTGCTTGGATGAATATCTAAAGGGTTAGATTGAGGACTCATCAAGCACCGTCAAATGATTATTAAGAGATGATCTCCAACCTGAGTAGGAGATGGCAATCCTTTCTCACATAGGTTGATATCTGACCGACCTCTTGATGCAGGTCCTCTGCATAGGAATAGAGACTCGGAGGTGTCAGATTAGTTAGGTCAATGGGTTGACTTAACGAGATCGAGATAACCTAAGTCCTATGTTAAATGCTGTCACAGCATAGGCACGCATCCTCTGACCGGAGACAGATGTGTTACTATATGTCTGAGTGTGTACATTTGGCAGACCAATAGGTTGATGACCTAACCAAGGTCTATACACCGGTACGCTGGTGTGCATGTAAGGGCATATGAGTCATATGATCTCTCAAAGGGATCATAAAGGTTCACTACTGAACCGGAAGACATGAGCTCCCTCATGAGATATTGGGAAGAATCGAATTCCGTGCACGGTCGTCTCACTTTGGAAGCTTGACTGAATTTGTAGGTATGATATATACTTTTGGAATGTATATGATCAAGACCTAGGTATGATATATGCCTTTGGAAAGTATATGATCGATACCAAATCCCATTGATCAAATGAGAAACTTACTGATAAAACCTTGAAGAAGACAATATAAAATTGATCTTGATCTTCGGGTTGATCATGGGTCTTCCAGTATGCAGGATGTACAGGTATTGGGAATACCTGAGGGTGATGTGATCATAAATGATTATATATCCATGACGCTTTCATTCTGAGGGAGTGATGAAACAGGTCTGGATTTTAGTGACTCCTTCCATTAGAGAAGCAATCTGATCTTAGTCCAAGTGTTGGACATTGGCCTGAATGAGATTCAGATTCAATGAGAAGATTAGATTTGCAGTCTTGATTTAATCAAGCATCCGTGGGAGGTCCGTAAGATATAGATTTGAGATGAGATCTCAACATCCAAGTTATTATACGTGGAATAATACAATCGCCATGTCCTTATCTCCAAGTATCTGCGGAGAAAGCACATTATTCTTGAAAGGGTTCGAGAATAATTCATTTGATGAAATTCATATCCAAGCAAGAAGAACTTGATGATTAAATAAGATTTAATGATCAAACTTAATATGAATATGATTCATATTGTGAGAATGATTATCCAAGATAATTAAATGGGATTTAATTATCAAGGATTAGAGAATGTGGATATTATTATCCATAATATTTGTGTATGTAAATATGATTTACAATATACATATATTCAAGAGAGAGAAATTTAGTAAATAACATTTGTTAATTATTAAATGTGGATTGGATTCACATTTGTTAATTAACTTGAAATGTCATTTACAAATTAGTTTGGGATGTGAATATGATTCACATAATTTTCAATGTCATGATTGAAATATTCACAAATTAATTTGGAATTAATTTGGTGGATATTTTTGTGATAATTGAGAGATAATGTAATATAATAAAAAGGAGAAATAAAGCCACCATTTTTTAGGTGGTGTCACCCATGAAAAAGTCGTGGGTGACGCCCCTTGTTTTTCGGAGGTAATATTATCTCCATTTTATTATGATGATTAATCTCTTAACTAATTTATTTATGTCAAATTAAAAATGTGTTGATAATGTTGCAACATATATTTAATTTAATCATAAATAAATGTTGTTGGTTTTAACCAACAATAATCATAGCCATTGATTTTACATGGACCAAGCCTGGTCGTTGGATCCATGTGTCCCATGGATTGAGATCCATTGGATCCTAAACTAATATAAAAGGAGGGCTAGGGTAGCCTTCCAAAGTACATCATTAAGAGTTGAACAAGATTACAACTCTCTCTCTCTCTCTCTCATATTCTCACCCTCTCTCTTTCTCTCATCCAAAAGGATGGCCGTCCATCTTATGTAGAGAAAGAAGAGACCTTATCGGCTTCACCTTCGACGACTCGAGGATCTCGTTCTTCTTTGGGGCTGCTTGCTCTAAAGGAAGACGACGGATTTCGTTTGACGAAATCAGGGGATTCATTGCTTGGATCTTCATCGACGATTGCGGGAGGAACGCTACTCATCATCGCGCCTGCAAGTGCGTTCTTCGTGGATCGGACTTGAGACAGGAGGATCTCTTGTTTGGGATCTCGCGATCACAACCACGCTTCAAGACGTATTCCTTATACTTTATGGTTTGATGAAAAGATCCGAGAAGTGTTCTCATGATCATGTGGTTTCATCTTTAGTTTTAAAAATTTTAATTTCCGTCGCATCTAGCGACTAGTGCGACTAGTTGCTCCGATTGCATATGATGTGATCGACACGCTTCCGTGATGCGCTTAAGGATTATCAATATCCTTCAAGACATTGTGGAGAGTTTTAAAGAAGAGACAAGTACATATTCTATACATTAACCTCATAAAAAGATATGTATGGTAGGGATTCATCTTGTGTAAGGATACAGTCGGGGAAGATTGACTATTTTGTCATCAACGTTGGTCTACATACATAACCAAAGTCCAAATCATTTGGAACTTAGAAAATGGGCTCAAGGAACTTATATATTTCCATTTCCATAACTATTTCCATTTCTAACATTTGGACATTGAAATTAGAATTAAAAATTTCATTCAAATGAACTGAGATTAATCCAATTCATTCTCAAATCATCAAGCTAAATGGAGCCACTAAAATACATATTGTTTCATCACTCCCTCGGAATGAAAGTGTCATGGTATATTATCTATTATGATAGAGTTAACCCATTGTATTCTCAATACTCATTCATCTTTCACACTTGAAAACTTTGATGTATCGGAAGTTCAATCCCTAGTTTAATTGTCTTCTTTAGAATAAATGAATAGATTTCTCATTTGATATTTGAGTGACAATATTAATCATATACTTTCTAAAGGCATATATTAACATCTCAAATTTTTATCTTATTTAATAAACAAGATGTCCATGTATGGAATTCATTTTCATCCCAAATTATCTCATAAGTGAGCTTTGCCTCTTGGTTCATCAATTATGAACATGTAGGGTTCCTTTGAGAGAACATATATCTCATATCTCTTAATATGCACACTAATGCACTGGTATATGAACCTAGGCTAGGTCACCAACCTACCGGCCTGTCAAATATTCATACTCATGCATATAGATGCATATCTATCCTAGGTCGAAGGATGTATGCTAGATTGTGACAGATACTATTCAAGTCTTAGTTTATCTCGACCTCATCACGTTAACTCTTTGACTTGATTATTCTAACACTCCTGAATCTCTATTCCTATGTAGAGGACCTACATCAAGAGGTAATACGAAAATCAGTGTACAAAGAAAGATTGTCATCTCTTTCTCAGACTGGAGATCTTTATTCAATATCACATGTTTGAAGCCATGTCTATCCTCCCAGATGAATGGCATTCAATATGGTCACAGTATATAAACCTAGTTGTACAAAGGTAATTTTATATCATAGTACATTCATATTTATTAATTAGTTTAATTTCGTATAAAATGATAAAATAATAACTTTTATTACATTAGTGGGTCGTCAAGGGCTTACAAGTCCAGTAGTCTCCCACTAGCCTTTAGAGCCATTCATGAACAAATATTAACCCCATATTCATTACATGTTGGTCAAAAAACTTTTTAGTCAATAACTTGGTTAGCAGATCAACAATGTTGTTGGAAGAGGCAACCTTGGTGGTCGTGATATCAATACACTTCTGGATTTTCCAAATGATGTGATATTTCCTCTTCACATGTTTGATTCTTTGATGCCACTGAGGTTACTTCATCTGTGCTATGGCACATGTGTTATCGTAGAGTAACAGATGGGAGATTCCAATGAGGAAGCTACAACAAGTTCTAAAATGCACTTGCATAACCACACCTCTTCTTTAGCAGCATCTAATGCGGTTATGTATTCTGCTTGGATTGTCAAATCAGTCGTGGTGTCCTTCTTGCTTCTCCAGCATACATCACTATAGTTCAACATGAATAAGAAACCTGATGTTGACTTTCTATCATCATCTTATTGGAAGTCCGAATTTATATGCCATAAGGCTTGGAGTTCATTATCACCATAAATCAAGACGTAGTCTTGAGTTCTTCTTAATTACTTGAAAATGCTTTTCACTGTTGTCCAATGGTTCTCTCCATTACAAGATTGGTATTGGCTTAGCTCCCACTACATGAGAAATATTTGGTCTAGTACACAACATGTCATACATTAGGTTTTCCACAATCTATGCGTAAGGGCATTTGACTATGGCTTTCCTTTCTTCAACAATTTGAGGATCCATCCCTTTGGACAAATGAATACCATGTCTTAAGGGAACAAAGCCTTTCTTGAAATTCTCCATACTGAATCCTTCCAAGATTTTCTTTATGTATCCTTGTTGTGATAGTCCCAATATCCTCTTTTCTTTATTTTTAAATACTTTCATGCCCGAGATGTAAGATAAATCTCCAAGAACTTTCATTTCAAAGGTATTGGACAATCAGATCTTAATATTAGTCATCATACCTATATCATTCCCAATTCCATCTACATAAAGCACAACAAACAAGATGCCACTCTCACTAAGCTTCTTGTACACGCATTGCTTGCTATAGATGCACATCTTGACTATGGCATCTGGTAGATGGATGTAAAGATCACTTTTCTCAATGAATACTTCAAAGAGGATATCTATATAGAGCAACCCCAAGGATTCATGACTAAGGAAGGAAAAGTGTGCAAGATAAAGAAATCCATCAATGGACTCAAACAAGATTCTCATTGTTGGAACATCTGATTAAATGAAATGATCTAATGGATTTAAGCATAGCCATATGAGACAACGTTGCATCGATTGATGCATCTCTCTCTGTGTGTAATCCTTGGCTACAAGTTCTTCTTTGAATGTCTCTACATCCCATTGTGTACCCTCTTTCACTTGATAATACATTTTCACCTAATGGGTTTGACCCCTTTAGGTGGATCTTCGAGGGTGCATACACCATTCTTGTGCATGGAGTCTATCTCAAACTTTATTTCTAGCATCTAGTAATCCATGTCACAATCATCCAAATCTTCATCGAATGAAGTTGGATCATCATCAATCTCTTCTAATACATGGAATATGTACCTTTAGAATTGTCTTACAACCCTAAAACTTTTTTAAGAGGTATAATCATGCCATTTTCAATTATTTCTTTAGTTTATGGATTAAGAAGTTAATCAAACTTGGTGATCAAACCTTCAAGATGACAGTGTAAAATTGATCTCAATCTTCAGGTTGATCATAGGTCTTTCAGTATGCAAGATGTGCAGGTATTAGGAATACCTGAGGGTGATTTGATCATAAACGATTGTATAACCATGACGCTTCCATTCTTAGGGAGTAATGAAACAAGTTTGGATTTTAGTGACTCCTCTTATTAGAGAAGCAATCTGATCTTGATCCAAATGTTGGACATTCATCTGAATGAGATTCAGATGCAATGAGAAGATTAGATTTACGGTCTTGATTTAATCGAGCATATATGAGAGGTCCGTGAGATCTGGGTTTGAGATGAAATCTCAACACCCTAGTCATTATACGTGGAACAATACAATCGCCATGTCCTTATCTCCAAGTATCTACGGAGAAAGCGCATTATTCTTGAAAGGGTTCAAGAATAATTCCATAGTTGAATTATATCTAAGCATTGAGAAATGGATAATTAAATATGATTTAATTATCTTTAATAATGTTAATTTGATTCAGATTAACAGATGTGTGTGAATGATGATCCAATATAATTAAATGTGATTTTATTATTATGGATAGGGATAATGTGGATAGCAATATCCAATCATTCATAATATATTATAAATGTGATTCGTAATGTATTATAGAAAACTTATTTTGATTTATATTTGTTGATTAATTATTGGTGATAATTTGGATGCACATTGTATAATTAATTGAAAATATAGATTACCTTTTGTTTGGGTTGTGAATATGATTCACAATTTTTTCAATGGCAAGATTGCAATATTCTCAAAATTAATTATGAATTAAATTTGTATAATAATTTACAACAAAAGTTGTTGTAAAAATCTTGGAGATTTTCATGGAGTAGGCAATCTCATGAGATTGCATGAGATTGCCTCCGCCTTGGATTATGGTGGACGGCTACCATTATATGGAAATTGGTAGTCGTCCTACCTATTTCCGTGGGAGATATAATCTCCATGCAATTATCTCCATATTTGCTTGATTAAATTTGGGATTGAATTGTATTTGATTTATCAAATATATTTAATCCAAATTAAATTATTAGTTGTTATGTTTTACCAACAACAATCTTGACCATTGAAAGAAACACAAATCAATCTCATCCATTGATTTTTTGTGTTCCATGGATTGAGATCCATGCTCTCTAGGGTACAACAAGAACAACAACATAAGCTCTCTCTTCTCTTCACACTTCCTCTCTTCCACTCTCTAATATTGGTGGTCATCCACCTTAGAGAAGACAAAGGCGTCTTCATCGTTGACTCGCCATTGTGACGTCGCCTCGACGACTCTCGGTTCTCCATCTTCTTCAGTGTGCTTCACTCACGAAGAAGGTGTTTGATCTTGTGCGACGAGATCAGGAGTTCTACACTTGGATTCAACATCTTGGATTGCGAGGATCATGTGGTTCATCCCCGCGCTCGCAAGCATCGTCTCCGAAGATTGGACTTGAGACAGGAGGTCTCTTTACGTAGAGACTCGATCAACCACACTTGAAGATGTATTCCTACATACTTTATGTGGTTTAGATGAAACGATCTGAGAATTGTTCTTGGATCATGTGGTTTCATCACATGAAAAACCTTTAAATTGCACTGCATAGAACAACTAGTTGGACTAGTCATTCTTTATTGTATCCGATACGATGCTCACGCTTCCGTGATGCGCTTGAGGATTATTCCATATCCTTCATACTCTACCAAGGGGAAGTATTGGTTTCGCATATTTGCTTCCTCCTATATTCTTTGGCTGAGTAGTAAATCCAGACCCAATAGTAAGGATTCTCTTAAAAGGTGTAAGTTTACAAAGGAAGTGGGATGTACGAGATACTTTTCTGATAGTACTCACTCTCCTATAGGTTTATCATCTAAGGTCTTGTTTAAAAATTAGCTACAAAATAAAATAAAATTTAAAGAAAAAATAGCTGAACTCTTACAGCTTCACTTGTGTTGGGTTGGTGAATCCATTTGCATTGTGTTTGTTTGAATTAAACTTAAGTCAAAGAACCATTCCTGTGCACTTACGCCCTTTTTCATTTTATCTGTTTTTGCTTCTTTTTGTCTTTCTTACTATGAGCCTTATACTATTCTCCTCTTCATTTCATCTTATTGTCTATCATTATACTCCATTCTCCATCTCCTCTGCTTCTCTCCCAAGATGTCAACTCATAGAAGGCTTAGTCGGACTGTGCTGACACCTACATCGATTCCTTGAAATCGACATCTTCAGTAATTCAAGGTGATTCCTGAGAACCCGATTTAGATTTTCTGAGAAAATCTCCAGACTCTTCATTTTCTTCTTAAATAAATTGGGATCACTTTTGTCCCGACATTCATCATTTGTCAATGGAGATTTATTTATCTTCATATCAAATGCTCTATTCACGTCTATCTAGGATTGAGCCTAATCCCACATTCATCAGTTCATCTGGTGATAATGATTGCTTGTATAAACAGGAAAATTTTAAATGTGTAGATCAAGAGATGAACCTAGACTCCATTCAGATACATTCTAAGTTTGATTCAGTCACGAATCCTCAAGGTAAAGGGAAGGTACCATAGCAGTCGAATCAAAGTTTGCAACCATATCAGAACATAGTGAATGCATAGTTGCTCACTTCCGTATAGTCTATCTGGTAGTAGCTGACTGATCAGGCTCTCTCCTACATCACCTTCTAGGACATACTCAATGACCTAAGTAGAGATAAAGGAAATATAGGAGGTGGAGGAGGAGGATATTATGATGAACAAGGAGATGGACCTCATAGAGGACCAGTAGACGAGCCGAGAAAAGAGGCTCCCAAGGCTATTCTCAAAGATACATACATTCCTAGCTCTATCTAGATGTCTGAGTGGATATATATTCCTATAGTCCACGGGCACTTTGAGCTGAAGCCCTAATTCTTGCCTCTTTTTCCTTCCTTCCATGGGAACACTAATGAAGAGTCATATATCCATCTCTAATAGTTTTCACGCATCTGTGGCACCACTCACTACCCAAACATCCTATTAGGTGTAGTCAAATGACTGCATTTCCCTTCGTCCTTCAGGACAAGGCTTTATATTGGGTTAATCATCTGGGGAAGGTCATGATGATCTGGGAGGAACTGAAGTCTATGTTCCTCCACAAATTCTACCTTCTCAGTCTTTTGAATCGCATGTGAGTAAGGACTTCCGACTTCTCCTAGGAACCACACAAGTCCATTCATGAAGACTAGGAGAGGTTCAAAGATTTATGAGATAAGTGCCCCCACCATGACATTCCTCAGACCAGTCTAGTCCAACATTTCTTTGTGGACCTCACACAAGAGAGCCAGAGGCTTGGGGATGCCACATGTGGAGAATACCATTTCAATAAGGATGACAATGTTGTATGGTAGATATTTAAAGAAATGGATGAAGGAGAGGCTGCATTATCCTCATCCCATGCATAGAAAGAAAGTCTCAAATCCACCACAAGCTAGTAAACATGGTGACATCCAATGAAGTGGACAGGGACGAGAACTCTGACCTCTACATCATTGGGAGCCACATGTCTAAGGTTGATATTATTGATAGGCGATCACAAGTCCTGGAGAAATTCTCAGTGATCGAACAGAGAACTGAGCATCTGGATAAGCAAGATCAAATCACCAAGCAGTTGGAGCTACTTATCAGCACTATCATTGGCATCCAGTCTACGAGTCTGACAGCTGCAACTCTTGTTGAGCTGAAGGATCCATCATCACCACACTAGCCTTAACCAAGTTCAAGGCAGCATGAGGTCTAGCATGTATACTACGTGCATGGTCCTGACCATGCACCATCGCAATCGTCGCAGTGGCTTATGGTATACCATCTTGAGCTCCAACCCCCATCAGTCGTGGATCCATTGTTCCCACCACCATCCAAGATATAAGAAGTGAATGGCCTCCAGAACAATGATGCACAACTGGCACGTCCATGAAGATAGTAGCAGGGACAAACCTCTACAATCAGACTATGTCACCAACCGTTTGGTGTGAGGTTTGTCCAACAACACCATCCTCTACAGAACGAGTATCCAATATATCAGAATACATAGAGATAAAATAATTCATATCAGTAGACACCATACTGCTAGTTCCAGTCACATCACAATTACATGACTGCTTAGAACAATCAGTACGTCCCTCCTCAATTTCATCAGCGCCAACCTCCTCCTCAGTATAATCATCAATTCCCACACTCAGCCTCCATAGTATGACTCTCATTGTGGTCAGCACACTCAATCTAAGGTCGTCCCAGTGAACCCAACATTTCACTCTCTAGTTGAACTAGTGAAAAGCCGAGCAGAGATGAGCCAGAAGCTAGATAACCTCACTGGGACCAAAACGTCCATTCCAGTATAGGCTGAGGCAAACCCCAATAACTTCAAGCGTAAAGAGCAGGTAGTTTGTGGTGTCTCCTCTAATCTAGCAAATTCAGGTATTTCATATTTTCATTGTCTCATATAGTGACTCTCAAGAGCAGCAGGACATTGCAGTTGTCTCTCGTACAGAAGGGGAAAAATAAAGTAACATCTGACAAGTCATCATCTTCTACATCAGCTGGACCAAAAACAGAACCAAGTGAGTATGAAGATGATGGAACAATAGCACCAATCCACCATCTCTCTCATCAAAAATTACAAAAAACCAACAAAAATAAAATATTCAAAAAGACAATAAGAGCCAAAGTCAAGTCGCACCAGCAACCACTCCAGCGCTAGCCAACGAAGCTGAAGACCATGAAGATGTATTTTTTCTTTTTTTGAATGACTCTATTTCTCTAGCCGAACATTTATAAATAATGATGTTATTATGAACAATGCATTTTCTTCTATGAATATTCCTTTTCTTGAAGTATTGAAAAACTCCAAATAAATTGGAAAAATTAAATATGAATTGTCCAAACATGATGTTGCAGAAATTATTGAAAATCTTGTTTTTAGTATGCCATTTATGAAGGCCATGTAATACATGCCAGCTGTAAAGAAAGGATCGAACGAGGAATGTACCTCCAAGCATCAAAGCCACATGAACAAATGCAGTCGAGGAGAAAAGCACATCCTAACCATGGCCAATGTGAGGGCTACATGTGATCTCCCATAGAAAAATATAGATAAGGGTGCACCTTTAATCAGATGTTAGACTTTTTTATCAAACTTTCAATCGAGCTCTGCTTGATAGCAGCTCATCTATAAACCTCATGCCCTCGTCACTACTTCAAGAATTTCTGTTGGTGATGAATCTCCATTTCATCACCTTTATTCTTTCATTTTGGCCTTAAATTCCTAACTAAATGCATGTATATAACCTGAACTTGTATAAAATAACATTCATTTACTGACCTATAAATATGCATAATTATATGTATTTACTACCAAAATAAAAGAACAGAAAATAGAAAATCAAGAAAGAACAAAGAATGAAGTGTCGGAGACATTAAGTGAGCCCAGACCCCGATACCAAGTCATCATGATGAATTTATAGACAAGCAATAAAGTAAGAGGAGATAGGATACTAAATTGTACATAAAACATCATAGAGATATCCTAATTATATAGTTTAATAATAGGCTTTTGGACCTATTTTATTTTCTCATTTTTATATCTCAAAAACTAAAAACCTAAAAATAAATATTATACATAGAAATAAAAATAAAAATACAAAATTGGTTTCATTCAAAAATAAGACACAATGCATCTAGGACACACGGAACAAAAGGCCGCAAAGAAAATCAGTCTTATATCTCCTCCATACAGACTCAAAATTAACCAAACTTACTTTATTGCTCATAAAATTAAATTATCTATTTTATGTAGGTGGTTTCATTAAAAATGGAGTTAAGATATAAAGGTTGGCTTTTAGGTCCCCATTTGTACCATATATATATGTATATAATAATTTATATATTTATTCTTTATATTTTTCAAGTTTCTTATATTTTTATATAGTTGTAAATACTATTTTAAATACATGTAATAAAAATACAAAATAAATGCATTAGAAAAGCATTAAAATAAATAAAGTATTATAACATATAGATAAGATAAACCTATATATGATGATTGGGAGTATGCACCCAGGTGCATGTAATTTTGCATGCACCCGAGCCTATAACTTCCACTATTTTTACTTTTTTGAAAAATATTGCCATGTATATTCATCGTTATATCCCTCTAATATGTCATTCCAATTTCGTCATAAACAGAGACTCATATGCCCTCCATCTAGAACATTTAATTTTAACGATCTTATAATTGCTGGAATCGACCTGTTCTGGATGGAGGGTGTAGGAGTCTGTGTTTCTAACGAAATTGGAAGGACATATAGGAGGGATATATAGATGAATATACATAACGGTATTTTTCAAAAATTAAAAAATGGAAGTTACAGGTCCGAGTGCATGTTAAATTACATACACATGGGTGCATACTCCCTATCCTCCCCATATAATACATATATATATATATAATTATTTAAGCAAACAAGTAAAATAAGGAAAAAAATAACACAAAAATATGTATATATGAAATTAGATAAGTATAAATATATAAAATATCTAAATATAACAATGAAATACATAATACAAAATAAAAATAAAAAAATCAAATACCTTTATAAATACCTATGTATATACATGTAAATATTAACATCTAATAAAGAGTCATGTAAAATTAAATAAAAATCAGAATAAAATTTAACAAGTATTTTTCATGTTCTTATAAAAAATAAATAAAGTAGTTTATTCATTTATATTGAATTAATTAGGAAGTTCCCCCCACTACATTTTTGGTTGGTCCATGTGGACAAACCACAACCCTTCTTTTGTTGACCTCAGTCAACAACCCCCTCTCTCCCCCTTGAGCGTTGTGTTTTGTCAGAACTCTGACTTTGTACCCATTTTTGTGATTGATCCACTCATAATATAGCTTGACATGCTACAAAAAAATGGATTTTTGATCTCCTCGTCGGAGACTGTCGTAGGCAAAGCTTCTTCTCCTTGACATTTTGTCAGGTACAGGCTGGTAAGTTAGGTCTTTCTTCTCACATTTATGTTTAGTATCACGGTTCAATCCATAGTTTGGTCAATGAATCATTATGGTAGCTTAATTTAGAGATTTTTTATTGCTGAAGCATTGTGTTGCTACTCTAATTCGCTATGTTTCGCCCACTATTTCGACCATCTTCTGTGACCTTCTTCATCCCCATCTCCTGCACCATCAAACCCGCATATTTTCCACCCTAATTCAGCATGAATCAGGTACACCAAGCTCCTTTCTCCTCCATCCACTAGAGCTCCATTGTCCATACACCCCATAGTGCAACAGGCTTCGACTTTTGGCCGAGGATCTTTGCTCCGAGCCTGTGATTCTTCTAGTGCATGATTTGGACCTCAATGAACAACCTAGAGACAAATCAAAGCTCTAAATAGTATCTCTAGGTGCATCAAACTCCAGGCCCCCTCCGATGGGGCCCGAACACAACAAGAACCTCCTATATGTGTCGTTAAGTTCCAAGAAGTGATTGGGACTATAGGTAAGGAAGAAGCAAGCTGGACATGCAGAAATCAAAGATTGATGACTTGTCTTCAAGTTAACCTCCCAACCGTTAGATTATCAGCATGGCCCCTATCTAATTTGGGCCACTCATTTCAACCAAAGCAGCACTCCTCCCTAACCATCAGATTCGTCATGTGGAGCAAGCTCCTTTGCCCGATCAGTTGCTTAGAGGGGTAATTTAATTTGTAACCCTCTGTATTTTTGCATTTACTAGTAGGTCATGTAAATATTAAGTGCCTCTTTGTATTTTGTGTAAAAAATACACTGACCTCTAGAACGTATTGTATATTGCACTTAGGTCCCGTGTCAGGTCACCTCTTGTGGTGATCCTTGTGAGGAGTCTAATTTGCAAGTAAGCCTTGATGAGTTTTATTATTTGCTTTTAGTTTATAAAATTTCTTACACGTAAAACTTTGTTGTATTTTGCTCGTAAACCCTCAAACTTGATTATTATCGCATAAATGCCCCTCCGAGTACTGTAATCATTTATTTGTATTTCTATTTTCTTAAAATAGCTCATGTTGCAAAAAGTAAGGAAAATTTTCTATATGTGTTGGATACTTTATTTATATTAGTTCATATTTTATTTAGCATTTATAGACATTTTCCTATTTATTAAAATCAGATTATGATATGTTTATTCCTTAGTTCATAGAAAAATACAAAAAATATATAACCAACTCTAAAATTTCAAAAAATCCCTAAAAACTTTATAACAATTAGAAAAATTTCTATAAAAATCCAAAAATAATTGCTTCTACTTCTTATTTTTGTTATGTTATATAGTATATATTAAAAATCATTTTAAGAATTTTTTTGGATTTCTTATTTTTTAAAAAACACAAAACAACTTGACATATTTATTATATCTACTATTCTGTATATTTAAATAAATTAAAAATACCTCAAATTTACTAAAATTCATATGAAAAATTACAAAAAGAGAGAAAAATATTAAAAATGCAAAAAAAATTTATTTTATAAATTTTAAGCATATATAGATATATTTAAAAATATAAAACCCATATCATTATATATACTTCCATTTCCTTGTATGCTTACAACAATAATAATTATTATTTTAAATTAAAAATACTTATAACTATATTATCCTAAAAAGGACTATTCTTATGCTTATTTTTTGTATTTTTATATTTTTATTATATATTCTATCTATAAATACAATCATTGATATATATATTTACATATTATATATTTTAAAAAAAACTAAAATTTTGCAAATTAAAAAAATAAAATTTATAAAATTGAAGACATAAAATTATAAAAACTTTAAAAATCTATAAAAAAAATTAAATATAATTAAAAACCCACAAAAATAATTAAAAACAAAAAACACACAAAAACACATGAGTAGGTTATTTATTTTTCTCTACTCGCTTTTTCTTTCTATGGTTCGGTACTCTACATACTTGTCCCTATACACATATTTGTAGAGTTAAAATAAAATAAGTTTTGACTCACTGCACTTTGATTGACTTATTCATTTTATGTGGGTTGGTTGTTGCCTGGAGAGGCACTTGATCATGCAACGATTGCTAATCAATTTTTATTAGCAGACCAGTACAAACCTCTATCCAAAAAATGCAATTGTTGCCGAAGAACAATGGCTGCATAGAGTTGATAGCCTGCTTACTTTTTATTGCCATTTATTGATATATCATTGGTTGCTCATTTCTCAATTTATTCCACTTTCTATCTATATTGTTCTGACCATATTTCTTGTTTGAATTTGTTTCAAGAGTCTGATTATTGAGTGAGAGTTTCTTAGGAGGTTCACATACTTGATAAATGTGGAGGTTGGTGGTCATTCACCCATGATCATGAGAGTAGTAGTTGAAGACAAGGACTCATTGAAGCGGTTTAGGATAGAAATAGTTTAATTTTTTGTGAGAGAGCAGCTTATTGTCTAATTTGTAAAAATAAAAGTACTTGGACTTTGGACACTCTTCGAACCTTTTTACCAAGTGTTTGTTCACTTGGTTATACGTGTGGTTTTTCTCATGTTTTCATCACCTTATATTTTTATTTCTCCCTATTTTGCTCTTATTTCTATTTGTTTTCTGTGATTTGTTCTTTTTGCCTTTCTTTTATGTGTTTTATTTTATTAAACCCATAGTATTAGGATTGCTTGACTCAATAATTTAGATCTGAAGCCATAATTATATGCATGTACCTATATCTTCTACACGGACTTAATTTTGGTATGTTTCTTGGATTAGATACCATGTGCCATGAAAGAGTCGATACAGAACTTGCAGGATCCTATTTGTCGAACAATGACGACTCTCCAAGATCGGACTTTTGGTGTTTTATCTAAGCACTTCAACAAATTTGTTCTTCTTGCTAATACCAATTCTTGCTTAGGGCAATTTCACCATCTTGCATTTGCATGTATTGTAATTTAAATTCCTTATCATGCATCCTACATGGACAACGTTCGAAAGCACTGTGAGTCTTCTTACTGAGCATTCATCATTTCTATACAAGGGCAAGATTTCTACCCTAGTATCAACTTACATTTCTTTTCCACTATCTCCTTCAATTTTATATCACTTTGGAATTTAAAGAAAATCTTTTAGAAATTATTCAGAAAAATACTCAAAAAAGTGAAAATTAAAAATTAAAACATGGAGATTGTTTAATCAACATTGACCAAAATTAAAATTCATATTGGACATTCATTGTTTGGGGTTCAAAAAGCCCAAAATGTTTTCGAGTGTTATCTAGACTGAGTAAGGCACGACCCTAGGAAATTGAGCTAAAAATCCAGCCTAAATACTGCCTTCTTATTGACTGGATTTATGAAGTATTGGCGCTTCTATCGTACGTGGGCAAGTAGGGCCATTTTAATGATAGTGTTCTCGCCTCGTGTAGAACATCTGACCTGGTCCGCATAGGTCACTTCCTCACGGGGGGTTTTCTCATCGTTCCACGTCCGAGTACCCTACCTGGGGGAAGTATTAGTTTTGCCTATTGGATACTTCCTCTATTCTTTGTATGAATAGTGGATCTAGGCCTAATAGCAGGGATTCTACAGAAAAAAAGCAGGATATAGGTTACAAAGGAAGTGAAAAGTATGAGATATTTTCTGAAAGTACACACTCTCCTATAGGGACAGCCTCTAGGTTCTTGTTAAAGGATTATCTGAACAACAAAATAAAAATGAAAGATAAAAATAGCTGAACTCTTACAGCTTCACATTGTATGAGTTGGTGAATCCTTTGCTTTGTGTTTGTTTGCATATTGTTTTAGGTCAAAGATCAGTCTTGCGCACTTGCGCCATTGTTTATTTCTTATGTTATTTTTTTTCGTGTTCATTTTGGGCCTTGTTTCACATCGTCTTTTCATTCTCTTGTTTATCATTGTATTCCTCCAATCCTCATCTATTTCCTCTTGTCTCCCAAGATGTCAACTCGAGGATGGATTAGTTAGGACCCCACCTAAACCCACATGAATTCTATGTAATCGACATTTCCAATAATTTGGGATGATTCCCAAGAGCTTGGACCTTACGAACCACTCTCGGGACTTCATGCTTCCTTCTCAAATAAGCTGGGTTCTCTCTTGTCTCGAATTCGCTCCTTGTTGGATGGAGATTGATTTCACTCCATACTCATCTCCATATCTAATAAATTTCAGAATCGATCCTGATTCGAAATACGTGTCAACATCTGGTACCTACATCAAGACTGATCGGGGTCATTTTCAAACTATAGACATTGACCCCGATATGGAGATCAGTTCAGACTCTGAACCTAAGATGGTACCCAAAGGCAAAGGGCAGTAGGTCGATCAGAACGAAGTCGAAACTAAGTGCTAGATTCCATTCAGGCAATTTAACAATAGTTGACAGACCATGCTCTTGCTCGGGTTACGTTTTCGGATATATTGAATGACAGGAGGAGGGACTGAGCAAACAAAGGAGGAGAAGATCAGCATGGTGGAGAGGATAGACAAGATGGAGGAAACCTTGGGGGTGATGATGAGGTGAGAGAGCAATCTATGTTGACTCTCGAGGAAACTTACAACCTTAGAGCTAGGGAGATGGTGGAGTGGATTCAAATCACTATGATCAATGGGCACATCAAACTCAAGCCACAACTGCTTTCACTTCTTCCCACTTTCCATGGGAATACTAACAAAGAACCCTACATTCTCCTCCAGCAATTCAACCCATTTGTGGTGCCATACACTACTCGAATATCTCGTCGAAGGTAGTCAAGATGACTAATTTCCCTTTTAATTTGCAAGACAAGCTCTCTATTAGATTAATCACATGATGAAAGTAGTGATGACTTGGGAGACCCTCAAATTTCTCATCCTGCACATGTACTATCCTTGGGTCATCAGAACCAAATGTGCGTACTCATCTCCAATTTCTCATAGCTATCCCATGATCCTATCCATGTGGCATGGGAACACTTCAAGGACATGTAGGAGAAGTGTCCCACCACGACATTATCAAAATGTGTATAGTACAAACTTTTTTGGAGGCTTGAATCAAGAATCCTAGAAGTCGGTTGATGCATCCTATGGGGGATCTCACTTTAATTAAGACAAAGATGTGGAACTGAAAATCTTCGAGGAGATGGCTAAGAGATCAGTCACCTTGTCTTTTTGTCGTGCTTTATAAAAGCGTCCTCAGATTCCTCCAAAGTATGTTCATATGCAAGCGTCGTATGAAGAAGAGAGAGATCAAGGATCTACTCCCATCATCATTGGAGTAATCTCTTCAAGGTTAATATTATTGAAAAACGATCGCATGATCTTGAGAAACTGAATGTGATCAAACAAAGAACTAAGCAGCTGGATTAGCTGGACGAGATCTCGAACCAATTGGAAATTCTAGTGAGAACCATATCAGCATCTCATCAAGTGGATATAACATAAAATTTGAGAGAGTAGAAATGTGGGTCTAAGGCGATCTCCCCATGAAATCATAGAAGATACTTAAATGTGATATTGGAATTAGGATATGAAAAAGTGAATTGTATTTTTAATTACTGCATTATAACAATAACGAAAAATTTTGTAATAATGTAATAATTAGGTAATGGTATCTTCTATTGATTTTTTTCTTTTTTTCGTTTATTCTAGAATATAAGAGTTGAATCGATCCAAAATCAAAAGAAAGGGGGTTCATGGCGAAAGTTAAAGTTGTTAGATCGTAGAAATCAGTGTAGTTGACTTAAGGGCAACCCTAGTCCGTCCAACATATGTACTACATACAAGCACCTGACTAGAAATCATTGTCTCCACAACAGACACAGATGGTGATGTATCACCCGGAGGTCCTA
Organism: Ottelia alismoides; assembly: GCA_037367405.1. NCBI lineage: Eukaryota > Viridiplantae > Streptophyta > Magnoliopsida > Alismatales > Hydrocharitaceae > Ottelia > Ottelia alismoides. The sequence continues at coordinate 874,487 of JAZKJV010005014.1, forward strand.
ACTTTTGTCCAACACTTGGACCCACCTCCATCGCAAATCTAAGAAGCGAATGACGCATAGGCCAAAAATCTTAATCTGACATGTCCTAGTGAACAAAACAAGGGACATAACTTGGCGATTCCGCCATACTCCCCATAGTCTGCTCGAAGGAGCTTCCAGCAAAGCCATTAGTCTCCGCAGAATGCTCAACATTGGAGACATTAGTACCAGAACCAATACACAACATATCGGTAGCAGTACCATCCGCAACCGGGTATCTATTATCAAAACCAGTATCACCTCCCCCCTCAACACAACTAACAGTAGTTCCCCCTCTCCCGTATTAGAGTAACTAGCCTCAAATCCCACAACAACACCAATCTCAGTGATCGCATCATGTTAGAATTTTGAGGCAGCTCTCATGAATCCTCTACTCGACTACTTGGTGTAGTTGGTGAAAAGTTTGTGTAAAATGATCCAGAAGTTGGATAACCTCACCACAACAATGATGATTATCCTATCAAAGGTAGAGATGAATCCAAATAATTTCTGACGTAAGGAGAAGGTAGTTTGCAATGTCCAATCCTCGATCGAGTCAGGTATGAATGATCGACTATGTTATCTTACTCTTTTACTATCAAGAGAGGTATGACACAACAGTCATCTACCATCATGAAAGGCAGGAATAAAGCTTCATAGAGAGAGTCTTCATTAGTTATGCAAGCAATAAGTTTGGGAGGAGGAGAAGAGTACGAAAAGCATGTAATACCAGAGTCGGAAAAATCACAAAAGAATGAAAAAAATTAAGAATCAAATCTCACCAATAAAATCCATGGTCGATCTGTTGCAGCCAAGGAGGCGCCAACACAAGTAGTGGATCGCGTGCAATTTGGCAAAGCTTCCATTCCTTTTGTTAGCTTTTCCATTATATCAGTTGATCTTACTCTTTCTGATCATTTGCACGTAGAAGCTTATTCACCAGAACACTTTATGAATGATGATATAAATATTTCATTTCCAAGCATGTTACAAAACACAGAAAACTAGAAAAATCAAAAATACTTTGTATGATCCAAGTGTGAATGAAATTTTGCACAATATTGTCATGGAAATGCAACTGTTGAACGACTACGAATAAGGTCAAAATAGGCATGTACTTTGAAGCGCCAACCCCATAAAAACAGACACAATCGAACTGAAAAATATATTCTCACCATGGCTAATATAAACGCCATTAGCAACCCCCCGTCGAGAAGAAGGATAAGGGTGCACCTCTCGTCAGATGCACGATTTCGACCAAGAGTTTGAATGAATACTTCTTGACAACGAGTGGTCTATCAATCTCATGCCCATGTCACTACTCAAAGAATTTGGGTTAGGATCGTTAAAACCACCAGAATGATTCTGCAATTTGTAGATACTTTAGTTAAGCGGCCAAGGGGCATTCTTAAGGATTTCATTGTCACAATTCAAGGGATGCAGTTCCCCATATACTTCAGTATCTTAAATATGGACACCTATGTCCCCTTCTCTAGACCCCGATTATATGGGGATGGTCGTTCTTTCGAACAACCAAGGTGGAAGTGGACTATGGCATAGGAATGATCCCCTTTTGCTCCAACAGTGACAAGGTCCACATAGCAACGATCCAAGTACCAAATCCTACATAATATTTATAAAATGAGAGCAAGCTAAAGCATAATACAACAGATGACTGTGATTTTTTGGAAGAAATCATAGGCATTGCTTTATTCTTGGATTATGAAAATACCTTAGAATTCCTCTCCCAAGAGCAACATTAGAAAAGCATAGTCGATTCCCACCAGTCCTAGAAGATGATCTGATCATGTGCTATCTAAGCTAATTGAAACACTCCCATCCATGTTAGAGCAAGACGAATTCATTGCAGATCATTTTAATACATTGAACTGAGAACCTCAAGTCACATTGGTGGATATTATACAGTCATTTGATCTTGCACCAACCACAGTTGTAGAGGTCATCTGTTAATCAATTTAGACCCCTCCGGAGCTAAAACAATTGCCATCAACATTAAAGTATGCCTTCTTTGCGAGGGAAGCAAAGATGTTCCCGATCATTATCAATGCACAACTAACCATAGACCAAGAATCATGTCTGCTTGAGGTTCTAGAAATAAATATCAAAGTAATAGGCTGAAAATATCATCTCTCCATGGAATTAACCCTTTGTTGTGATCTCACCACATCTACTTAGATGAAAACAACAAACCTCTCGTGAATTTCAGTGTCATCTAAACCCTAACCTCCAGGAGGTTGTGATGAATGAAATCATCAAGTGGTACAATGCAGATTTCTTATATCCCATCTTAGATTCCAAAGGGGTGAGCCTGCTACACATAGTCCCCAAGAAATCGGCAATTACAATTGTAACAAACGAAATGGAGAGGTGATTCCGACCCAAGTGACAACATCATGTTGTGGATGTGTTGACTACATACATTTGAATCTTTCGACCAGGAAGGATCGTTTTCCACTTCCTTTCATCGACCAAATAATCGAAAGGCTAGCCTCAAAGGAGTATTTCTGATTCTTATATGGCTATTTGGTATATAATCAGGTTGCAATTGCACTTGAAGACCTAGAGAAGACCATGTTCACCTATTCATTTGGGATGACCGCATTTCGACAGATGTTGTTCAGGCCATGTAATGCACCCTCTACATTTCAGAGATGTATGCTAGCAGTATTTGCAAACATGGTAGGCAGTTTCCTCAAAGTCTTCAAGGATGATTTCTAAGTCTACGGAGATAGTTTGATTAGTATATGTCATATCTATACCAAGTTCTTCAATGTTTCTGTGATGTAAATTTGGTGCTCTCTTGGGAGAAGAGTCAATTCATGGTGACTGATGGAACAATTCTAGGCCACATCATCTCCAAGTGAGGCATGGAGATCAACCCAACCAACGTGGAGGTAATTCCATGCATGAGCCACCTACATCACTCAAGCAAGTCAAATCAATTTTGGTATGTGAGCTTCTACAGAAGATTCATCAAAGATTTCAACAAAATTTTCCAACCTTTGACAAAGATTATAGGCAAGGATATCGAATTCATTATCGATGACAGAGTGCTCCAAGCCTTGAATTATTTGAAAGAGATCATCATCCAAGATCCTATCCTACATCCACTTGATTCGTATATACCCTTCGAGATCATGATGGATGCGTCAGAATATATTATTGGGGTCGTATTGGGACAACGACTATCTGTAGTGTTTGCTTTGGTAAAGTTCAGGTCACACCTGCGTGGATCGAAAGTTATTGTGTATACTGACCACTCAGCCATACGATACACGCAAAGAAAGAAGGATGTGAAGTCACGACTACTGTGTTGGATCCTTGTACTCTAGGATTTGATTTAAAGATATGACACTAGATTAGGTGCAAAAGAATTATACAGTAACCGAGAAAGAGATGCTAGTTATAGTTTTTGCTTTGGAAAAGTTCAGGTCACACATGCTTGGATCGAAAGTTATTGTCTATACTGACCACTCTTCCATATAATACCTACAAAGCAAAAAGGATGCTAAGTTATGACTACTGCATTAGATCCTTCTTTTCTATGAGTTTGATTTAGAGATACAATGCAAACCTAGAGTCGAAAATGTTGTAGCGGACCACCTTTGCAGAATAATTGAGAGAGAAAATCCCTATCAGGAAACCATTGAAATCACTAAAACCTTTTCAGATGAAGCTGTCCTAGCAGTCACCTCTCTCCTTTAATACGCTGACATTTTAAACTCACTTGTTTCTAAGGGAGTTCCACAAGAATGGCCAAAGATGAAAGTGGACAAGTTCATGTCCAAGATACATTTCAAGGAGTAGGAGGATCCTTACTCATTCCGTGAAGTTGTTGATTGTATCAGGCAAAGATGTATTCATGAGGATGAGTACACGAGTGTTCTGACCCATTATCCCAAATTAAAATATGATGGACACCATTCTAAAAGCGTACGGAAGCAAAAGTTCATCCATGAGGCCTCGGGTGGTCAACTCTATTCAAGTACACTACAGAATATGTCAAAGGTTGTATTGACTTTTAGAAGATAGGAGACACCGTTAGTGTTAGAAACACCATGTCTCTCAAATTTATTCAAATATCTAATGATTTTTATGTATGGGGAATCAACTTTATGGGCACATTCCCTAATAGCCAGGGCTATGAGTACAAACTTGTTATTGATTATGTTAGTTGTTGGGTGGAGCTTATCCCCGCTCGATCAGCAGATGGTCACATAGTGTGCAGCTTCCTTAAAGACAACATCATTGTGTGGTTCGAGATTGCAAAGGTACTTATATCAGATGGAGGAAGATACTTTATCAACAAAGAAGTGAAGAAGTTGACATAGGAGTACGACATTTAATACTATATCACATCCCCTTACCATCTGCAGACTAAAGGCTTAGCCAAGTGTTCTAATAAGGAGATCAAATATATATTGTAGAAATGTGTTCATCCTGATAGAAAGAACTAGTGGAAATTGTTGAACTCAATTCTTTGGGCTTGTCGTACTGCGTACAAGTCTCCTCTAGGAATGTCTCTATATCCCTTGGTGTACGGCTAGCCAAGTCATTTTCCCTTGGAGCTCATTCACAAATCACTACTGGCAGTCAGTATATGCAATTTGGATAGAGAAAATGGGGGGAAGAGCAGGGAGCTTGATCTTAATCGATTATTGGAATTCAAAGACTCTGCATATGATAATAACCTCATGTATAAAGAGAAAGTCAAGAGGTGGCATGATAATCATATCAGATGAAAGACATTCAAGAAAAATCATAAGGTGTATTTGTTTGCAAAGCTAAAGTTATTCCAAAGAAACGTGAAAAGAAAATGGCCAGGGTCCTTCATTGTCAAAAATGTGCATGACAACGGTAGCATTGTTATATCTGTATTGTCAGCTAACGCACAACCTTTTGTTGTAAACATACAACCGCTAAAACCATATGTCGATCGTGATACATTTTCTGCTTTTGGTTGATTCGATCCAAGTGGTACTTAAAGATGAACCTCAAGACTTAAAAGGATTGGACTCATGAGCACCAAAATAGCTTTTATCTTCTTCTTCGTTTCTTGTTTTCGCCTTTATTTGCCAATTCTTTCATTCTTATGTATTTCACTCATCCCATTCATCTGTGTTATACTTAGGATATACTTCATCTTAAGTATAGGGGTATGAGTGTTCTAGAGTTACTCATTATTCATTCCCTCATTTGTCCCTCAACTTTTTGACACCATGTCTATAGTTAGGGATATTTCATCCTATGTGTAGGGGATAAGTTGAGCTCTTGGATTTATGCATTTTGAGCCTTGATCATACCCACTTGGTATATAATCTATTATACAGGATTATTTGATCCTAATTATAGGGAGTATGGTCGACTTCTTATGCTTTAGTAGTAGTAGTATATACTTTCTTATACTTAGCATGAATTATGTCTTCCCTTTTCTCTTTCATCACTATGAGCACATAGCTCAAGCTAAGTATAGGGGGTCGTATATATGTTGTATATACTTTAATCATAACAAGTAATTTTGTATTTTTTGAATAATATGGCTAATATACTATATGGGTAAGGGTATATTATTAATCAACTGTAAAGAACACACATTAACTATTTATAACTTTTTTAAAAATTGTTTATAAATAAATTGGTTAAAATTTTTTCCCAAAATGATTTCTAAAATGATTGTGAAATGACACTTCTTGTAATTATTGATGCACTCCCTTGTAAATATTTTTATATACTTCTTTTACTAAGCCTTAATAAAAATATCAAAAAAATTAGCGATTTTCAAAACTCATAAACATCTACAAAATGTTTCCAAAAATTATATAAAAATTTGCAAAGCTTTTCAAAAATCCATAAAAAGTTCAAACACAGAAAATTTTTCACAAAACGATTTTCTTTTCATAGCATAGCACTTGCAATTTTGGGATGTGATAATGACAATTGAACAAGTCTAAGTCAAGTCCAAAGACTAAGCTTGTTGGACCTTCATGAGTTATCTTGATGGCCAAAATAGAATATTTCAGAATACATGCATGACTCTTATAAACAATGATCTATCTTGGACACATGCACCTTACACTTTGCTCAACTCAGTTAAAGTGCTAGACAACTAGGTTTACCAGCATAAGATGCAAGCAAATGGAAACATACGAAGTCACAATATGTGGCCATTATACCTGATGAACAGGATTTATCGGGGGTCTAAGTATGCCTCACACAAGGCGGAGGCAAAGTCGTTGTGGCGACCCTCAATAAACCTCAATCAGTCAACAATCAACCGACAACAGATAAATCAAGCAATGAAAATCAAAGTGTGGAGTTAAAATTTATTATAACTCTACAATGAATGTGTATCGTGTAAGCAAGTAGAGTGTCGAACACATGAAGCAAAAAGGATAGATCGGGCAATCAGTGTACAAGAAATGAATGTGATCAAGTGCCTACAAGTGTGCTAATTTTTGTGGGTTTTAAATTTATTATTATTTATTTATAATTAATTATTTTTTTATTTTATAATTTTATATTTTGATTTTTAATTTACTAATTTTGTATTTCCTTTTTATATTTTTATATTTTTATTTTTCTTCTAATAATGCTAGAAAACTATGCAGGATATATATAAATATACAAAAGAGAAGAGAGAGGAATAAATAGTTAAAAACATTCAAAATACAGGAAATGAGATATTTTTGGGCTTTTTATTTTTTTGATTTTTTGGGATTTTTCTAATTTTTTCTTAATTTTTTGGTATTTTTAAAGTCAAAAATACTGAGAAACGGTGAATAAAGTTGCTAATCGAAATTAAAGTGACGATGAAAAATATCAAACATAATACAAAATTCCTCAACTTAATTTTAAAACAAAGATATACAAACAAAGAAAATTTAGAGACAAAAATTATATTTTTAGGATTTTTGTGCAATTGTTAAGATTTTTATGGAGGTTTTTGGGTTTTTCTAATTTTTAGGAGTTTTCTATTGAAATTTTTAGTGGTTTTTGGACTGGAGTGAAAACACACAGAAACACACAAAATACAATTTTTTTGGAATTGTTCAAAAAGTTTTTATAATTTTTATGAATTTTCTAGTGCAAATAGTGCTAAAAATGCATGTTTTTGAATTTTTATAAATATGACAATGCAGCAAAATGCAACATAAAAATATGCGTAAAAGAGTGACAAAACAAGAGCGTATGCTATTTTTTGGGAATTTTTAGGATTTTGTAGATGCATGAAATGAATAGAGACAGCAAAGAGAAACTACACTACTGGCAAGGGTATATATGTAAATATCCAAATATCCAGGGCCAAAGTGCAAATTTTCCACAAAATATATAACAAATTAACGAGGTTCCAAGACCAAATACAAATAAAAAAACCCACAAGGGTATTCCTGCAAAATTCCCCAGCCCATGTGCATTGACACGCGCGCCTAGCAGGGACTTAAACGTAATATTCCAAAAACACAAGGGCTGACATACGATTTTTCCAAAAATATTACCCTTAATAAAATAATTCTTGGACTGAAACCAAATAAAGAAGCCCATAGGGGGGTCCTTACAAAATATCCACCACCCACGTACGTGAGTCACGTGGCGTGACATGGATAGGGACCAGAGTGCAAATAAAGAAACTACGAGGGTCTTTTTACAAATTTTACACAAAATATTAAACTTCCAATGAAAGTTTCAGTGCTAAATATTAAATACAAAAAGGTCGGGTAAGGGATGCAAAATACCCAAGCTACGCGGATCCGACGGGTGATTCTTTCTCACTTGCCACGTGTCGACGATCCAACAGTGCACATCGTTTCACGTTGGGACGGTTGAGATTAGATCTTCCAAGAAGATCTGATGGTTGAAGTGCTGCGAGATCCCACGGCTAGCATGCGATCTGGAGCGCGCCCCCGATCGGACGGCGGAGGAGTGAGGAGCAAGAACAAGGAAGAAGCACCGACGTGGTGAACTTCCCCGCCCTCAATCTCGGCACTCCGGCATTTTTTCGAGCTCAGATGGTTAGGCAGCTTCCTGGGGTCTTCCTCCTGATGCTGGGGACTCCAAAAGGCCCCAGCAATGGCCAGAGCTCCCACGAGGGTGCGGCGGAGCTGGAGGGCTCCAAGTACCCCTGATGAGATCCCAAAATGAGCCCCAGGCTCTATGTTAAGCTTCAAGACCTGCAAAAAAATAATGACACCGTCGAGGGCAAAATGCCTCGACGATTTGCAGAGCAAATGGGTGCTGGAGGTGGCGAAGTCGAAGATGGCAGGAGCCACTCGGGCGAAGGATGCGATTAGGTGATCAGTTGGGAGAAACCCTAAGCTAACGAAGGGATTTTTATCCTATGGCTACAGTGAATGAAACGATGCAAGAAATGGGACGGGATAGATAGCCTCGAAGGAGGGGTTCACCTGAGGAAGACCTCGACGACGGAGCTCGTTGGAGGTGGTGTAACTCGCCCATATCCGCGTCGAAACTCCACCCGAGATGGTTGGCACTGGAGTTGTTACCACCAGCAAGCCAAAGCACACGAAAAGTGGAGAAGAACGGGACCAAATGGGGTTCAAAAATTCGAATCAAACTTGGAGGTGTATTTGAGGGGTTGACGAAGTGGCTAGGAGAAACGAGGCGCAGCGGGCAACGCGTCGATCCAAAGATCGAGGTGACGTCGGGGCGTCTATGCCTAGTAAACGAGGATCAAAAGTCTAGAAGGCACTATGCCGAGAAGATGCAAGATGAATACTCAAAAAAATCGTGTAGGCTCAAAAACCACGATCTGACAGAGCCAGAACTCGGTCAGATAGTTGACCGAGGTCGACCAACAGAAATCTCTGGTTGGTCCACGTGAACCAACCAGAAATTTCCTTAGCAAAAATATTTATTAATTCATTTTAAAATAGCAGATGATTTTATTATTTTTAAGTCATAAAATAAAAAAAATGTTTGTTATTTTCTGAAGTATTTTAATATGATTTTTATTAGAGGTTTAAAAATAGAAGTTACCTTTTGTAGCTTATATACATGTATATTCATCTATATATTTTATTAATTTATTTTTATTTTGTGTATTTAATTTTATTTATTTTGTTTATTATTTTATAAATTTATAAATTAATTTTATGAACATAAATATATTTTCATTTTATTTTTCTGATGTAATTTGTACAATTAAATAAATAGAAGTATAATTCACATAGATATAGTTATAGGTATCATACATAGGTATTGTATACAAGTGTTTTATTTTTGTGTTTTCTTTGTAATTTTAGTCATGTTTTAGTATACATATATATTATACACAATATTTACAAAATTATAAAAATATAAAAGTATAGAAATAATGAATAATAAATAAAATGAATATTTTAATCGATATAAGTATACAAGGAGGGTTCAAAACTCAACTTTCAAACCGTAGCTCCGCAAAATGTGAAACCACCTTCATTAAATAGCTTATGAAAAATTATATACAATTAAAGATGAGCTTGATACATTTGCAGTTTTTATTTGAGAGATACAGGTCTGGAAAGTTGGGATTCTGGAAACTTATTCAGATCCTAACTTTTTATCTGTACATTATTTTTGTATGAAATCAATTTTGTATTTTTCTATATTTAATTATATACAACTTGCATGTTCAAAGTTTCTTTATTTGAAGTAGAAAAAGTGGAACCAAAAATGGGTCCCAAAATGAATAAAGAATTAATTAGATTAAAGGGTATTTTGTCCCTTATCTCCCCCTACTTTATTCATTGTCGACCTATTCATCTAGATGCCTAGGTCTCGAGGTTTCGGGTCATAAAATATTTACAATATTTTATTCTTTTTCTTTTCTTTTCTTTATTCTAATATTTTGGCTTTAAAATTTGTATTTTATACACTATTTACACACATGCATGAATGCTAAAATGCATGAATGAAGCCAATTTACACGCATTTGCCAGGGTTTTTGAAGCCAAAATGATAGAATAAATATGACGAGTTGTGGATTCATCACCCCCCTATACTTGCCTTCGCTAGTCCCTAGCAAACACTTATGCAATAAGTGCAGAAGAGAAAAACAAAGAAAAGAAAAAGAAGAAAGATGGATAGAATTTAATGATCAAACTTGTCTTCACAAAATCAAAGTATGGAGATTAAGTCGGACCTTTGGAATTTTAGTGTGGGCGGAACCTTAATGAGAACTGGATTTGAAATCCATCAGCCTTCGAGAATCCCAAAACTCTGCTCAAGTCCCCTCAATAGCCAGGTCAGAATACTTCAACTCATAAGCAAACCCTAAAGACTATGAATCTGACTCGTACAGTGTGGGTGATTGGGTCTCTCCCCAACGAAAATGACAAAGAGACTGACTTCTCCAATATGACAACCCAATGATTCCCCAATCCAACAACTCATTCCTCAAGGAGCAGGGTATTCCCTTATAAGTTCAAGTGGCAACCAGCTCAAGAGGAGGGGGTGAAGAGAAGAATGGACGGTAGCCAGTGCAGCCACCTATCCTAGGATGCAAGGCCAGTATAGTCAAATCATCCAACTGCAGGCTCTCATGATTTGACTTTGAAGCTCAAGCTTGCTTATTTGAATATACACATATGTAAACTCCGGCATGCATTTTTATTTTTCTACAGGCCTATCTACTTTTTTGGAGTTTTTTATTTTTTCATTTTTTAATACTATATACAACAGCATTTACATAGGGAGTTTTTCCTCTTAAGCCAGTAGACTATCCCTCTTTTGAAGCTTTATTGCAACCCACAGTCTCCTGTCCTCAAAACTCATCATCACCGGATGGGTTGGAGTGCACTTCCATCCCTAGAGGAGGACAAGTGTTTCCACCTGTGTCCATCTCATACCGGCTAATCTAACCCCCTCACCACTCCAACTGAGTTGAGCCAAGTGAAAGGTGCAGGTGTCCAAGTTAGGTTATTATCAACAAGAGTCACGTGTGTGCTCTGAAATACTCTACTTAGGCAGTCAAGAATCCATTGAGCCAAGTCTCGTGATCCTCAATAATTAAGTCAACTAGACCTGAAGTACCTCAATTCCAGCTCCTATAAGGTCCATGTTATTAGATAGATTTAAGGTCTAACCAAGCTCCAATCTTTGGATTTTATTTAGACTCGTTCAATTATCAAACTCAATTCAAAAAATGCGAATGCTATGCAAATGCCATGCAGAAAATCTTTTTTTGATGCAATTTTCACATTTTTTTTCAAATGTTTTCGATATTTTAATTTTGCAAATGTTTTTGATAATTTCTGAATATAAAGGATTTTGGCTAAAAACTAGGTACGAATATTTACACGGGGATGCATCTTTTATTTACAAGAATTAGATTTCAAGGATTTATAAAGGGTAAGTGCTCAATTTTAGAAATATACATATAAAGAATTTTAGGTGAGATGTATGTACTCCTCAAACTTATTTGACAAAGATTTTTCAAACAATTTTGAAAACTCTAGTCCAAAATAATTTTTACAAAAACTTTTACAAGCATGTACACACATTTGAAAATCATCTTGCAAAGGTTTTCCAGATAGTATATAGATTTTTCAAATATTTTTGCAACCATTTTCCAAACCATTTGCAAATCATTTTCCAAACATTTTATTTCACACAAAGAAAATAAATTTTATATCAAAATATTTTACAAAGGTAGAAAACATGTAACAAAATGTTTTCCAAATAGTTTTAAAAAGATTTTCAAAAGGATTTTTAAACTATTCTTAAAACATTTTGCAAAAAATATTTTCACCTGATTTATTAATCAGTAAGTACAAAAAGAATTTAAGGAATGATCACATCTTTCATTAATGTTTTTTAATGAATTTTTATAAGTCTTATAAAATACGAAAGTACGAGTTATGGCTAAAGTATATACACAGTATATACGACCCCCCTATACTTAGCTTGAGCTACGTCCTCATAGATAGGAGAGAAAAGAGAAGACATAACTCATACTGAGGATAGAAATGTCTAAAGAATAAATAAATAAGAGATGAAGGAATGAACGAATGAGAAGTTGATCGTTCCCACTATACTTAGGATTAAATAATCCAAAGTATAGCAGATTGTACACAAAGCAGGGAGGGTCAAGGGTGGGAGTGAACAGATCGTACTCAGACTGTCCCCCCCCCCCATACTTAGGGTAAGGACCCCTAAGTATAGACAAGAAGATGAGACAATGGAGAGGATCAAAGAATAGAATCAACTCAGGTTGCACACCCTCCTATACTTAGGACAAAGTACATCCTAAGTATAGAAGATTGAAAAAAAGGGGCGACACCTTTCTGATAGATAAAGAAGATGGAAAAGAAGAAAAGAAGAAAAGAAGAAAAGAGAATAAACATATCATCGCTCAGTGTGTGCACCCCCCTATACTTAGGACAAGGTGCATCCTAAGTATAGCAAAATCATAAGATGACAATGGGGGGGGGCAGACATAACGGATGAAAGATTGAATGATATGGACAAATGGATTTATACAGTGGAAGATAAAAGTGATACCATGTATGAAATGCAGCTAATGTGAGTCAAAGAGCACATCTCATACCAAATGAATAGGGGCAATGTCGATGGTCTGCGGATCATGATCTAGATATAGTTTCAGGCGTTGACCATTGACTCGAAAGGTAGAGGAAGATGACAACTCGGATATATCAATACTATCATTGTCATGTACATTTCTAACCACATATGGACCTTTCAACTTACTCTATAATTTGCCCGGAAATAGTTTTAGCCTAGAATTAAATAACCATACACGTTGGTCGGGCTCAAACTGTTTATGGCTGATATGAGAATCGTGTCATATCTTCACATTCTCCTTGTATTGTAGGCTACTCGAAAAGGTTGTATCTCTCAGTTCCTCCAGGGCTGCTAACTATGCTTTCCTTTGTTCTCCTATACTCCCGGGATCCAATAATAACTCAGTAACTGTCTATAGTGACTTGTGCTTGATCTCCACTGGTAAATGGCATGGCTTGCCATAGATGAAACAAAAGGGAGATGTCCCCAATGGTGTCTTGAAGGGAGTCTGATAGGCCCACAAGATCGAGTTCAAAAGTTGTGACCAATCCTTTCAGTCTGGGCGGACAACCTTCTGTAGAATAATCTTAATCTCTCTGTTCGATACTTCAGCAAGACCATTAGTCTGAGGGAGAAAGGGAGTGACAACACGATGATCAATGTTGAACTCATCTGTAAGGGCCCTTACCTTGTCGATAAAAAAGTGAGACCCCCCATCTGAAATCAGAAATCTAGGTACTCTGAACTGTGAAATGATATTTTTCCTCAAAATTCGGCACACATTCTTAGCATCTACGACTCGGGCAGGGATGGCTTCAACCCAACGACTCACATAATCTACAGCGAGCAGAATGTACTCAAACCCTTGACTCTTAGGATTTAATTACAACGCAGACTGAATCCAAATCTTCAAGAGGTTGTAACGAAAGAAATTCAGAAATGGTGTGATGCATGATTCATTTATCCCATCTTAGACTCCAAGTGGGTGAGTTCGTCCACGTAGCACCCAAGAAGTTTGGTATCACCATTGTTACTAAAAATATGGAAGAGGATATTACGACCAGAGTATAGACATTCTAGTGAGTCTATGTTCATTATAGACATCTCAACCTCGCCACCAAGAAGTATTATTTTCCATTGTCCTTCATTGACCAGATTCTCGAGAGAATGGCCGTGAAGGAATAGTTTTGCTTCTTGGGCGGGCATTCTAGATACAATAAAGTTGCAATAGTTCTTAAGGGTCAAGAGACGACCATGTTCACATGTCCTTTTGGGACGTATGCCTTCCAACGGATGTCGTTCATGTTGCATAACGCCCCCACTACATTTCAGTGATGTATGTTGGTTTTATTTGCAAACATGATGGGTAGTTTTTTTCAAGGTATTCATGGACAATTTTTTGGTCTATGGAGATTCATTCTATCAATGTCTTGATTATTTAGACAGAGTTATAAGGAGGTGTTGTAAAGTGAACCTCGTGCTCTCGTGGGAGAAGAGTAATTTCGTGGTGACTGAAGGGATCTTGATGGGTTACATTGTATCTAAATGTCACATGGAAGTGGACCCAGTAAAGGTGGAAGTGATTTCCAAGCTTGAACCACCAACCAATCTGAAAACAGATCTAGTCATTTTTGGGACACATCAGGTTCTATCGATGATTCATCAAAGATTTTTGTAATCGCGCCCGATTGCTGACGTAATTGATAGGAAAGGAGACAAATTTTGTGGTGGTTGACATTCTCTAAACTTTTAATCAATTGAAAGACATGATCACACATGCTCATATCCTACAATCGCATGATTGGTCTCTACCCTTTGAGATCATGGCGGACGCTTCTGATTGTACAATTGGTGATGTCCTAAGACAAAGATGAGAAGGGATTCCATTTTCTATTCATTATGCTAGCCGAACACTAGATGAAGCTAAGAAAAATTACACAGTTACAAAGAAATAGCTGCAGGTTGTAGTGTTTGCTCTGGAGAAGTTTAGATTACATCTCCTTTAATCAAGGGTTATCATTTACACTGACCACTCTACCATCAAGTATCTCTAGAGCAAAAAAGATGCCAAGCCTTGTCCAATTCGTTGGACTTTTCTACTCCAAGAGTTTGATCCGGAATTCGTGACAAATCATGTGTCAAAAATGTGAAGGCGGATCATCTTTCCGGAATCATCAATGTAGAGCCTCCTGAGCAAAATTCAATTCCTATCACAGAGACCTTTCAAGATGAAGTTGTCTTGTATATATCCTCTCTCCCCTAGTATGTAGACATAGTAAATTATCTAGTCTCCAAGAAGACTCTGTTAGACTAGTTGAATATCAAATGCGACAAGTTCTTGGTAGACATTCATTTATACCAATGGGAAGAACCACATCTATTCCGAGAGGACGCAGACTGCATCTGGAGGAGGTGTATACCTCAAGAGGGTATTATGAATGTCCTAGACCAATGTCACAAACTCGAAGACAGTGGACACCATTCTAGAAATAGAACGACGGTAAAGCTCTTAAATGTGGCCTTTGGTGTCCAACCTTATTTAAGGATGCAGATGATTATGTTAAGAAGTGCAGTGACTGTCAATGGCTAGAAACATCAGCATGTGAGATACAATGCCTCTAAAGTACAATAAGATATCCAACATCTTTGACTCTTGGGACATTGACTTCAAGGGACATTCCCCAAAAGTTAAGGTTTTGAGTACATCCTACTTGTCGTCGACTACGTCATAGATGTGTGGAGGCAATCCCAACCTAAAACGTGACAGTCACACGGTCTATCAATTCTTAAAATACAATGTAATTTCATGGTTTAGGATCCCCAAGATTCTCATTTCTGATGAGGGGAGCCAATTTATTAACAAGGAGGTCAAGAAGTTGACCAAAGAGTACAATATCGAACATCGCATTGCTATGTTTGTACCGCCTACAATCAAATATTTTAGCTAAATGTTCTTATAGAGAGATCAAGACAATACTGTAGAAGCTTGTATGTCTAGATCATAAGAATTGGTCACAACTGCTTGTCTCGGTTCTTTGGCCATATCGTATGACATACAAGTTTCCACTCGGCATGTCTCCCTACCGCCTTGTTTATGGCTAGAATTAGCACATGTTCGTGGAATTAATTCACAAATCCTTGTGGGCATTAAGAATTTTCTACCTTCATTTCGAGCAAGGAGGAAAGAACAAAAAAGTTGATCTGAACCGACTGCTTGAATTTCATGAATACGTGAACGATAACAACCAAATGTACAAAGAGGAAGTCAAGAAATGGCATGATAGACATGTCCGTAGGAAGGCTTTCACACCTGGATAGAAGGTGTGGTTTTTTATGAGAAGTTGAATATTTCCTAGGCAAACTAAAAATCAAGTGGATAGGATCATTTATTGTGAAAAATGTGCTTGACAACAGAAGCCTACTCATATCTGAATTATTCCTGATGCATAACCTTTTGCAGTAAACAAAAAGTTTCCAAAGCCATACCTCGAGCACGATACATTCTTGTTTGTTGTTGATTCAGTTGAAATCGTATTTCAACAAGATTTCTCATAAGAAAAAGGATCAGACACAAAAGGCTGAAATTCATAAAAGAATTTGTTTTCTTGTTTTCTTCTTTCGTTTTCATTCTTCTAATACTCTCGAAAAGGTGTTCACCCCTTTCATTCCCGGTTATACATAGGATGTAATTTGTTCTATGTATATAGGGGTGATGACCCTGAGTTGTTCATTCTTTGATCCCTCACATGTTCCCTCTACTCTTGAAATTTTGTCTGTACTTAGGGATAGTTTACCCTAAATATATGGGGGACAGGTCGAGCCGATGATTGTGTAGATTCCCACTCTTGACCCTCCCTGCCTTGTGTACAGCCTTTTATACTTGGGATTATTTCATCCAAAGTAAAGGAGGGACGGTCAACTTCCCATTTGTTCATTCTTTAGTCGTTGCCATATAGGTTGCTCTATATTTAGTACGAGTTATGTCTTCTCTTTTTCTCTCTGCTCTATGAGGACATAGCTCAAGCTAAGTATAGTGGGTCGTATATATTTTTTATATACTTTAGACATAAATATTACTTTCATATTTTCAATAAGTATGTCTAAAATACAATTAATTAACTATAAAGAACATACCTGTATAAAATTCATTAAAATTCCTTGTATATATTAATTATAAGTTGGGTTTAAAGTGTTTTGCAAAATGTTTGAAAAATGATTGGAAAATCTCTTTGAAACAACTTTTGAAAACTATTTGGAAAATGTTTTGTACAATATTTTCAACCTTTGTAAAAATATTTTGTTTCTAAAAGTTTCTTTATTTTGTGAGAATAAAGTATTTTGAATATATTTGAAAATGGTTTGAAAAAATGGTTTCATAAATATTTTGGAAAATCTATACGCACTATTTGAAAAAACTTTACAAAATGATTTTCATTTGCAAATGTTTGTAGAAATTATTTTCCAAATTAGTTTGTGAAATAGAGTATTCAAAATGTTTGTGAAGATCCTTTTCAAGTTATTTTTAGAATGTTGTAAATTCAAGCAAAATAAATTCTTTACAAACCATGTATACATATACATGTGGATTCCTGAATCCCAACTCTTGTAAAATACAAAGATTCATTCCCATTTAAATATATGTATATATTTCTTTTGTTTTCAAAAATCCTAAAAGAATTACAAAATTTAAAATCCCAAAAATATTTGCAAAATCTTTTTCAAAAAATACGCATAAAAATTTGCAATTTTTTTAAAAAATTCATAAAAAGTTCAAAATAAGAAAATTACATGACAAAAATATTTTCTACATTGTGCGTAGCATTTGCATTTTTCGTATTGAAATTCACTATTGAACAAGTCTAAGTAAAATCTAAAGATTGGAACTTGGTTGGACCTTAATATACCTAATCATAGTAACCATATTGGAACTGCAATTGAGATGCTTCAGGTCTACTAGACTTAATTCTTTAAGACCACAAGACTTGATTCAGTGTCATCTTGACTGCCATAATAGAATATTTTGGAACACATGCATGACTCTTATCGGTAATGACCTAGCTTGCATACCTACACCTTGCTTACCTCAGTATAAGTGGTAGAGGGATGGATTTGCAAGCATGAGAAACAAGCCAATGGAAAGATCGGAAATCATACATTTGTGGCCATTGTACCCCAACCCAATCCAGTAGCCATGAGGTCTAATGACAGAAGTTGTGGGTTTTATAATGCTTCAAAAGATGGATAGTCTACTCGCTCATG
The DNA here is from genome assembly GCA_037367405.1 of Ottelia alismoides. Lineage (NCBI taxonomy): Eukaryota > Viridiplantae > Streptophyta > Magnoliopsida > Alismatales > Hydrocharitaceae > Ottelia > Ottelia alismoides. The sequence goes on from JAZKJV010005014.1 coordinate 892,304, forward strand.
AGGAAAAAGTTCTTATGTAAATGTTGTTGTATATAGTATTCAAAAATAAATGCAAAATCAAAAACTCAAAAAATAGATGGGAAAAACTAAATGAAAAATCAATTTCCGTCAGATCATGTATATACTCAATAAGCAAGCTTGAGCTTCAAAGTCAAATGTATGTGAGCCTACAGCAGGATGATTTGGATACACCGGTCAAGCATCCTAGGATAGGTAGCTACACTAGCCATCCATACTTCTCTCCACCTCCTCTTCTTGTGCTAGTTGTACTTGAACTTAGAAGGGAATATCTCACGTCTCGAGGAAAGAGTTGTTGGATTGGGAAATTAGGGTCACCATATTGGAGAAGACTGATTTCTACCACTTCGATCGAGAGGAGCTACATATCACACACATTGTACAAGATAGATTAATAGTTATAAGGGTTTGCATATGAGTTGACCTATTCTGACCTGGCTATTGAGGAGACATTGGCAGATTTTTGTGACTCTCAAAGGTTGTTGTGTTTCAAGTCCGATTCTCAATAAGGTTACGACCAAACCTAATTCCCAAATGTTCGTCTGACCCCCAAACTTTGACTTTACAAAGAAGTCTAAGAGTTACAATCAATCCACTTTATTTCTTTTTATTTTCTTTATTTTTATTTTCCACACTTACATGCATAAGTGTTTGCTAGGTACTAGAAAATGCAAGTATGGGGGTGATGAATCTCCATTTCATGACCTTTATTTGTTCTATTTTTGCATTAATTCCCTATCTAAATACGTATAAATAGCATTAATTTGTACAAAATAACATTTATTATTTATTATATATACTGTATAAAATATTGTAATTAATGCCAAAATAAAAGAATAAAGGAATCAAAGAAAAAGAAATAAAATATTAAAGGTATTTTATGACTCTAAACCCCAAGACCTGACATCATGATGACTGGCTCGACAAGGAATAAAGTAGGAGGAGATAAGGGCAAAAAACAACACAATAAAACCTGAATTCTTATTAACTTTGGGACCTATCTTATTCTTTATTATTATACATCAAATCAATAAACTTTTAACATGAAAATTATAGATAAAAATCCATAGAAAAATAAAAAATTTATTTCATGCAAAAATAATGCAAAGTGTACATTCCACACTCAAAATACAAATCCAAAATCCCAACATCCCATACCCATATATTCTCAATATGAACTCAAAATTCATCAAAATCACTTTAGTTTATATAACTTTTAATTAGCAAATTAATGAAGGATGTTTCACTTAATTTGGAGTTAAGATGTAAAAGTTATGTTTTGGACCTCTATTGTATAAGAGGTTAATGGGGCTGCCCCCATGGGGTAGCCAACATGGTTGCCCCCCGCGCCATTTACGGTGTTTTTTTTTCAAAAAAAATCGCCATGTATATTCATCCCTATATCCCTCCTATATGCCATTCGAATTTCGTCAGAAACAGAGACTCATATGCCTCCATCTAGACAGCCATCTTTTAACGGTAACAGGATTTTTTAAATCGACACCATCTCGATGGAGGTCGTAGGAGTCTCTGTTTATGACGAAATTCGAATGGTATATAGGAGGGATATAGTGATGAAAATACATGGTTTTATTTTTCAAAAAAATAAAAAAACACGCCAAAATAGGGGGCGGGGCACCCATGTTGGCTGCCCCAGGGGGCGGCCCCATTAAATCCATTGTATAATATGCTTTAATAAAATATTCATTTTATTTATTCTTTATATTTCCATTAATTTATATTTTTACAATTTTTTTAAATATTAGTTATTATGTACAAAATAAAAATAAAATAAAATCATTAAAAGAAAACCAAAATAAATGAATACACGAAAATACATAGATGAATTATACTTACATATTCCTATAATATATATGTATTTATTTAAGTGTATCAATAACATTAGAAAAATAAAATAAATATGTGTTTATGTGTATTAAATAAGTTATAAATATATAAAAAAGGTATATAAAATAATAAAATCTAAAATAAAATAAAAATAAAAATACATACTATACAGATAAATATACATATATTTATACTTGTGAAAAGTAATTCATAATAAATAAACTCTTAAAATAAATAATAATCATAATAAATTGCTACGTAAAATAATAAATATTTTTCATGTTTTAAATAAAAATTAACTAAATCACTTATTATTTTATTTTTTAATTTATTTTGAATTTCTATATGTTTTTGTCCGGTTGTGCCACGTGGACCAATCAGGTCATGGCCTCTGTTGACCTGCCGGACAACATAGGCTTCTACAACCCTAAGTCTTGTAGAACCTCTGACCCTCGATTTCCCCGGAATTCTATACTGGGTATAGTCATTATTTTAGAACAATTTCTTCATGACTTTTCATCCTCGATCGACACACTTTCACGCCCCTTTGATTTTTTTGATCAATGGATCATTGTTGCGGCTAAGACACGTGGTCAAAAGTACCCCTCTCCATATACCACCAGCCAAGCTTCATTTTAAATTTGATTTCCCTTAATCCTTCAAAATCCCCAAAGTGTATGTTGTAAAGCATCCTAGTGACAGCATGAGTGCTGTGGATAATTTTGGTTTGGAGGAAGAAGACCTAGGTCACAGATCCGAATTTCATCAGCCAGCTCCGACGCAATCTCTACTCTTCTTCGGGTAGGTGAGCCTTTATTTACTCGCATTTTCGGTTCCTAGGAGTAGCATTAGGATATATTAGGTTTTATTATTTATTAATTTATCTCGTATTTCGTTAAAAATCCAATTCGTAGTTCGTCTGAGCTGAGCTCTGGTGAACCTCCTCTCTATAATCTGACTATGGTCCGCCCCTTTTTCCACCCTCATTTAGTTACCCAATGTTGTTCCTTCACCCAAGGCACTCCCATACACCTTGATCTCTTTCTGATCAAGAGACCAGTCAGCCTATCTCAGCCATTCGTCGAAGGCTCCACTCGACCTCACTTGCACTCTTCTCAACCTGACACAACCCCCAGACCCTTTTTTTAGGGCATAACCTTTCTAGAGGTCTTGGAGGGCTAAAGGATACCTTATGGGTCAATTTAGACAGAGAAGAAGGCACTTGGCTCATTGCTTCCCCGACCTCGTCAGAGCTCATGGGGTCCGTCTTAAGTCAGCAGCAGCTCCAGGGAATTTCTAGCTCCGTTACGAGACCCTTGGGCACTCTCAGGTGGTCGGAGTCAACCACCATCGCTGATTTAAGCTCGACCTAGGTCGTGTTCTTTCATGTTCTTCGAAGGAGGTTCACGACCATTGGATCAAGCTCTTGGTCTAAAAGCCCACCTGTCATCCGATCAAGCTTCTTCTCAATCGTTAGATCTCATCTGAGATCTAATCGAAGTCATTCGGCACAAAGTGATATAAGCCATCAAAGCGCGTCACATGTTAAGTGAAGACCATCAGTCATTGGATCGAGCTCGGAGGGGTATTTTGCACTTGATCCCCCACCCCATGGTTTTTTGTAATTTCATTCTAGTAGCTTATCTTTTGTATGTAGTGTAAAAAGTTGTGAATATTCTGCAGTCCTCCCCTTATACGTCATATATTTGCACTTAGGTCCCATCCGCATTACCTCACACGCCTATACGCGTAAGGGGATTGGATATTTTGCATCTAGATACTAGGGTTTCTATATTTCATTTTAGCCACATTTTCATAGTATTAGTGTAATATTTTCTGGAGTTTTGCATCTAGACCCCAAACTTTTTATTAATTGCAGAAATAACCCTACCTGTACATATTATTGAATATAGCTGGGAAAATTATACCTTTTGGCTCATATTTCTCTAAGGTATTAGTATTTGGTACCATGACTTTTAATATTTACATAAATACCTTATCAGTTTGTAGTTTCTTTTTGTAGGTTTTATTTTTTTAAAAATAGCTTCATGCCTTTAAAAATTCCTCAAAAAACACCATAAATAACATATATATATCACGTATATTTTTTGTTAGGTATTTAAGGTTCATTTTTTTATTTTTCCCTATTTAAGTAGAATTACAAAAAATATAAAAATATTTTAAAAAATTTCAAAAAAATGTATTTTGATTCTTATCTTATTTAGCATTATAGATGAAAACTCCCTATAAATAGAAAAAGAAAAATAGTAAAATCTAAAAGTTTAAAAATCCTTTTAAAAATCATAAAAATAAAAAAATATTTATTTCTATTTATAAATTGTGTTTTTAATATTTATTACATATAAAAATAGTTTTTGAAAATTTGTGCTATTTTAATATTTTAAATTCTAAAATAACTCAATCTATTTACTATAGTCATTGTTTTGCCATATTAATTCAATTAAAAATACAAACAATAATAAAAATTACCAAAAAATATATAGAAAATAAATAAAAATATAAAAAAGAAAAATGCTTATAGTTATATTTACAACTATAAAAGCTCTCGATATACATATATTTATATATAAAAAAATGCTTATAGCTATATTTACAACTATAAAAGCTCTCGATATACATATATTTATATGCTTATATTATAAATATTACTATTTATAATAAGAATTAAAAATCAGAAGCTATAAGAAATATAAAATAAAAAATCTAAAAAAACAAAAAAATCCAAAAAAATAATTAATTAAAAACCCACAAAAATTCAAAAATCCCTAAAAACCTAAAAACACGTATTGTCTTTTTAGTCAATTTTTGATGTCTATCCCCCATTCTACATGTGTTTGACCTTTACCGTACTTGTCCACTATACATTCTATTGTAGGTTATAATAAATTTTGATACATACTTTCTTGAATTATTTTATCTTTACGTTGTGTGAGTTGATTGTTGATTGATCCCTGCTTTAGTGAGCGGTCGCCGCAACGATAATTTATCTCCGCTTATTGTGAGGATATTTTAGACCCTCGCTAAAGTTGAGTTCATTAGTAGGTAAAAGTCATCTTCTCTTGATCTTCAGGAGTGATCGCCACTTGGTTGTACTCGGAGTACCCATCTATAAACCAGAAGTACTCCTTCCCTACGAGTCTCTCACGAACTTCATCAATGACTGGTTAAGGGGATTGGTCCTTCTTCGTTATGGTATTCAAACGATGGTAGCCTACACACATCTGCCAAGATGTTAATATTCCGGTAGAAATCTCCTCTCATTGGTCATTTTCACAATGATGAGCTCGCATTTCTTGGGAACTACATGAAATGGGCTCACCCATTTGGAATCGAAGATAGGGTAAATGAAGCATGCCTCACACCACTTCATTATTTCCTTCATAAAACATCTTAAAGATTAGGGTTTAATCTTCTCTGAAACTCTCGAGAAGGCTTGCAGTCTTCTTCAAGATAAATGTGGTGCGAACACATACTTGGATTTAACTCATGGAGATCAGATATGTTCCAACCAAGTGCATTGTAGTTCTTTTCTAGAACCTCGAGAAGTCAAGATTCTTGATCCGTGGCCAGACAGCAGCTGGTGATGACCGGACACATGTTCTCTTCACTCGCAAGGAACACGTACTTTAAACCTGCCGGGAGCGGTTTGAGTTCTGGTATCTGCTGAGTTTGCTCGATGGCTACTTCGCAAACTGTGTTGGTAGTTGTATGAACTGATGATTTCAATGAGGTGATGTTCACCTCTATCACTCATGGCTCTGAGATGAAAGTGTCGAACATATCTGCAATGAAATCTTAATGTTCGATCTGGCTTGAATCTTCTTCAAACATGCTGCTCATTGACTCAAATTCTGATTAATCTCCCAATCGGCAAGGAAGCATGGACTTACTGTGCTATCCAGCTCCTCCACGATAGAGAGGAATTACTGTGTAAAGGTATCATTTAAAGATATTTTCTAGTCATTAATATCAATTATGTCACAGTCCTAAGTTGTTTATTCTGACTTCCCTTATATAGATGGGGCTTTCGGTTCGCTGTCCATGTCCATAGTGACTTTGTAAGAGCTTGAGAAGAAGGTGACCTTCCCAGACCTGTAGTCGACAACCACCTCGGTTGTTTGAAGGAACAATCGACCTAGAACGATAGACGTCTGGAGTAAAGATGCAGTTGGCTCCATGTCCTCCAACATACCTCTGGGCTGCTTTACATATCGATGTGCAAACTTCAGGATCTTTCTTGTTGATTTTAGATGTCTAAGCCCAAATTCTTGCAATAATGAGGAAGGTATGAGGTTTAACGAAGACCTGCTATCAAGTAGAGTCCACTCAAAGACTTGGTCAAAAATAGGCATTTGATATTGGGTTCTTCCTTATCTTTCTTTTCCGTGGGAGGTCATTGATTACATTCATGGTGTCCATGGTCAGGATATTCTTCTGACATTTGTCGTGTCGGTTATTATAGTTTGGACGCTTCGAGGTACATGCCTCTTTCAATCATTTCTTTACTGCTAGCATGTAGTTCATGGCCTTCACGAGTGGTATTTTCAAAACTAGATTATCAATAATTTGAATCACTCCAAGATCAAACAATGTAGTTTTTGAATTTTTATTTTTTTGATGTTTATCAGGAAACAGAATTTTCACAAAAGGAAATTTAGTGTTCTTAATTACAGACTTATATATATATATGATTGGCCAATAGATGGGCCATTAGGAAAAATATGCAAAAATCTATCCACATAGCTTGGGCTTCGTCAGGGCTGCTTTGGATCGGCTGATGGTGTGTGCTCCTCCAATGCTGGTACTTTTTGGCTTGGGATCTTTATTTCTTTTTATGAATTTTCTTTTTGCTGATTTTTTATAGGTTTTTCTCTTAAGGGTGATGGTGGTTTATGGATGGTGCTACTCCATCATCTTTTTCCTCACCTGGCTCTACTGCTGACTCAGTTGATTTAGAAGATGACTCGTCAGAAGACACCTTATTCTTCCCCTTAGTAGCGGTTGATGGTTGCAAAGATCTACCGCTCTTGAGAGTCACAACATTAGTCAGCATACAATCTGAACTATCTGGCTCGGCTGGATCAGTGGAGACATCACAAACTACTTACTCTTTACATTTGAAATTGTTGGGGTTCACCTCAATCTACGTTGGAATTGGAGTTTTGGTGGTAGTGAGGTCATCTATCTTCTGGTACATCTCTACAAGGCCCTTGATGAGTTGGTCCAATCAGTCTAAAGCAAGGTTCATACGCGCAGCCTCGGATAATTCAACGTGCTGACTACGATGAGAATGGCTTTGTTGAGGCTGGGAACTCTAAGAATCCTGTTGAGGATGAGGGAGTTGTTGCTAATGAAATTATGGAGGAGGAGGATACCAGTTATAAGATGCACCCGTATACTGGTGGTATGGCTGATAGTGGCGGTATATGGATTAATGGTACTGCATATTTGCTCCAATTTTTCTAATACTATGGAGGATGCTATTGAGGTTGGTGAGATCCCTAGACAAACCACCCACCTTGATGCCAGTGATATGGTCGAATTGCTAAAGATTGGACATGTTGTTGTCTGCCTAGACAAGCCAATTGGGCATCATTATTTCGGATGTTGTTCACCTCTTGAATAATTAGTAGCGGTGCTGAGAATTAATCATAAGAAGGGGACTAGTGCTGAGGCTCGTAGAGGACAATCTGTTGAGAGGGAGGTGGTGACTAGTCAGGTGCTGCACATAATATAGGTGTTGGAACTGAGGCTGAGTGGTACTCGTCTGAGGCAGTTGTGGGGATGCTGGTTCCTTCGGTTCAACTAGAGTTGTGATGACTGAACTCGTAGATTGCACAGCGTTGATGATGGTACAAAGCAGCTCCAGCTGCTTTAAAATCTGATCCATCTTGTCCATGTGTTGGGATCTATGTTCGATCACAGATAACTTCTCCAAGTCATGTGATTTGTTTCCAATAATATCAACTTTAGACAGGTGACTCCTAATGATGTTGAGGTTGGATCTCTCATCCATGTCTTGCTTATTGGTTGTCGCCATATTGACAAGCTTGTGGTGGACTTGTGGTTGACACTAATAAGCTCGAGATGAGGAGGGAGCAGCCTCTTCTTCAACCATTTCTTCAAAGATGCACAAGACAACATACTCATCCTTTTTAAAATGCGATCCACCACATGCGGCATCTTTTAGACTCTGACTCTCTAGAGTGAGGCCCCTTAAGAAGTGTTGGACCAGGCTGATACAAGGGATGTCGTGGTGGGGACACTTCTCCTGCAAATCTTGGAATCTCTCCCAAGCTTCATGTATCGATTCACGTGGACCTTGGGTGAAATTGTTGATTCAAGTTTGCATCTGATTTAGATGACCCAATGGATAGTACTTCTGTATGAATGTAGACTTCAACTCCTACCAAGTTGTTACGACCTTCCTCAGATAGTTAATCTAGTAGAGAGCCTTGTCTTGAAGGCTAAAGGGGAATGCGATTATTTTGATTATGCCCAATGGGATGTTGGGGCAGTGAGTGGTGCGACATATGTGAGAGAACTGCTGAAGATGGATGTAGGATTCCTCGTTAGTGTTCCCGTGGAACGAAGGCAGAAGAGTAAGGAATTGAGGCTTGAGCTCGAAATATCCGTGGACTATAGGAATTGGTATCCACTCCATCATTTGAATAGCATCAGGATAATAGGTTTCTTTGAGAGTGGGATTGGGCCTCCCCCCTCGTGCCTCATCTATGGGTCCTCCATGGTTTTCATCTTCTGGTTCTTTATTTTCTCCTCCTCCTCTATTTTCTCTCTCTCTCTCTCTCCCCTCCGATCTTTCAGCATTTCCTGGAAAGCCTCTTGGGCTAAGGTCTGATCTGTGAGTTGCTTCTAGATGGATTAAATCAAATATTGCAATTGTGCTTTCACTATATTCAGATCGGGCTATCTCTGAACTTGCAGTGTATGTCACTTCCATTTCCCTTGAGGAGATATCTCTAATTCAGACTCAGAGGATGTAATATGCATGGGGTCTAGTGTGATTTCTGCACAGAAATATGTATCCCATTCAGACTGGCAGTCCATAACAAAATGAAGAATTAATGATCTAGAATTAAGGTCAATTCCAGATGTTTGTGAATGGAGCATTTGATATTGACTGAAATCGGTCTCCATCCACAAAGGGTGAGATGTAGGACAAGAGTGATCTTGGTTTATTGGAGAATAATGAGATGAAGTCAAGGAGTCTGGAGATCGATTCCCAAGATCCAAACCAGGTTCTCGAGAATCACCTTAAATTATTGAAGATGGCGAATTCGTGGGATCAATGTGGGCATCGGTGGGGTCCCGACTAAACCATCCACAAGTCATCATCTTTGAAGAACAAGAGGATTAAATGAGGAATAGAAGAATATTGTGATCAATAACATATGAATAGAAAAGTAGAAGAGAAAGGCTTCAATGAGCATAACAAAAAGAAATGAAAACAAGTAAAAAAAGAGAAAAGGGCGCAAGAGTGCAAAACGGGATCTTTGACCTAGACTAAAATAAAAAAACAAGAATACAAGTATGGGTTCACCAACTCACACAATGTGAAGCCGTAAGAGTTAGACTATTTTTATCTTTTCACTTTCATTGTTATTTTCAGGCAATCTTTTAACAAGTCCTTTACGCTAACCATATAGGAGTGCATGTACTGCTAGGAAAGTTCCATGTAGTTGTTCCAGCTTCTTTGTAACCTGTGATCTGCACATTTATAGGTCCTTGATCTCGTGCCCGGGTAGCTACTCATCCAAAGTAAAGAGATAGGAATATGATGGGCAAAACAACTACTTCCCTCGCAGGCGAGTTACTTGAACACAAAACTGATGAGAAATACACACGCATGAGGGTAAGATCAGTACTTCAGATTAAGTCATATGCTCCACACAAGGAAGGAACACCATGCTCTAAGGGGCCCTACTCAGTCACGTACTATAGATGCATCAATACTTCACCGTCGCATGTGATAATCAAGGCACCACAGATAGGGATCTGGGCTTTAATCCTAATGGGTCATGGATGGGTATTTGAAAACAATGTGGGCTTTATGAACCTCAAATAATGATTTTCATTACAAATGTTAATTATGTTAAAATGTATTAAGTGATAAATATGCATTTCATCATCTTTATTCATTTATTTTAGCTTAAAATCCCTTATAAAACACTTGTATATGTTGATAAATCCATATGCTTACTAACCTGCATATATGTGTAAATATTGTATATATATTATTATTTAACTTAAAATAAATAAATAAAGGAAAAAAAGAAAATAAAAAGACTGTATATATGTAATAGATACAGGCTGATCCCTACCTCGAGGGAAGGTCAAGACTTGACCTAATCGATAAGGAATAAAGTAGGGGGAGATAGGGTCTTTAATCAAAAAATCCAAAAAAATAATACTTTGTAAATAATTTTCTGTGTATATTTGTATAAAACTTACACTATTTTATTTGTACATAAATTGACCTCAAATTAAATAATTTTCATAACAAAATTTGTAAAAAAAATGTTTTCTAAATAATAAAAATAATTGCAAAATAAAATCATGTACAGAATAAAAGTAACCACATCCGAAAAAAGTCATAAATCGATAATTAAAAGACAAACTCCGCTCCATATGAACTTGAATTGAATCAAACTCACTTCCATTGTATTCTAAATTAAATTATCTTTAAAATGGCAGTGATTTCATAATTTTTGGAATTACGATTTGAAAGAGGTTTTTGAAATTTTACCATTTGTTTATCGTATATATTTATTTTTATACATATTTTATTTGTAAATAATTGTAAATGTTTTTAATAATTATTTAAAATAAAAATAATTTAAAATAAAAAAGATAAACTTATTTCCTCATTTAACTATGTATATAATGTACCACATGTATATAGAATATGTATATAGTTGATTTCCTAAAATAGCCACCATAAAAAATTAAATAATTAACATTTGTTATTTAATTTAATAAAGTTAAGAAAATAATTTAATTATTTAATTAATTATCTAGATAATGTAATTTTATCCACCACTAATTTTTTCCCTTCTTTTCCTCTTCATTCAAAATTTTAAATTTCAAATTGAAATTCAATTATTTTTCTATTTAATTGGATCCTTCAAGCTCATTCTCACTTGATCAATCTTTTGGTGAGAGGAGCCTATTCTCCAAGAGCCATCTTGTTGTAGAGTGGTTCCCATCTTCTGAGTTGTCCGGTGATAGCGAGTCGGTCCTTGTTGAGGCCATCATGGTATTATCTGCTCCCATTCGGTGAGATCCATTTTTCTTATTTTTAATCTAGTTAATCGTAGTTTAATTTTTGCATTTTTAATTTCATTGTCAATTTTTATTTTAGATCGTAATTCTTAATCATAGTTAATCGTTAATCTTTCATCGTCATGATTTGATTCAAATCCGATCCGATATTTATCTCATTTTTTTCGATCTCACAGCTTCACATTCTACCTCACATGATCTCTCACCTCCGTCCACGCATGGTGGCTGGAGACCCGGTTCTAATCGCTCACCGAACAACAGAACCATCCATTCACCTAACTGCTATTTGATTTTTTTATCGTGCCATCGTGCTCGAGACATCATTTATCTTTTATTGCAGGTACATAAATTTCAAAAAAAATCGAAATAAAAAATATATAGATACTATTCTAAAAAATAAATAATATATAGAAATTGGGTGGCGCCTGGAGCAGTCCCTTTGCCATCGTTGACCCATGGTCGCCGCTTCAGGGTCGCGTCGCAATCTTGCCAGCCATCCACGGTCGTGTCGATGAGCTCTACCTTAGAGCTCCTCCCCTGTCCACTGCAGACGCTTGCCTCTCCTACCACTCACCTCCACATGTAGCCCGTGCACACCGCCCCGACCTCCGCTGCCCACTCGTGTGTGCAAAAGTCCCCATCCGTCCACCTCCATCACCGCCATCGTGAGGTTCTCAGCCAATCGTCACCACCGCTGTCGTGTGCCTTGAACGATGAAGAGAGAGGGGACGTGCACCTTCCTTTGTCCTAGAAAAGAACGAACAACACATCCCACACGTGAACCCTAAAGAATCATTTTTTGGGCAAATTACAAAGATGCCCCTTGACATTTCTCAAATAATGCAAAAAGCCCATGTCAAATCATCCAACACTTGCATCGCACATTTTTAGTGGGTAAATTGCAACTTTTACCATCTTTTTATTGTTAAATTTTAATGCAAAATAATAAACATCAGTCATGTCAATCCATACATTAATTTGCATGCTTTACTTATTAGAATTTTTTTTCATGGTCATATATTCTGCAAATTTTTTTATATTCCTATTATGTATTTACTCATAGTATAGTATTCTCATTGCATTTTATCATATTCTTTATTATTAAAAAATAAAAAACATTGCATTTTTTCCTATTTGACATCTGAAAAACATAAAAATTCATATATTGCTGTAAAAATTCTAAAAAAATAGATTAGATTCCTTTTTATTTATTTAATTTTCTATCAAAATTTCATGCATTAATCATTTTTACAACTCAAAAAAATGTGAGATACTAAAAATATTAAAAAATCATATAAAATTATAGAAAAAATAAAAAAAATATGATTTTAGTTCTTGCTTGTAGATAATTTCCTATAGTTTTTAAGAAAAATAACTTTCATAATTTTTATTTCATTTGGTGTTTTTTATTAAAACATAGTCCTATTTGCTCATTATTTGTGTTATTCCCAGTTTTTATTCATTTTGAAAATCATAAAAAAATTAAAAATCTCTGAAAATTTTGAAAAATGGTAAAAAAGCATCAAAACATAAAAATATTTTATTCAGGTATTTTTATCATTTTATTTTATTTGAAAATTCAAAAAATAATCATTTTCTATTTTTGTATTTAAATTATTTGTAAATTATTATTTCTTGAAAATTAAAAAATTATAAAATTAAAATCATTAAAAATTGAAAATCATACAATAAAAAAATTAGTAATTAAAAAATTAAAAGATAAAAAATCTTACAAAAATCAAGATAGTTTGCATTTGAGATTCCCATTTCTTTTAATTGATTTTTTTATTATTTGAATGACCCTGGATATTTGTAGCCTCCTTGAGTTTAATCCTGTTCTTATACAGGTAAATTAAATAGCAAAATTCTCTTGTTATACATTCTTGTAATTAAATTCAGTTTAAGAATAAAATACTTTTTTCTTGTGGGATTATTTGTTCTACGACACCACATTTCCTTTATCTAATATAAAAACCTCGAAAATCTCGATCAACGAAATGGCCCCTTGTTTTAGTTTTTTATTTTCAGTTTTTGAGTACTTTTCAATAAAAATGTGCCAAACAATTTTTTGTATTTTCTTTTTGGTCCTAAGTGATATAAACACATGGAGAGAAGGTGGAAAAGCAATGCAAGTTATCACTAAGGTGGAAATCTCGCCATAGTTACTAATGATGCATGCAAAGTTATAATTATTTACAGTGCTTCCTATCTCTCTCCATACGATATACAAGGCAAAATTGAAATATCTACACTATATGGAGATATGCAAAATGGTGAAAGATCCCCAAATAGGAATTTCTATTTATCGTGAAGAACCAGATGTTGAATACCTGGAAATGAAACCTAAAGCCCGATCTTGGAGGCTCCTCGGTTCCCACCACAACGGGTCCTACAAGTGTTGCGTGGAGTCTCTCACATCACGAGGTTTCAAGTCCTAGTCATCAACAATTTAATTATCTGACTAAGTCCAAACGTAAAGAAATATAGATGCATGCTTTTATTAGATGTTTGGACCTAATTTTACCAAGTCAAGCAAATCCTAAAACTAAGGGTGCAATAATACAAAATAAATGAAAAGAAAAGGCGGAAATCTCAAAATGCGTGAAACAAACTAAAATAAAAGTGATAAAAGACAAAAAAATTGTGACAAGGCCTCGAGGTGAACAAACACCTGGGCATTGGACCTCGCTAAGTGTGGCAGTGTCCAAACTAATTACAAATTAGTTATACAAAAATAAAATCTCTCTCTCTCTCTTACACACATAAAAAATGAAAATAAAAAGCCAAGGCTAGGATGTCCATCTCCTTCTTCATTTGCTCCTCTCTCATGTTGCTCTCCTAGTTAGATTACAAGTAGAATGATAACCTCCGCTCGACTCGGGTGCATCCACCTCCTAAGAGGTAGCCGTCGCCAAGTGGTCCCTCACAAGAAAGATCAACAAAGAAGTATGGAATAGAATAGTCAAAATAATTAGCAAAAATAATTGCCAGAATAATAAAAAGAAAAGAAACATGGTAATGTACAACTAGCTACACTCATTGCTCTTCAGCAACGGTGCCATTTGTTTAAACACCTAAAACCTTAGGGGCTATCTTGTGGTCCACACAAGGCAAGACCACTAAGTCGATGTGATAACAACTTACCAAGCAAGTGATTAAGCAACAATCAACCCCCAATATAAATATAAAGCAATAAAAACATAGTGGATGAAAATTTATTATAACCCAGAAATAAATGTTTATAGTGGACAAGTAATCTGGGTATCGAACATGTGGAGACAAAAGTCCATGTAGCATGAATTATTATTTATAAACAAAATAATGAATAAATAATAATGTATATTTGTACCATATTCACTTAATGAATTAATTAATGTTTCTGTGGTATTTTTATATTATATATTTTTTTATATGTTATTATTTTTAATTTTTTAGTTTTATAGTTTTTATTTTCTTTTTACAATTTTCTGATTTTTTTAATTTCTATTTATTTTTTATATATAATATGAATATATGTAATAAGTATAATATATGGTATATATAATATAAAATAAAAACGTATAATAGATTAGAAAAATACTAGAAAGTACAATAATATTTATTTTTTAAAGGTTTTAAAATATTTATAAGGTATTTTTATTAATTAGTAGTACTACTAAAAATATATAACAATATATATATATATTATGCAATATATGATATTATAATTATAAATATAGCTAAATATAGACAAAAATTACAAAATAAAATATTTTTGTGTCGTTAATATTTTTATAATATTTTTGTGATTCTCAGGGATTTTTGCTAATTTTTAAGTATTTTTGAAGTCCAAAATTTACAAAATTAGGGAATTTTAAATGGTTCAAACTATTTTGTGATTTAAAAATACTAGATAAAGTAAATTTTTTTCAAAACTAATTTTAATGCTTAATAATATATATAAATAAAAATATAAAATAGAAACTAATATTTTTGGAATTTTTGAAAACTTTTTATATTTTTATAAGAATTTTGAAGCTTTTTAATTTATAGTGATTTTCATTTCTATTTTTAAGGATTTTTGGTAGTAAGCTATAAAATATTATAATATATACTATGTAGTTTTTTCTAAAATTTTGGAGAATTTTTAATATTTTTTGGGTATTTTTCAAGTTATACGAGGAATAAAACATGCTATTTGTATTTTTAGTAAATAAGAAATGCAAATGGAATGCTAAATAAAATAAATAGTGTGTAAAAGCATGCAATTAGGAACCAAATCCTATTTTTCCATGATTTTTAAAGCATGGATGATATTTAAAAAAATTAACAAACATGTACAAAAACAATCAAACTGAAGGGGAATTTTTGCAATTAAAAATAAATGCGAGGGTCAGTTTACATAAACATTGGAACTTTAATATGTAAATTTGATTTTTATATATTAAAAGTGACATATAAAAAGCAGCATGGGTATACAAGCAAAATGTCTAACTGAGTTAGCACTGGAGTTACTTGCAATTACAAAAAGCATGAGGGTTCTTTTATAAATTATCCACTTACTTTTATATGTACTCTAATATTTACAATAATATCTAATAAAAACCAAAAGTGTGGAGGGGGTCTGTGCAAATGTACCAATTAAGGAATGCCTCAATCTAGTAGTTGTGGTTGCGCCGTGCATAAGATCAAACGGCTCTCTTCACGTACCCCTTCGAATTAATTCAACGGCCCATATTAGATCTAGGATGTTGTTCTTGATCAGAGGGCTTTGAGAGGGATTGCAAGAACTCATTAAGAACCGACGGCTAATGACTCTTGATTTGGCATTCCTTCGTGCTCTCATGGTGGATCCTCCTCTTGATTGTTCCATCAGCTTTATAGGCCTCCTTCGTATGCAGTAATGTCCTCCGACGATGATGATGAAGATCGAGGAGCATGAACGACTCCCAACCACTTGGAGCTACTCCAAGCATTCATGAGGGTTCCAAAGGGGTCTTCGCTCATCCAACCCTATGCAAAACTACTCCTTGGCTCGAGGTATATGTCCTTGGCCTAAGGTTAGGCAAAAAGGGGCGTGGAATGGGATGAAGACAGAGCTCCGATGAACGATGCCAGATGGAGCTCATGGGTCTCGAATCTGTGCAGGATTCAAGAGGGAAACATGGTGGTTCATGGATAAATGGGTGAGGATGGAAATGAGATGGTCGGAGGGGTCAGAACAGTGATAACAATGGAAAATTTGGGGTCGAAAGCTGGAGCTTCGACAAATTTAATTTTTGAAATTATGCTAAAGATGCGATTGAAGATAAAAACTAAACTTACAGCTATGTTAATGGAACTAAATACAAAATAAAAATACTAACCTGGCAGCTCGATGAGCTGGGAAAGTTTAGAGCAGAGAAGGTCACCAGGTAAGAGCGGTGGTAGACGTAGATCGACATCTCCTCCACTTTATACTCGTCATAGAGTCATGAGTGAATCCTACTGTTACCATGAGGTTAATGTAGGGCTCCTCTAGGGTAATACTGGATGAAGGAATATCAAAATATGAATGAACACGTGTAGGGGTTATTTATAAACAAGTGGAGGTGGTGTTTTTGAGGGGTGATGGCATGAGAAGGAACAGGGTTGGTGAGGATGGAGAGGTCGGCAAAGAGGATGGATGTGCCGAGGTCAGAAGTGGCGGAGCTCTAGGGAAAGGATGAGCAAAGAGATTGAGTAGGAAAATGGAGAAATTGGTCATCCCGTGAAGTATCTAACATGGTAGCTAGAAGTCAGAGAAGTTGACTAGAGGTCAACGATTGGAGGCTCCTGGTTGGACCACGTGGACCAACTAGGAAATTGCAAGGCAAAAAATAGCTTAGAAAATGAATATAGATCATTAAATAAATTAACTAATTTTTATTAAAACATAAAAAATGATACTAATTTTATGAAGTATTTATTACCTATATTTATTTATCTTTTCGAGGTGTTTTATTTCAATTTGATATTTACATGTGTATTTATAAAAAAATATACCTATAATTAGGTATTATATTTTTATTTGCAATATGTATTTTATTATTTTTGTGTATTTTACATATTTTTGGTATAATTTTATACACATTCTGATATTTTTTATAATATTTTCTTAGTTTATATGTACACTTAATAAATTATGTACATGTACATTATAGGTATATATATATATATATATTTCATCTATGTATTTACACTACAACAAAAAGTGTCTAAGGCGACGATTACATACCAACGATTAGAAATATTCGTTGCTAAACTATAACATGGCGACAATTGGAGATATTCGTTGCTATTTTTTTAGAGATAGCGACGATTATCTAAAATCGTCATGAACTTTGTATTGCGACGAATAAAGCGTCGATACATTTTTGAAATAGCAACATATATGCATCTAAGTGAATGCCATTTATGGTGCTAGAATTCCAAATCTCTTAGTGTATTAAAGATTGACAGATATACAATTTCTAAGATTAATAATATGCACGCACATGTGGAGTTATATAAGAATCTTGAATTAAACTTTTGCCATAAAATATTAAATCCTAACAGGATAGAATTCCATAAACAATATTATAACTTTAATCAGCAAAAAAACACCAAATATATTTCACATATATTCATATTCAGTAATTTTGTTGTAAATGTTTTTAACACTTCAGAAAATTCAGAAAAGTTACGAGTGCATCATGAGACGGAGATGCTAATACTTGAGAAAACATACTTAGAAATTTTGAATACTTATTTTTTATCCGATTAAATTCGAAATTATATATTGTCAATAATCTCTTAAAAGCTAAATAAGGAATATTATAATCCTTAGCGCTGGAGTCAAAATTAGAGGTTAAGAGGGGTGAACCTTTTTAATATTATCGCGCAACAAAAAAGTAATTGAAACTGAATGGTAGAATTACCTAAAAAACATTTCTTAAAACCTTATAAAAAGGATGTCCAACCGTCACTTACTCATTCTCTCTTGCATCTGTGAAAAAACCCTATCCCTAACCTCTTTACCTCTTCTCTGCGATGGCAACGCTCGGAGGCGGAGGCTGAGGTGGACGTAGGGGCGGAGGCTGAGGTGGAGGCGGGGGCGAAGGCGGAGGTGGAGGCAAAGGCGGAGGTTGAGGTGGAGGAGGAGGACGAGTTGGAGGTTAAGGTAAAGGCGGAGGTCGAGGTGATGGCGGAGGCCGAGGTGGAGGTCGAGATGAAGACAGAGGTCAAGGTGGAGGCGAATGTCAAGGCGGAGGCGAAGGTCGAGGCGGAGGCCTAGGTGGAGGTGGAGGTTGAGGAAATCACCGATGGATAAGGGTGGACGATGATCAGTGGTATGAGGTCGATGGTGATAGGTGATGAATAGGTCGTGTTGGCAATATGGAGGATCGATGAGGATGTTATTGGACCCTTTCTCGTAGTAGGTCGGAGATCCTTTCAAGTAGAAGTTAGAAGGTTGGTTTCCTAATTAGGATTTTCGTATAATACCAAGTCGTGTGTATCCTTCTCGCTTTCAGGCAAGGAGAAGCGTCATTTGGTCCTCAAGCATGAAGGTTGCTCGTCTCTGTCCAAGCTTCCATTTGTTTCGTAAGTTATATCTCAGACATAGAATTTCATGCTCAATTTGCATGTATTTAGTTAGTGTTGAAAATTAATCCATTTGGAATACATTAATGCTGGAGAATAATGATGCATATTATAACATGTGAAGTTAGAGTTGCATTTAGTTGGCATGAGTGCCACAATAAGGAAAAACAATAACGAGTTTTCTCTTATATTTAAAATAATTGATTTTATGATAATATCCATTAGTCCTAGTTGATGTAAACAAGGTTGTTCTGTCAGAACAATTTAAATAAAACCTTGTTTTAATAGCATACGACTAACAAATTTACTAGTTAATACCCACAGACTAAAGTGCACTAGATAGACAGGTCAATTTTCTATTGGAAATTTATCGACAAAATTTGTGCGACATCCAAAAATATAGTACAAATCATATCTGAGTTCTACTTAGAAATGTGAAATAAGTTTCTATTGAGTTGGTTATTAATTTGTGGAAGATTTCCCAAGCATTGCACATTCACTAGAAGTGATTTCTTTTTTCATATCAATCGTAAACCTTACTTGTTGGTGACTTTGCTACATATTTTTGTTTAGAATACAAAGTTGATCCTAGAAAGGATTGATCATTTTTTAAGGAGTTGATATATTTGGAATATTGATATTGGGTTAAAATATTTATTGCAAGTTGATTGAGTGTCTACAGGTGATCTCCAAACAAAAAGTATGCATTGTGTGGAAAATTGCTGAAGAACAGAAGAAATCACATCCATCAGCTGGTGAAAAATCAAGAATTTTTATCATACCATTTTATCATCGTTGTCTGACCATTTTTTGCAGGACACTAGTAAGATATTCGTAGAATCCTTGATGTAGATATCTGGGTTTGTAGGTTACTCCATCATATCATACATTGTGTGGCATTAAGTGAACAATAATATAGTTGATATCCAAAAATAAATCATACTCTAACTATAAACATTTGGACGAGTGTTGAAGAACATAATTTCAAGACTATTTGTTTGAATGAGTTTGATTGAAATTTATATTTGATTGTATCGTTCCTTGATACTTTAGGGAGAGGCTCTTTGTATCGAAGGCGAACATCCCATATAAGTGTTTGAGTTTGATTGATGATTTTGACGAGGAGTTGGAAATAATACATATGACATGGTTGTTCTATCAGATCTCATCTCTCAGTATCTATTGAGAACATGTGATTGGCAAAAGCTTGGAAGTTGGTTTTGCTTTTTTTGGATGGACATGTTCTTAATATGCAACAAAAGTCGAGATCGATTTTCTCATATTTTTATTATCATATTCTTTTGGTAAGATAATCATTTTAAAGGATATTTTTAAAGCTATATTTCTGGGCATCATTCATGTTCTATCAGGAAGTTGTTGAGTTGGACATAAATGCAATCTTCAGAAGATTATATTATTGGAAGCTTATCATGTTATATCAGGAAGTTATTGAGTTGGACATAAATGCAATCTTCAGTAGATTATGTTATTGGAAGCTTATCACATTATATTAGATTGAGCTGGAAGGATTTTCTTCTTATGATGTTTATGGTCTCGTGCTGGTGTTGCTAGAGTATGTAACTTGATGTTGCATTCAAAGCAACTCGTGTATTCTTTATGACGGTTGGAGATTAGAAGGAATATTTTTGTTATCGATCCTATTATATGACAGAAGCACATGGAAGGGTCTTCTAACTATGCTGGCATTATCTGATTTTCTAATTAAGGGATTTTTTTCGATGGACACTTGGAATTATATTATGATAGCTTTTCCAACCGTGTTGGTACAATCATCTGATTTTTCCTGAAGGGTTTTTTCTGTGGATATCTGGAGGTATGCTATGATAGCTTTTCAATAATACTATATCTTCACAACTAATATCTCTGGTTACCTTGAAGGCATAATCTTATGATGAGAGACTTCATACCCCTTAAGAATGCAAGGACAATATGATGTTATAAATTTTATTTCATTGTCTTATTTTCTTTGATTTAAGGACTATGTTTTTGTTGGGTTGACTTTGACTGTGCATGCAGAATTTGTAGCATCTCTTTTCAATGTTCCTACATGTCGAGATCCTTAGCTGCATCAATTGACACAAGAGCTTTGAAATTTGTAGTATTTTAGAAGTCTCCATTTAAATCAAGTTTTAAGTTCAGCTTCTAGAAATGAAATAGTAGGAATAGTATAACCAGAAACTTTTAATAGCTATAAAGTTGGAGCTAAGAAGTAATCTAAGTTCACAAACTTAAGACCTTAGTTGGAAAGCAAGCCCATTTATATATGTTTAAGATCTTTATTGTGAAAAAAGTGGAAGTACAAGCAAGCCCATTTATGTTTGATTAGTGGCATTATTTTTATTCAGGTATTTTGTCTGAATACCTAATTGGTTTGTTTTTATTTTAGATCTTTATCTGAATGTTTAGGTATTTTCTTCTTGGGACCTTACATATTTTGTTTAAGTATTTTGTTAGGACCTTTAAAGATGAAAAAAAGTTATTACTTTGAAAGACATCGTGTAGCTAGAATATTTTTTGAAGTGTTTTGCAGAACGTGCACGGGTGGATATAGCATAAAAGTTAATATCGCCAAATGATTGCTGCTTAATTGTCAGTCCCAGGTCAAGATATCATTCCAGAAATAGATGATTGCATACATTTGCACCATCTGATGACTCAAAAAGGCAAGTAGTCTCTAGTTCTTTTGTTATATTTGTCCCATGTAGTATTTCTGATCGGTGTTTGAGTTAATCAATGATGATAGGCACATCTACTATGTAGACAGGTAATGATAAGAAAAGCTAGGCATCTTTTCAAGAATGAGTTGACATGGCTTTCCACAAAATATGAGGTCAGTATAATTATATTTCATGGAATCTGAAAGAAGAAAGTCCATGAAAATTGTGTGTTATTTTTTAATGCAGATTATGAACTATATTTCTGTGCCATATCTATTTGTTATGATATATCCATAGCAATGTTATTGGTCGTTGTCAACTTCTATAATCTTTTTCGCTTTCATATTTCATAAATAAATCTCATTTGCTTGTCATGTAAATCTTATCTGCTTGCCACGTAAATAAAATAAGCATGTTAATTCTATTATATTTTTTTATACTGGGTTCTATTGGAAGATATATGATACTGTTGATGGTTTTTGTGGCTGAACATCGATACTTAGATTTAAAATATAGAATTAGGTACCTGAAGCATGCTAAAATATATTAAATATATATGATATATAAGCTTGTTGAGAAGGAGATATGCAACTAACTATATATAAACTTTCCTGAGATGTCATGGAGGACATGTGCAACAAACTATGTATGAACCAAAGTAATATGTGTACCAAAAAAATATACTTACTTACCAGTTTTCTAACAATGTCCTCAATGTCTTGAAATCTAGTATCATCGTAAATGTTGGGGGATGCAATTGCATGGGAATGCAGACTAGGGAGTTGTGATTGTTGCAATATAATATTTTTTATATTGGTGGGGGGTTGCTAAGCCTTTCACGACATTTATATTCTAAACTACCAATTGCTCTGTATTTTAATGAATAATAATTGTATTGTGTGTATCTTGTGAAATATAAATCTTTGTGCATGTTATACATTGTCGCCAA
Source organism: Ottelia alismoides (assembly GCA_037367405.1). Classification (NCBI taxonomy): domain Eukaryota; kingdom Viridiplantae; phylum Streptophyta; class Magnoliopsida; order Alismatales; family Hydrocharitaceae; genus Ottelia; species Ottelia alismoides. The sequence continues at coordinate 914,702 of JAZKJV010005014.1, forward strand.
CTCCTAGATTTTATGCTATACTTGTGGTATTGTTAGGACATGTGAAAGGTTGAAGCTTTATTAGAGCTTATATTGGCATTAGTCAATTCTGTAATGGAGATTGATATAATGCATTTCATTATGTTGGTAACTCATATTTTAATTCCAATCTGACATTGTTAGGATGCAGATGATTGCTTGGAGCTTAGTCGGTGCCCTCTGATTGGAAACATAGCAAGGCCAGATGTGTTGCAACCGTCCTAGTTTTGTGGGCACCCAACTTTGACTGCTTTTTAAGCTTTTCTTGACCTTACGTTCATTCTTATTTACTGGAATTAGAATTGTCAAGATTTGCAGAACGGGGGTAAAAAACCTCATGACCAAAATTGATGAAAGATGAGTAACTTGTTATTTGATTGTAGTTAGTGGGATGGATATTTCATGTATGGGTTTGTAACGTGCAGGATTGTTGCTTACAGTATCATTTTGGTTTAGATTCAAAATTCAGCTTCTACAGTCTTCTACAAGCAGTGAATATCGGCATTTGTAGTTCTGATCTTCCATCTGTCTAACTGTATTCTTTTTATCACCAAGAAAAATGAGGAAGTTGAAATGGATTATCCAATTTTTACAAGCATTGAAATCAATTTCAATATTTTTCCAGCAGCAACACATGAACATCTAATCTTTATATTATTAGTTAATATATGTAATTATAGTCAACAAATAAATGGTAATATTAATTTATATAATGATGAATCTTTATTTTAGTGACATATTATTCGTTGGCATTGTAGCAAATAGCGACGGAAAAAAGTGTTGTTTCGCATAGTGACAAATAATAAGCTTTATATAATGATAAAGAATCGTTGACATATCCAAATGGCAACGGTTTTTATTTGTTGTCAAATTTAATCTCATGACGGTTTTATTCGTTGTGGATTTAAATTGCTCAACGATTAGCAATCGTTGTTAAAAATTTAACAACGGCTTGTATTGCAACGATACTTGCAACGAATAACAAATTCGTCACGAGATGGTTTAGTGACGTTTTATTCGTTGTGCTCTTAAGAAAAAAAGCGTCACTATAGATCTTAATTGTTGTAGTGTTAGATGAATTATTTATTTCGATTTTATTTATTGGTTTTAATTCATCTTATCTACGGACATGTGTTATAAATAATATTTATACTTTTATAAAAATAAAAGAATTTTAAAAATATAAAGATTGATATATTAAATATAATATACACGTATATGGCATAATATGGGTCAGAAACCTTACTTTTGCATCTTAGATCCAAAATCAAATGAAACCAACTTCATTAAATAGCTTATTAAAAGATGTATACAATTAAAGTGATATTGATCCATTTCTACATGGCATGGAGGATATAAAAGTCTGTGAAGTTCATATTTTGACTTTTTATTTTGTCTGTCTGGGGGCACACTATGCATTATTTTTCAGATAAATCAATTTTATATTTTTCTTATATCTTCATCTACAATAGTCATATAGAGAATTTTTTTATTTGAGTTGTAAAAATAATTAAATAAAATAGATACAAAAATCAATTATAAATGAATTAAAATTAGGGTTTTATGTATGGTTTTCTATGTATCTTTGTACGGTTCTTCTGCTCTATCTCCCCCTACTTTATTCTTTGTCGACCAAGTCATCATGATGGCTTGGTCTCAGGATTTAGGGTCACTCAGCACATATGGTGTCTCATTTCCTTTTCTTTTCATCCATTATTCTTTTATTTTTGGCCAAATGAAAGAATAAAGGTGATGAAATGGAGATTCATCAGTGGGCTCAGGAGAATCAGAAGTTTCAACTGAGACTTCAGCGAATTATGGTTCTTGGAAAGAGATCGTTTCAGTCAAATTAGAGAGAGATTTTTGGTTAGACCTGTGTCTTATTAGTTGACGCAGTATGGAAAGTGAAGAGAACATATCATCATTATCATTAAATTGAGAGCATGCAATCTATTGGTGAAATTAAAAGGTTGATCATCGTATATTGTCATATGTAACAAATCAAAAATTCAGGATGACTTCCAAGGAAAACTTAACACGCTAATGGATTAGCTACGTATAAGAAAGATTTAAAATGGGTCAACAAATTCAAGTACCATGAAGGCTAGAATTGGCAGTTCCCTACCATTAAATTGAAACCACAAAATTTCAAATAATAAGGTTGAACACAAGACATTGCCTTGTGTAACAACTCATTTTTTTCATAAAATGGGCCAATAGATATCGAAAATCTCCTGAGTATTATTTTTCTGTTCAATCTTACTAACTAGTAGCATGCCTATTAATCTACTTATGTATATAGACGTCAAAGAAAAATAATTTAAATCAAACACCATCTAAATAGCACATCATATCAAATCTTGTTCTCTCGATGAATCTTTCTCGCTAGCAACATAGGCGGTGATCTACTTTACATAGACATCATGGAATTTTTTTTAGATCAAACTTAATATTAATAACACATCATCAAATAAAAAGTTATTCTTTTCTTCAATCAAGCTTCGCATTGGCATAACTACTGATCATTTATGCAGATACTTTACATGCAAAATAAACACAACACTGCAACTACTAAATCAGCACAATAAATCCACAATACATAGCACAACATCAAATCAAATCACTGAAATCATTATTACGAGATATTGAAATTAGTGAAATCATAAAGACCAGCATCTAATGCAGTTCTAGATTTTTTTTTCGAAATATGGACAAGCAATGTGTCTAGGCCAATGTAAGAGAAAGACTACCTTGTGCAAGGAGAAAAGCCTACAAGCTCACAAAGATATGTAAGCATTATTCGATCTTGCTCACTAATAGCATAGATATTGACCTACTTTTGTAAAAACACCACATAAAAATAAGTTAGATCAGTCTTCGTATCAAATAACATAACATCATATCAAAGGTTGTTCTTTTGTTATTCTGGCTCAGCAATAGCATAGATATTGATCTACTTCAGCAGATACTTCACGAGAAAAATAAATACAACTTCGCACATGCAAAATCAGCACCATAAATTAAAAAGAAAGTAACACAACATTAAATCAAACCACGGGAATCACTCTTCTAAGAAAATTTGTTCAAACGATAAAGACTAGCATCTGATACAGCTTCATATTTTGGGAACATAGACAAGCAGTGTATCCTGACAAATGTAAGAGGAAGACTACCTATTGCAAGTGGAAGCCCACGAGCTCACAAGACAAACATTATTCAATCCTGCTCACTAATAGCATAGATACTGATCTACTTGAATAGAGATATCACATAAAAATAATGTAAAATCAGTCTTCATGTAAAATAGGGCAACCTTATATCAAAGGTTGTTCTTTTATTCAATTTGGCTCAGTAACAGCATGAATACTAATCTAGTTATATAGACACTTCACAGGAAAACTAAACACGGCATCTCCACAGGCAAAACCAGTGTAATAAATCTGAAGAAAAATAGCACAAAATTAAATCAAATCACTGGAATGACTATTCTGAGATTCTGAATTTGGTCAAACGATAAAGACTAACACCTAATGCAGCTACATATTTTTCGGAATATAGATAAACAATATGTCTTGGCAAATGTAAGAGTAAGACTACCATGTACAAGGAGAATCCCGCAAGCTCGCAAAGATATGTGAACATCAAGAAATAAAATATACCAAAATAGGGATAAGCATTTAGTCCTGGTAAATGGAAGAGCATGCCACCACAGGCAAAGCCAACCAACATTCACACGTCGCAACATCTTCAAAAGAATCATCTGTTGAATGTAGGCTAAACCATTTGGCTATGTCATAACAAATGGGGGGTAAGCTATCGACGACGAAGGTGAGGAGGGAATGACGAGATAGGGGGAGGTCGGTGGTGAAGGCGGGAGTAAGCGGGATGAGAGGGATGTAAACCATCCCTCATCTCACACATAATGCCAGCCTTTGTGGAGATAGAGGGACATGGTTGCTGTCACAGGATCGAAATCCCGCTATTGAATTCGACCGATCTTGTGCGGCTTTAGCTAACCCGTAGCTAACCAGCCTTCCCGAGTAGAACGATCACGGACGCGCTCCAACTCTTCTCGATACTCATGCTTGCTAACGCACCGATGCTCAGACACAAGCAGAAGCTCGACTCTATGGATCGTTCGAGAACACTCTCAAGAACTCGCTCAAGAACGCAACCACACGATCACAAAAGTACGGGCACAAAGCTCTTCTCTTATTAAAGGGGAACTATCTCTGGAGTGGGTGGACACTCTGTATACTCTTTACACTGTGTACTCTGTGTGTTTACAAATGAGCCACCACCTCTCCTTATATACAAGACTCAAGGCAACCCAAGGGACACTCATTATTACATCTACAATAATGATACATAAAGACACAAGAGACCCTTCGAGTTCTTTGGCAACCCTTCGCGTTCATCAGCAACTCTTTGTCTGCTCGTCTCTTCGACTTCCTTTTTGACCTTTAGTCTTCCCGCGCGGTTGACGCCCAGTCATCAGCACACTCGCGCTCCAGCGCTTGCTGATGCAGCTTTGTCATAATTCACCAAGTGCCATCAAACACTTGGTCTTGTGCCAAAGGGAACCCGCGGCCTCCAGACCCTCGTGCGGTAAACCCTTCCTTAGTGTTCTCCATGCTAAGGGGAAGTCCTCCAGAACTTCGCTATCGTGGCCTCCAGACCACTCTCGTACGTGTACTACTGAGCATGCTCGACAATGCTCGTACTCAGCACCTGCAACGCTCCATGCCTCCTTGGACCGCCATGCATCAATACCGATACCATGCGCCTTCGTGCGTACACCTCTGTGACCGTACCGCATTGCTCCTCGATGTGTACTTCTTCACTAAGTACCACCCCTCTGCGCTCGCGTATGTACCACTGCGTGTATCCACTGTCATGTCTTGCACTGTTGCCTGTACTCGATGTGCTCGCACTGCTACAAGCACCACGACACTCTGTTGTCGAGCTAGTGTCCTGTGTGACGCTTCTCCATCACGTACGGTAGAGCCTCCGGACTCTCGTGGATAACATCCCTGATATTCACACATTTTCGGACTCCTCCTGAAGTCCTTGCTCCATCGATCATTCTCGAGCATCCGCTACCAGGTCTGCACAATCATTCTCGATCACGAAATTTGGGGGTGTGACAAACCTCCCCCACCTGAAGAATCGGTTGTCCTCAACCGAGCATTCCCTCTTCAGCTGGCGTCCCGTTACAATCCTCCATCCGCTACGCACCTCCTGATGCGGCTTAATTGGAAGGGTGGTGCCGCCTTGCACCGCCTCCCTTCCTGCACCTTGTCTTCTCACAAACCGCGTCCCTCGATGACTTGGTCTTCAACGTGAAAAGTGGAGCTTCCTCGTCAGGTCCCATTTTCGGTATATCCCTCCTAGATACAGCAGCTCCATCGCTGGTTTGTGGCAGCTCCGGCTCCACATGTGGAGTACTCACCTCCACGCTTTCTCGTCGATGATCTCTATCGTTCCCTGTAGGCGTCCCCACATCTTGGGAAGTGAGCACCTCCTGTGCTCCGAGCAACTTCGGTATCTTACCTCCTGCAAGATCATTGGTGGTGCTGTTCATCAACACTCCACCCCCATGGACGTGTAACTCGTTGTCCATGATGCATCGCCCTCCAGAGCTCTACCTTGCCTTCTCATGCACGGATGTTCTCCTATCCGTGGCTTTCATTGTGTGCCTCCTGCACACACGTTGGTGCTCAGCACGCACCTACGCACTCCTGTGCGTCCTCGATCGAGCCTTGGCGCCTTCAAAGCTTTTTGTTGTGGAGTTCCCTCCCTCCACCGAATTCGAAGCTCCGGCTCGAAGTGTTGTGAGACGTACCTTGCGCATAGCACCGATTGCTCCCAAGCGTACCTCACATTCTTCATCCTCCTCCTCGTCACTACGAAGAGAGTTCAGCTTCTCCTTCTTTGGGCACTCCCGCGCCCTATGTGATCTGTCGCATATGAATCATCCCTTGCTTTTGGGTTGCTCCCTCTTCTTGGAGTACTCTCGTTCCTTCATTGGTGGATCATGGGCAATGCCTTTGCCCTTGTCCTTCGACCGTACCTTTAGCTTGCTGGTGAACTCCTTCTCTTCAGCCTTGTGACTTGGTTGGGCCGCCCCATAATCGACCAACGCATCTGTCACAACGATTGCTGAATTGAGGTCCGCCACTCCCTGCCTCCGCAGTTCAGCTTGCGCCCAGCTTTGCAACTCGATCGTGAAATTGAAGAGCTTGTCTTCCTCAGACATCCCCTTGATGTCCAGCAACAAGGACGTGAACTGCTTCACATACTCTCGAACAGTATATGTCTGCTTTAGGCGTCGAAGAGCCTCCCGTCCAATCCACGCAGTATTCTTCGGCAGGAACTGCTCCTTCAGTTCCGTGACTAGATCATCCCATATGGATATCCTCGGTCTTGCCTCGTTTGCTGCACGGCTCCTCCACCATAACTTGGCATCGCTCGACATGTACATCGATGCCAAGCCAACCTTCTCAGCTTCCGTCATCTTGGTCGCCTCAAAGTAAACTTCCATATCCCATAGGAAGTTCTCCAAATCCTTGGCACTCCGCGTACCTGTAAAGGATTTGGGCTCAGATACCTTGCGTCGTTGCGCCTCCGTGGAGCCTTCGCTATTCGCCAATGCCTTCTTGATGAGGGAGATCTCACTCCAAAGATCCTCCATCATAAACGTCTCCAGTTTGTCCTCCAAGGACTTGATCAGCTCCGCTGAGCGTTGGGTCTCGTCCCCAACATCCGATCCTTCTCAAGAACGTTCCTCCAAGACGGTGATGCGATGAGAATGAGTCCTAATGGTGGACTCCACTTCTGCCATCGCTTGCTTAAGTACTGCCACACGCTCGGTAACACCCACCATCTTCACTCCGCTGATTGAAGATGTACTTGCTCCAACAAGTATCCTCTGTTCCCGCGATCGACTGCACCGACAGTCGCTCGTAGCTTTGCCCACTTCTTGGCACCAACCAAGATCTGTGATCTGCTCCTTGTTCTGATACCAATTTGTGCCAATGAATTGTACCACGAACCGTGCTCTGATACCACTTCGTATCGACGAATTGGTATGCCTTCAGCTCTGATACCACTTGTCACAGGTCAAAATCTCGCTATTGATTTCGACAGATCATGTGCGGCGTTAGCTAACCCATAGCTAACAAGCCTTCCCGAGTAGAACGGTCACGGACGCGCTCCAACTCTTCTCGATACTCTTGCTTGCTAACGCACCGACGCCCAGACACAAGCAGAAGCTCGACTCTATGGATCATTCAGGAACACTCTCAAGAACTCGCTCAAGAACGCTCAAGAACGCAACCACACGATCACAAAAGCACGGGCACAAAGCTCTTCTCTTATTAGAAGGGGAACTATCTCTAGAGTGGGTGGACACTCTGTGTACTCGTTACACTGTGTACTCTGTGTGTTTACAAATGAGCCATCATCTCTCCTTATATACAAGACTCAAGGCAACCCAAGGGACACTCATTATTACATGTATAATAATGATACATAAAGACACAAGAGACCCTTCGAGTTCTTTGGCAACCCTTCGCGTTCCTCAGCAACTCTTCGTCTGCTCGTCTCTTCGACTCCCTTATTGACCTTTCGTCTTCCCGCACGGTTGACGCCCAGTCAACCGCCTAGTCATCAGCACACTCCGCTCCAATGTTTGCTGATGCAGCTTTGCCATAATTCACCAAGTGCCACCAAACACTTGGTCTTGTGCCAAAGGGAACCCGCGGTCTCCAGACCCTCGTGCGGTAAACCCTTCCTTAGAGTTCTCCATGCTAAGGGGAAGTCCTCCAGAACTTCGCTATCGTGGCCTCCAGACCACTCTCGTATGTGTACTACCGAGCATGCTCGACAATGCTCGTACTCAGCACCTGCAACGCTCCATGCCTCCTTGGACCGCCACGCATCAATACCGATACTGTGCGCCTCCGTGCGTACGCCTCTGTGACCGTACCACATTGCTCCTCGATGCGTACTGCTTCACTATGTACCGCCCCTCTACGCTCGCGTATGTACCACTGCGTGCATCCACTGTCATGTCTTGCACTGCTGCCTGTACTCGTTGTGCTCGCACTGCTACAAACACGACGACACTCACGACGACACTCTGCTACCGAGCCAGTGTCTTGTGTGACGCTTCTCCATCACGTACGGTAGAGACTCCAGACTCTCGTGGATAACCTCCCTGATATCCACACATTTTGGACTCCTCATGAAGTCCTTGCTCCATCGATCATTCTCGAGCATTCGCTACCGGGTCTGCACGACCATTCTCGATCACAGAATTTGGGGGTGTGACAGCTGCCATATCTTAGGTTTGCAAGGTAGCGAGTTGACGAGGGATACATTCCCCGAAACCTGCTATCTAACACGCCATGGCTTCTTTGGTTGCCATATTATCCTGGGCTAATTTGGCATACTCCCTGATATATTCATGTATTTTTTGGTTGAAATTAGTGGTATGGATCATACAATTTATTTATTATAATATTTTTTAACCAAGTTGAAATAAAAAACTTAAATATAAAAAAAGTATATTATAATCATTAAAAAATTAATATATTACACAATCAATATTACATCACATCACATTTATTATTCTAACCATTCAAACCCTCCAGGCAACTACTATTCACAACTGGATACCTTAACCCAACCCAGTTAGCAAAACAATCCACTTAGTAAAACTAGGTAGGGTGGAGCATTGGGTCAGCTCGTCCCGGACCCGACCCTAACCTGATCCGCAAAAGTCCAGGCCTGACACGTACCTGATGTATAAATGGGCTAAACCCCGACCCTCATATTTCAAAAATATTATGCTCGGGTCGGGCCATGCCCGAACCCGATGTATAAATGGGCCAGGCCTAGGCCTTCATATTTCAAAATATCATGTTAGAATCAAATTAGGGAACATGGATTTATAGTCACAATACATCCAGTATTTTCTCCATCCATGAATACTAATATTATATCATAACAATACATCTAATATTCATGTGTTATGGATGAATTATATCAATAGTAATAAATTGGAATCAAAGTGCAACTTCATTGAATCAAAATGGTGTGGGTTGAGCCCAGCCCGAACCCGAGCACAACCGAAACCCGAGCCTGATCACGCAAGCCTTGGGGCGAATACGGGTCCTTGATTTGTTAAAAAAAGCGAGCCTCAATCCGACCTTTAGCCCACGGAAAATTAACGGACTCGAGCCGAGCTTTCCCGGGTTGGACTAGGTCCACCCTACCTATGAGTTCCATTTTTTAACAATGCCATCAACAAAAAAAGTGATGCAATATTTCCACTACAGTCCCATAAATAATTTTCTCTACATTACAATTTTAAGTTCGTGGAAAATTGTAAATCTATATAATACCCGTTTCCAATCGATTTAACATTAACTAACTTTTCATGTGCAATAAACTCGATTTCTATTATAAAATCAACAAATCAAGTTTTCTTAAGTGGAAGCATACTTTCTTTCTTCTTATTAAGTCTAAGTTAAGCTGAACTAAGCCCTCCTTACCAACTCACAATTTTAGATTATTTTCAGAAGAATGAAATCCATGATCCGGGAGACCTCGCATTGGAGAAGAGACACTAATAGTTTAGGACGGAGGGGAAAGATGAAGAATTTTGATTAAGTAAATATAAAATTTTGGGAAATTTGAAAAAAAAGAGCCTCAATAATATCTCAATTTTCAAATAAAGATCTCATTTTTCGACTATAACAAATAGGACCCATAACTTTCAACTTAACGGTCGCTGAATCTTACGGAGGCATGTATTTGAGACAAAAATATAAGATCATACCCTTCTTTATTAGAATTAAAAAATGAATCCTTAACTTGAGAATCGGTGCATAGTTGAAGCTATTTTTTAACTTAAGTTTTTATTTAATATCAAATAATAATGTTAGTGGTGCGGAGCTAAACGATGACTAATAAACCTAATTAAGTTTGATGACTCAAACACGTAATTTAAAAAAATTGAGGCGCAACTCATAAATTGAAAAAAAATCACAATCCTTTTCTGCTGACTCCAAATTCATATAGCGACATGATGCATATTTATTTCAGTGAATTATATTAAAGTTCCTCAATTCGTAATCTATCTAGAAAGGGATAATAGTAAAAAGGTAACGGCATTTTGGTACTGGGCATCTCAATGTTATGAATATTGTTATTCAAGCATGATTTGTGACATATTGGGCAAGGCTCATCAGTTAGAAAAAGAGAAATCATAAGACGATACTTGAGGATAGTGTGATACGGAATAGGTGACATATATGCATCCCAAGGCCCTCAATAGGAATAGTAAGGAGGAAGTCCTGAGCATGGTCAGCCTGTAAACAACGAAAAATTGCTTTTTGCCTAACAGTCATGTCAAACTTAATTTCCATTTCTTCAACATTTTTGCTAAAAAGAGAACTCGCTTAAGCATTCTGGGTTTTAGGGGGGTGGTATTGTTGTTAGAAAAACATGTAAGACCGAGAAATGAAAGTGTCATACATAGACCTTCCAAAAGCGTATAGAAAGTCAGAATCCATACCCTGTATCCCATTGTCTCGTAAAATGTGATCTTTGAGAACCCACGATTGAGCTCTAGAGGCCACAAAAGCATACGAAGAAGTCTCAAGAGATGAATGAAGATCGAAACCACCAAGTCTGATGGGTAGTGATGCCACCTGCCATTGAAGGTCGCTAAAGAAAGGGCCTCTACAAACCACAATATCCTCAATAGCTCTGCGAAGTCCTTTGTCAAACCACGTAGCAACTCATTCCATGTATGAAGGTTGACATGTACTTAAGTCAAATATGAGTTTGACAGTGCCCATACAAGATCGTAATAAAAAGAAGCTCACTTTGTGGATCATCCAATTGAGGGAGTAAAGGCATTAAGTTAACTGCTTTGGTGGGCCTCATCATAGCCAGGTCTTCATCAAAGTCTTTATCCATACTCACTGCACTTCCAAGTAACCTCACTCCCAGCACAGGCCTCCCAATATCCATGGGAAACAATCCTTTTGAGGATCTTATGTCCATCACATAAAGGCCAAAAAAGTTTGATTTTTTTTAATTCAGCATAAGCCCCATCCCCTGGATCCTTGCGATGTATAATGTCGAGCACCTTGGCTACCTCCAAAGTATCCCCGATGATAGTCTCATCATCAAGATACCAAGTATGGAGAAGGAGCTTACAATTATCTCGTATCGTATGAATAGGTGGATGCATGGTAAGAGAAAAAGAAGTGGACCTAAAGGATCAAATTGCTGAACTTCGGTGGTTGAACATAAATGATTGTCTCCAATATATAATCTGGCAGGTTGAGCATATATAAACTCCACCTATGAAGAAATTGATGGGCATCCTCTCCTAACTGCACAAAGCATCAACAATCTATCTATCATGTTGAAAGCATTAAAGAAATCAACTGTAAACATGGAGAGAGACCCGTCACCGTGAAGCTTGTTCAAAAGTCTGTTGGAGTTGTGTAAGATGGCTTCTGCTCCTCTAGATACACCAACTCCAAATTGAAAGTCATTGAGATACTTAGACATCTCTTTTCCCACCCACGTCATGGTAACTTTGGATACAAGACACCTCCAGATAGATTCTACAGCAATAGGTCGTATGTCGTTGTTTGGTTTGAGCAGTGGAGTAAGAGGTGAAGAGGCTACAAACTCAACCAAACGCAATGGACATCTCCCACTTAGCCATAGATTAATTACCATGGAGATAGCACGTAATAGATCAGTGGTAGCTACCGACCCTTCCCTACAAAGGACATCTAAAATATGTTGAACTCTCATCTCATCTCTACCACATGATGTCCCTTTGGGAAAGGATTTAATAGACCGCAATATAGCATCTGCATCAGTTATAAGAAGAGTCTCTGACATCAAGGTATCTAGCAGGGAAGGATGCGGCTTATACGGATGTTTAGCTTCTAAAGTATTCATGGTGTGTTCATTAAACAGAACCACTCTAGAAGAGCACAAAACCTTTAAGGTTGTTGAAAAGTGCCCATCTGATACTTTGCGAAGACACTGCCTGATGTTGGAGATTTGACATTTATTATCCTCTAACGAATTATTCTGACTATGAAAAGCCTCGGGTAGATCACTTTTCAAAATATCACCCACCCACATGGTGAAACAGTCTACATTGCCCCACTAAGTAATCGAGCTTAAAATACGTTGTTGTTGCAAGGACTTTCTATTGTCAGATCTTCTATCTCGCTTATTCATTAGCCTAAAAACCTACAGGGTGCAGCGTGGAAGAAGTAGCAATCTCACCCAAGCATGAATGGAACCTGGCCCAGCAATAATTTGATATAATGTTGTTTTAAGAGCTTGAGAGAAAGCAAGACGACAGACTAGGAGGAATGCTCTTAACTATGGTGATAGGAACTTTGAAAATATGATCATGGAGCATAGCATCAATAACCAATCCATATGCGACATCAGGTACAACATGTAGAAGAGGTTTCAAGATGCCAACAATGTGCCCCTGACTCACCCTCGTGTCATCTGTAACTCGAGTAATACCATTGTCATGATGGCAAGCACGATTCATTGCTTGTATATTCTTGTACCTCCCACACAACCATTGATCAAGGATCTTCAAGGTCCTTTCTAAGGCAAGATAAAGATCAATATCATTCTTGATGGCATCCGACAAAATAGTAGCACGCTTCTCACTGTAAAGATATACCCTCTTGATATGAGAGATTAAGCACGAAGTCTCTTTACTCCCTTCCCTACCGTCAGGGTAGTAGTGAAAGTTTCAAAATGGACACAACAAAACCATCTATACGATGTGAGCTTAAAGAACAAGATTGAGAGTTCTCACGTAGCGTTTGAGCCACGGATCGCGCAGATCCACATATAATAGGGGGAGTCCCGTCTTCCACAAAGTCAACCATCACGATAGTAAGAGGGGCCACCAACGAACAGATGCCGCTGCAATTCAAGATGCATGAGAACTTCTCTGATAGACAGGAACCAGGCATTGAGCGGGAAGCCAGAATGCTGGATGGGAGCCCCTGAGGGGACGCTGGTACACTGAAGGAGGAGGTCGCAAGGAAAGGGAGGCATGGAAGGGGACTGGGAAGGAGAGACGGGGTGACCGTTGGGCGAGGGGAGGTTGCTGGGCGCCGGGCGAGGGGAAGTTGGGGGGGGGGGGCGAGGACGCTGAGCAAGGGGGGGGGGGGGCGAGGATCCTGGGCGAGGGGGGGGGGTGAGGGGGGCGGGGGCGGGGCGTTGGACTAACATTGTGTAAATAGACTTATGCCTTTGTTTTGCTTACAATAAAATATCACATATCTTAGATTTATGGATACAATGCTTAAAAAGATCGATTTTGCAATATAAAAAGAACTAACGAGATAGCTTGTTGTCCATCTATCTCCTATTTTGTTGTTTTGAAAGTGTGGTAGTTAGTAAATAATTTTAGCAACACTAGTTTCTGCACTCTTACGAAATTCACAGCACATGTATTACATTAATGGAAGTGTGATACTGTAAATTTTGTAAGAGTATAAGAGCATACGTGTTATTGCAAAACGTTGGGGAGTAAAAATTCACAGAAACTCGGAGGGATATAAGTGTAATTTTAGCGAGACTACGTAATTTACTCTGTTCGTCGCTGCGGTGCATATCAAAATCAACCGGTTGGATCTGACGGTGAAACCCCCGTATGGAAGGAATTCCATTTATACAGGTACGAAAGTGGGAAAAAAAAAGAAAAGAGCGGTAAGAAGAGGACGAAAAAGGGCCTCGAAATTGGGCGGTAAAAACAAAACAGGGAGGGAAAAAAGAGAGATGGAGATAGCACAGCAGAGAGTAGGAGGGGGATGAGAAGAGGTTGAGGTTTGGGAGAAGCACTTTATTGCCTTTTTCATGATGCACGCATCCTTGGCATTGGCAGAGCAATCAGGACGAGAGATGGAGATAGAGATAGAGATAGAGAAGCCACTCTTCCTCATGCACCAATCCCCCAGTTCCCTCCCATCAGCTGCCACGGCCATGTCCCGTAGCCCATAGATAGGCGAGAAGCTCGAGCCACGCCTCCTCCTCCCCCCTCCCTCCATGCACCGTCCATCGTAATCAGCAGAGAGATCCCGCTGCAGAGGTAGATGAAGGCCTCCCCCTTGGATCTCCAGGGGAAGGGGGCGGCTACAACCATCGTCCACTCGCAACCAGATCCGTTCTCCTCCCTTCTCTTCTCCTCCTCCAAGACCGCCAAGGACGGCCCAGAGCCGAGGTCTGTACTGGATCACATACGCAGCCCCAGCCCCCCTTCATCCTCCACTTCCACCCTCTCCTCCTCCGCCCTGGCCGCCCTCTCCGACCACGCCGACCCCCCGCCCTCATGGGTCCCAGGCGACCTCCCCCTCCTCGACTGGGACCCCTCTCTCGACCACTCCTTCCTCAAGTGGGTCTCCTCCGACCTGGACGACCCCAAGAACAGCAACCCACAAACCCAAACACCCCCTTTCTTCTCCGACACCCTCCACGGAACCTTCGGAGCTCTCGATCCCGCCTTCTCCTTCGACCACACCAACGGGAAGGGCCCCCTCCTTGCCGCGGGCGCCTTCCTCCCCGACGAGAAGCCACAGTTCCTTGCCAACAACCTCCTCCTCCAGCAGCCTCAGAACCCATCCTTCTTGCTGCCCTTCTCGCCTTATGCCCTTGCCGATCCACCTCCCCCTCCAGCGAAGCGGCTGCATTCCGCCGCGCAAGATCCGTTCTTTGATCCCCCGCGTGCTTCCCTTCCGCAAAGCTTTGGTGGGTTCCAGAGCTTTTCCTTCCACGGGCTCCCAGCATGCGATGACGTCGCCGGGACCGCCCACCAGCAACAGCAGCAGCAGGATTTGATAGACCAGCTATTCAAGGCTGCTGAGCTGATACAAGGAGGGAATTCCGTTACTGCGCAAGGGATATTGGCGCGGCTCAATCATCAGCTCTCCCCCGTCGGGAAGCCCCTGTTCCGGTCTGCATTCTACTTCAAGGAAGCGCTTGATGCTGCGGCAGCCTCCTCCAGTGGACACTGCCCACCGCTCAATACACCGAAGACCCCGTTCGATGTTGTCCTCAAGATCAGCGCCTACAAGAGCTTCTCCGAGATCTCCCCTGTTATGCAGTTTGCCAATTTCACCTGTGTGCAGATGCTGCTTGAGGAGCTTGTTGGTTGTGATCATATTCATGTTGTCGATTTCGATATTGGGGTTGGCGGGCAGTGGTCGTCTTTTATGCAGGAGCTCTGGCAGCGTCGTGCGGCGTCGGGTGCAAACACAGCCGTTTCGCTGAAGATCACAGCTTTCGTCTCCCCTTCTTCCTACCACGCCCTGGAACTCCTCCTCACGAGGGATAGTCTGATGCACTTTGCAAGCGACCTTGGTATCCCGTTCGAGTTCAATATTCTGAGTGTTGGTTCATTCGATCCGGCAGCATTCAGCATGGCATCTAGAGGTGATGAGGCGATAGTGGTGAGCATCCCGGTTGGCACATTGTACTCATCTACTCCAGGGCTCTTACGTTGCGTGAAGCAGCTCTCCCCGAAGATTGTCGTGTCCTTGGATTATAGTTGTGATCGATGCGAGCTCCCATTCTCTCAGCATTTCCTCAATTTGCTCCATTCGTATACAGTATTGCTCGAGTCGATAGATGCTGCTGGCGCCAATCTGGAAGCAACAAACAAGATTGAAAGGCTTCTTCTGCAGCCAAGGATTGACAATGCCGTGTTGGGTCGATACCGGATTACTGATAAGATGCTCCCATGGAGGACAATGTTCACCTCAGCTGGGTTTGCACCCGTTCATTTCAGCAATTTCACTGAAACACAAGCTGAGTGCCTCTTGAAGAGGATACAGATTAGGGGATTTCATGTCGAGAAGCGCCAATCATCACTGGTGTTATTCTGGCAGCGCGGGGAGCTCGTATCCATCTCCGCATGGAGGTGCTGACCCCTATGCTTATTTGTTATCATAGGCCTGTTTTTAAGTCATTATTACTTATGTCACTGAAGAAGACCATCCAAACTTGCTATAGTCTCCAGGTCTAGTGAACTCACATATGGCTATTGTAATGTGACCATTTTAATAGGTTGTCTGTGATTTGAAGTTATTTTCATTGCTTGAACCAACTTTATGTAGTATTTTCTTTTTTTCTCCTGACATACTTCTTTTTTTTGGGTAGGAAGCAATTAGAAAGAATTTGGAAGTATTTCGGACATCTAGAACTTGACTGCAAATTCTTCTGTTATATGCCCCATGCATGCCTTTCTCACATTATGTTAAAGCTGATATGATTTCTGTTCCATCATCTATATGCACAATGGCTCTGCTTGCTTCAAAGTTA
This sequence comes from Ottelia alismoides, assembly GCA_037367405.1. Taxonomy (NCBI): domain Eukaryota; kingdom Viridiplantae; phylum Streptophyta; class Magnoliopsida; order Alismatales; family Hydrocharitaceae; genus Ottelia; species Ottelia alismoides. The sequence goes on from JAZKJV010005014.1 coordinate 931,118, forward strand.
AAATGATATTTGTTCTTTTTCTGTAAGTAATAGCTCTTGATGTTCTTTTTCATGCATAAATATGACCACTTATTTATTTTGGAGGGTGGCAGTTTTAAATTTTCTTTAATGTATATCATGGTTTTATTAAACTACGAGGTTGCTTTCTGAAACTTCGCTACTTGTGATTATAATAAGGGTAAAATGGGGCTGCCCCCAGGGAGTAGCCAACTTAGCTACTCCCACATCTATTTTTCCCAAATTTTTTTATTTTTTTGGAAAATAAAAATTTGTATATTCATCATTATATCCCTCACACATTCTATTAAAATTTCGTCAGAAAGAGAGACTCCTAAGCCCTCCATCCATACGTCATTTTTTTAACGGTCGCAGGATTTTTTAAATCGACCATGTTTGGATGGAGGCTGTAGGAGTCTCTGTTTCTGACGAAATTTTAATAGAATGTGAGAGGGATATAATTATGAATATACAAATTTTTATTTTCCAAAAAAATAAAAAAATTTGGGAAAAATAGGGGTGGGAGTAGCCAAGTTGGCTACTCTCTGGGGGCAGCCCCATTTACCCCTTATAATAAAGCACACACATACTCCATTACATTGTGCATCAGACGTCCAAACACATCAACCAGTTTTCAATGGACTTATCAGTCTCCGGATGCTTCTTTCTTTCCTTCAATGATTCCAATTTTTCTCCTTGCAGTTTATGAACCATTAGGGTTTTAAGTGTTCTTGTACTGTTTCTTTTGCCTTTCTAAGCTGCTAGAGCTTCTTTCCCCATATATACACATTTTGATTAACATAGATTAAGCCAACTCTATATTGTACAAACCCTCAGTTGGCATGTTTTAGTTTTAAGGATATTCCTTCTAGCGAATAACTTACCTCTAATGACTAGCTCCATGGGTTTAATATTTGATATCTGAACATTTGCAGAAGCTATAATATGTTTGTGATACGAAAGACTTTTGATGTAGTGATCCATTCTTCCTTGCAAAAACATTTGCATGGAGCAGTTAATGATGGTTGGTACCCATGTGGCAAGTTGTTCTTTGTTAATACACATTATTTACAAGTTGAACTGTTGAACATATATACTCATGTACATTGCGCTAGTATTATTTCTTCTTCCAAAGATCCTTCTAGTTTGCATATGGAAGCTATTTTCTTGTTGCCCATCACGAGGGTAGTTATCAATAATTGTCTTTCATGACATACGAAATACCCTCTCTCTTTTGATGTATGTATGAAAGCAACTATTCCTGCAGCAAAATTAGTGAAGTTTTGCTGTTGGGCCATGTCAATATCAGTGGTTATAATAACCGTGCATTTACTCTGAATGTTAGACTTTCTTTTTTCCTTTATTTCCATTCAATAAAGGTAAAAAGGTTTTCTTTCTTATAGGTTTTCATTGAATAATTCCTTGAATCTTTTGAATTTTTTGGGTTGCAGTTCTTAAATAATTCTATCTTTCGCATGGTCCATTCAACTGGTTGAGGATTCGACTCTTGATTGACTGTGTTGAAGAAGATTAAAGAACAATAAAATGATCGACACAATGATATACGTGGAAAACCTTACGAAGAGGGAAAAAAACACGGGACACACACAAACCCTAATCTCCCTCACAAGAGATTAGGGATCTCTCTTCATTATGTTATCTTTCACTAAGGGGGGATGGGTACAATATATAAACGATGGATAAATGGTCCCTCATCCCTAGATCCATTTACCCATTAAAGAACCACTCAACACTCCCCCTCAAGTTGGGCATACATGTTCGCCATGCCCAACTTGCCTACATTCATCTCAAATTGCATGGTAGACAACTCCTTTGTGAAAAGATCTACAACTTGATTGGTAGACTTCAAGTAAGGAAGGCACAACAATCCAACATCAATCTTCTCATGGATGACATGTCTATCTATCTCTACATGCTTTGTTCTATCATGCATTACAGGATTGTTGGTCAAGTTTATTGCAGTTTTGTTGTTACAAAATATTTTCATAGGCATACTTTGATGCCCAAGTCATTTAGTAGAATTTGTAGCCATAGAATTTCAGTGGCAACATTTGTAAGAGCATGGTATTTAGCTTCAACACTCGATTTTGAAACCACATTATGCGTTTTACTTCTCAAAATAACCAAATTTCCACACATATATGTTGTATAGATTGAAGTGGATCGTCTGTCATCTACGGAACCAGCCCAGTCAGCATCGGTGTATCCTTTAATTGTAACTTCGGGATTTTCTTGAACATAAGCTCTTTTCCTGGTGATCCTTTTATGTAGCTTAGAATTCTATTCACCTCATTAACATAAGAGGTGGTTGGAGCATGCATGAATTGACTCACCACGTGTACCGCGTAGGTAATATCTGGTCTCGTGAGGGTAAGATAAATCAACTTCCCCACCAATCTTTTATATCTTTCTTTTCCTACCTCATCAAGGAGCTCACCATCTTCTTTAGCAAGTTTATGATTTGCCTCAAAAGGGATAGTAGTAGGTTTACTTCCCAACATGTCACATTCCTTTAGCAAATCAAGAGTATATTTTCTTTGACTTAGACCCATAGCCCCTTGAGATCGAGCCATCTCAATACCTATGATGTACTTTAGCTTCCCCAAGTCTTTCAATTTAAATTCAGTTGCAAGTGTTATCTTTATCTTCAGAAGTTCCACCTCATCATTACATGTAAGAATCATATCATGCACATACACTAAAAGAATACACCTTTTGTCATTGTTCCTTCTAACAAACAGAGTGTGATCTCCATTCACTTGGGTATATCCATTCCTGATCATTACCACACATAGATGTTCCCACACTCCTGGAGACTGTTTTAGTGCATACAGTGATCATTTTAGTTTGCAACACTTACCATCATTCTCAAACCCAGGCGGCATTTTCACATATACTTCTTCTTTGAGATGACCGTTCAAGAAAGCATTTTTCACATCTAGTTGGTGCATTTTGCATGAAAAATGAGTTGCTAGGCAAATAACAACCCTAACTGTACTCATCTTAGCAACGAGAGCAAATGTCTCAAGGTAGTCAATCCCATATTTATGACTGTATGCTTTAGCCACAAGACGAGCCTTGAATCAGTCAACATTCCCATCAACATCATACTTAATTGTATATACCCATTTAAACCAAACAAGCCAAGCACCCTTAGGGACATCAACAATATCCCAAGTATCATTTTGTTCAAGGCTTCCATTTCTTCTCTCATTGCATTGACCCATTTCTGATCATTCATGGCATCATTAATACTTTTAGGAACATGATGAGCATCTAGAGAGGTAATAAACATATGTAGGTTGGACTCATCTTCGTGTATGCAACAAAGTCTTCCACAGAACAACGAGTAGAAGCTTGAACATTTCTAACAACTTTTCTCACAGCAATGGGGCGGTCATCCATTAAAGGCTTAGAATTGTCAATGGGAATATCAGGAGTGAGAGGACTACTTACAGAGTCTTCATGTCCCAAAATTGTGGAGAGATTGAAATCGTGGCTTTGTATGATTTCTTCTTCAGTCTCCACCATGGAGAAGTCATGGCTTTGTATCATTTCTTTTTCAGTCTCCACCACCTTATCTACTTCCTTTCGTATGCTATAAGTCTGACCAAATCGACCTTTATACTCGTTATCTTCTTTTTATCTTGCTCTCTGCCATCCCTTGCATGGATATTCTCATGTATATCGTCAAGAAAGTAAACCCCCTTCTCATTTTTTTCAAAATCTATATTGACATACTCCCCTTGAGAAAAATTAATAGGAATGTAAGGCTCATCTTTAAAGAAAGTGACATCCTTACTCACATGAAGGCGATGGGGAACTGGATCATAACATTTATATCCTTTTTGTGTTCTAGAATAACCAAGAAAGATGCATTTCGTAGCTCGTGGATCAAACTTTCACACACCAGGTCCAGAGTTATGGAGAAAACATACACATCCAAAGACCTGAGGGTCCAAACTGAAAGGATACTTATTGGGATGTATCATAGAGTAGGGAGTTCTCTTTGCTATCACACTAGAAGGTGTCCTATTTATCACATAGGTTGCAGTTAAGACAACTTCTCCATAAAACATCTTTGACACATTTCGCTGGAGTAAGAGTGCTCTGGTAACATTCAACAATTGACGATTTTTTCTTTCAGCTACTCCATTTTGTTGTGGTGTATAACTGCACCAGGTTTCATGAATGATGCTTCTCTCATCAAGAAAAGTAGTTAGAGATCCTTCTAAATATTCCATGGCATTACCCGTCCTTAACTTCTTAATTCTGGCTCCATACTGAGTGTCAACCATATTCGTGAAACTTTTTATTGCTTTAGGGACTTCACTTCACTCCTACTTTTCAAAAGGTATACGAAGGTACTCCGTGAGAATCATCAACAAAAGTGATATAGTAGAGATGACCACCGACACTCCTTATATTTGAAGGTCCCCACACATCAGAGTAAACAAGCTCTAAGGCATGAATAGATTTACTTATAGAAATAGGATAAGTGCTGTGAGTTTGTTTTGCAAATTGACATACATCACATTGCAAATCACCTTCAGATGACCTTGAAAAAATATTGGGAATCAATTTTCGTAGTGAAGAGAAGTTGATATGACCAAGACGCTCATGCCATCATTTCACTGTCGTTGAACAATCCTTCTCAAGTTGAACTTTCATTGCAGAAGTGAGAGGTTGACCAACCCGAGCAGGAAGACGATATAATCTATCTTCAATTCGACCAATTCCAAGCTTCTTTCCCATCTCCAAGTCTTCTAGAATACATGACCTCTGATAAAAAATTAACTTGCAGTTCAATTCCTTTGTGATTTTGCTAACAAACAGAAGATTTATATGAAATCAGGCACATGAAGAGCATCATAAAGGATGAACCGATCAACAACAGATATGGTCCCTTTTTAGCAACGGTAGCAGGAGATCCATCTGCAACAGTAACTTTCTCTCTTCCTAGGGATAACATGTATTCATGAAACATTCGCGGATCACCTGTCATATGCTCAGAAGCCCCACTATCAATGATCCACTCTGTAATGTCTAGATTGTTCCTATCAGTTCGCCTTGTGTTAATAACAACGGTAGCAAGAGATCCATCTGCAACAGTAACTTTCTCTCTTCCTAAGGATAACTTATATTCATGAAACATTCGCGAAACACCTGTCATATGGTCAGAAGCCCCACTATCAATGATCCACTCTGTAATGTCTAGATTATTCCTATCAGTCCGCCTTGTGTTAATAGCAAGGCTGGTTTTAGAAGAATGTTTAGAGCTATGATTTTCGACCATTAATCCCATCATCAAAGATTTCGATTCGTTAATAGCATCCATAACATGCAACTCCAATGAGGAAGCTATTTTAGATTGAAGCTTTGACAATTTCTCCTTAATGTTAGCAGAATCTATCTCCTTCAAGGTCTGCCCAACATTATAATGTGTTGGCTGGTCTGCATCAAAGAGTTGGATCTTGCTGAGTTTGGAATCGCTGCAAACATCGACTGGAGAAGATTCATCTGAATTTTTAATTGCTGATTTTTTGTCTGCTATAATAAAAAACTGCAACAGGCCCATTTGATTCCGTTGATAAGCATGCCGGCTTTGCCATCTCCAGAAAGTCATCCATCAGTTCCAAGTGATTCGAACTTCCAGCCTTGCTAGACTTGTCTCCATCTTTTTCCTTCTTAAAATGCGATAGCTTAGACAAAGGAACAACGACAGCAGTTGAGGTTTCACTTGCCACAACTTCGTGTTGTATTGTACAAGGCCCGAGAACTGCATCTACGGCCCCGTGAGCAACGAAACTTCCAGTTCCAAAAGCCATTCCTTGAGCAATGGTGGAACCTATGCCTCCAAGAATAAAGTCACCACTTCCTTGGGCAGGAGCCGGAGAGTAGCACAGGAGATGGAGTCGTGCAGGGGTTGGGTTGGAGGCTACCTCAGGAGTCGTGGGTCTCTGGCAGAGTTTTGGAGAGGTGGTAGAGCCCTCGTGGGGCATCTGGAGGGGCTTTAGGCAGTGACAGAGGGGGGGAGGGCTTACCCCCGGCTCCCAACTAAGTCCATATATATATGTGTTTAATATATAGTATTATATATGATCTAAATACACTATTTAATAATTAAAATTTATATGTTATGTTATAATAGCCTCCCCATATATCAACAAAAAAATCAATATAGATGATCTAACTACAATAATTAACTGTTAATATTACATGATGTGCATGATTGGATACTGTATATCCGTATATGTCCATCATCATACCCGTTTATAAGCCGTCACAGATATATAGTTTTTATTTTACCATGTATGGTATAGATAACAATTTTCTTTTATATTTCTTTGCATATATGGATATGGATTTGGATATCTATTTCATTATTTAGGATCTTAAATCGGATATGGTTACATATTTTTCTAGTTGTATACATATAAGGATACAATACATATTTGTATCTGCATGCTTGCAACCTTATTTTTATCTACGTCGATTTTAAAATAGTATGCAGATACATGTACACATGTCAAAATATGTATAAACAAATATGATAAGGAATTGGTACACATATCTATATAGTGTTACTTGTTTGAACATATTAAATCTAATGGTATTACTTAATATCACATTAATAATGTGTATTTCAGTGATATGAAGAGTTTTGTAGGGATATTTTGATCAATATGATGTTTATAGATATTATTTATGTTCGATTATAACTTTATATGGGTATTTTTTTTGTAAAAAATACCTTCCTAATATTAGTTTTAATCAATTATGGAATTATTGGAAGCTCGTCTTATAGATTGAATTCGTTTCCACAAATCCAACCTCATAAATTGAAACTTCCGTTACTATTCTACATGTTCCAAATTTCGCTCAAATATGATGACATTTCCTAATTTATCTTAGTGGTTAAAAGTTCAATCAATATTTAAGCAACTTAAATCCCATTTAAAAGAGAATCAAACTTTTTGTCATTGGTATAAAATAGCAAATGATCTTGGATTTGAGCGAAATTACGAGGATATGCATAACATTATTCGAAGATTCTATCTATAAGGTTGGATTTTAAAAACAAATTTGAAAAAAAAAGTTACAACACTTCTTTTGTAACTCACATTACGGCAGGAACCCTCCCCAAATATTAACAATTAAAATGACAAGATAAATTAGATAAATAATATCTAAAAAATTTGCCTCCCCTCTCCCCCGAAAAATTTAACCCCCCCCCAAGAAGAATTTTCTGGCTTCGTCCCTGGCTTTAGAGCCCTCATGCTGCAGTGGTTAGGCTGGAGCCGTGCAGGTCTGGGGGCGCACAAGTCTGGAGGCCCGTGCAAGGTGGGCTGGAGGCTGAAGGCTGGGCGCACAGGTGCAAGGGCTGGGCGCGCAGGTGTAGATGCTGGATATCAAAGGGCTGGAGCCGCACGCGAACCTCCCACGAGAAAGACAAACCTCCCAATCATAGAGGAACCCAGGATGACAAAAGAACAAGCCTCAATTATGTTGAAGAAGAAGATTAAAGAACAACAAAATGATCGACACAATGATGTATGTGGAAAACCTTAAGGAGAGGGAAAAAACCACGGAGACACACACAAACCCTAATCTCCCTCACAAGAGATTAGGGATCTCTCTTCACTATGTTATCTTTCAATAAGAGGGGATAAGCACAATATATAAACGATGGGTAAATGATCCCTCATCCCTAGATCCATTTACCCATTAAATAACCACTCAACAAACTGAATGGGTCATACAGCTTAAAGAGCAAAATGCAAAATATTGGGTTATGTTGAAGTTATCATTTTCTGAAAGCCATGCAAATATTACCTAATAGAGTCTTCCAAAATTTTTTTCTAACTAGAGTTTCATAATTCAGACAGTTGCTGATAGAGGTAATATCGATCTTGGATGATTATGCTTTGATCATTTTTTATATTTGGAACTATAAGATAAAGCATTATTTGACATTAGGATCCATGTTAAATTACTTCAACGGGGAATCCATGCCTGTACACTACATGTTCTACCGGAGACAGGTGATAATATATGTGTATACTACCTGTTCTACTGGAGAAAGATGATATGATAAATCCTACTTCTCTCCCGTGGAGTAAGTTTCTTTTAGTTGTCTATCGGAGTTCATCTTCTAATACTTTCTGCAAATTCTTCCAAAATTTGTTCTTTAGGTTCAATTTATTTTTCCATGCTCAGCAAACCAATCATTATAGCATATTTTCTAAAACAACCATTCTCTATCTTTCTTTGGCGCTTTTCTTTCATTGAAATGCAACTTACAGCTACTTGATTGCTTTGGACAGGTCCATGTGACCTGAGATCCTTAATGCATTCAATTGCAACATTTACTTATTGTTTACAGAATAGGAACTTTACATCTCCTGCACAAAGGCACAGTTCTGTCGCCTCTTTGTTTGTACACTTGTTAGTTCATTAACCAGAATGTATCATCATTCTACAATAATCTAGCCTCCCAATACTGCAGAAGAATCTATGGAGGAGATTGAAGGTTTAATCAGGCTAATCTTTACATTGAAATTAAGGCTAAATGTTTCGCTCATACCTATCTCATGATGTATTTGTTTTGCATTTTATTTTCATGTGATGTTATTTGATTGGGACCATCTACTGGCAGATGACCTAATTTTTGTCGGTCCATTTGGTAACTATTGTTTTTAATCCTCATTCAATGTTTCCAGCTGCAATTTTCTCCCTGCACTTCTAAAATTGCCTCATGCCAGATAATGGCAGAGGCTTATGAGCCTGCACAAAAAATAAAAATTTGCTTCTCTTTACAGTGATCAGATTTATTTGTTTCCTGTGTTTATACCCACCTAATCCTCTGTTTGTGCTGGTGATCTCTGTATTATAATAAACGTCAAGTTGGTCTTTGCTCTTTCCCTATGTTTTTCTTTACTGCCGGTGTGCTTCTATAAATGATTGGGGTACCATCAGGAATTAATCTCAAGATGTGTCAAGTCAAGTATTTATTCCAATCTTTATGTTAATTTCTTAGCTTTAGCTCTCTAGCTCTTCCATTCTATTTGTTCAAACTTAAACTGTCTAATGTTATTTTATTTGAATGTAACCCACTTCTCTGAACAAAAGAACTGCACATCTTTTTTGTTGGCCACCAAATTTTTTCCCTTGATGCAGCCTGACAGTGAGAAGATGACATATATCTGCAACATGAAAGCCTTAACCATCGCAGGATTTATGAAATAGATTGCTAAACAGCAATCACATGGTCTGTGTCATCACATTGTCACCTTATTATGCTAATATTTCACACTCTATTTGCATGATCACCTTGCCCAGTTGCTTACCTGCATTTGATTAGTTTATGTTCTTATACCTCTTTCCTCAGCTGCTTTGGAAAATGGAGCTCGAGCAATAGATTAAGGGGAGCATGGGAATTGGATACATAGAAAAAGCCATGTTGAAGAAGAAGCTAAAATAAGAAATGGGTCTTGCCAGTTAGAAATGCTGACATACCTAAGATGAGGACAAATGCATTTTGTCTTACCTTAAGGGCCCACAATGTATCTGTTTATTGAGCTATGTGAAATGTTTCCCCCCTTATCTTTAGACAATTACTAGTGTCCAATGCAACCTCACCTGCCTTTGCCATTATTGTGGTCTCGAGAAATCTTCATTTGTGATGAAGCCTCGTCCTTCTTTTGGACCACTGAGTGGGGGTGGGGATGGGTGTCTGCCTTCCCTTATCATGTTGTGGGGCCGTCAACCCTGTACCTTAAATTTATTGCCACTGTAGAAGGGGATGTGAATTTGATGCAAGTGCTTGCATGTATTTAAAGCTAATGTAATTAGATTTTAAATTGGTAAATCTATACAATTACATTGGGAAATAATTTGATTTCAAAAAGTTGAGAATTTTCAAATTTGGAACGAAGGCGACTCGTGAGTAGAAGTTTAGTACCATCTCTAGTAGTTCTAAACTTTGATGGGCTTATATATGAGTTCACAACCGAAGTTCTTGTTCTAATAGTAGAGAGGAGGAATGGATGACTACACGTGCTCTGCTTCGCTCCGATTCGGGACCAGGAGAGTCGATTTGGATCTCATATCTTGATATTTTGCTATGGGATTCATTAAAGAGTCCAATAAATTAATTATACGGATTAACTGTGATTCGATCGTAATGAGAGAATTCGACTCGACTCTAGTGGCTTTGATCTAGCTGTTGTTTTAGTATCCGAAGAGGTACTTATTAGGGGCATTTTCGAAAGATGAAAAGTTGCGTCCTAGGTCTTCATATACCCTCACTCTGGATGTCGTTTTCTTCACTCGTAAGAAAACACTCTCTTCATCTTTTACTCTTTGTTCTATCGCAATTGCGATATGCAATTTCTTTTTCTCTCGACTGCAGTTCTTTGAGATACTTTCGAGGATGATTTCATCGGTGCATGTGTGACGATTGTGTGATGTTGTATCCTATGAGCAGATCACCAATACCCTTTGCACTGGTATTATGGGGGGAGATATCCTCTCTAAGGACAATCCGTAATGGATGCTTCGGTGATCTCTAATGTAATTTACTTTCTATCTTGTTTGCCGCAATTTATTAATTTCTTTTTCTTTCCTAGATCTTGTCCTAAAATGATGTATACATGGTTTGATTGGTTCCTGCATGCATCTTCTAATTGCAACATGTATCAGATATGCATGATTATAATTTTGTTAATATGTAATGCATTGATTTGTATTGATCATGGAAATTACAGTTTAATGTATGATTTTATGATCACGTTAACAACAATCTTAGAGAGTATTTAGAATCAAAACTAATACCATTTCAGACAATATGTATAAATCAAGGGTGGATATGACCAGTATGTCTAAAAAAAATCAATGGTTAGAATTTCAAGCATTGGCAACAACACATGAAAATCTGGTTACCATAGGATTAATTTACGGTGCTTGAAACTGAATGCCCTATGGTAGAAAAGGAAAACCCCGCACTCGATAACTAGAAGGCACAACCTATATGAAAAGAACGCAACCGTATATGCCATGTTTGCATCTTGTTGGCTCTGTCCAACACGTTGTTTGACGTATATTATTCATCCATGCGGACTGCGAAGGGACTATGCGAAGAACTGGACCGGAAGTATAACACCAAGGATCTCATATTAAGAAATACTCCATCGATAAGTTCTTAAAGTTTTCCATGGCCAAAGGTTTCTTATCAGGCATATGAATTTTTACTCATGGTCAATGGTTTAGAAGATCTCAAGACGAAACTTCCAGAAAAGTTCTAAGTTATATGTATCATAGAAAAATTTCTCAAGTCTTGAGAATACTTCGATATAACTCAAAAACACAAAAAGGAGATGATTTCTATAGATGACTTGATGATGACAATTATCATAGAGGAGGAGCACATGAAACAAAAAAATGCGATTCATGTTGATGTTCATGTTAAGGTAAATTTCATGATCTTGAAGAGCAAAGATAACAAGGGGAAGGAACACTAATAAAATGAAATCAAAGAGCAAGATCTAGTAAAAAGTAAACAATAAACCCTGCTGGTACTGTAACTAGATTGTCCATTAGAAGGAATGCCCGTCCTTAAAGTCTCAACCAAAGGCTATAAATGAGAGTCCTCAAGTGAATATGATCACTGCAGGACTTGGAGCTAGGAAAGGGCATGCCTTTGTAAAATCAGGACTATATCTTATCTATGATCCAAATGAGTGGTTTGTGGACACGAGAGAAAATATACATATCTGTTCTGATGAAACTTTGTTTTCTTCTTATCAGATCAACAGTTATGCGATTGTGAAGATCGAGAATAATTATGTAGCCAGGGTGCTAGGTTCAATACAAGTCAACTTGAAGTTCTTCTCTGGACGTGTCTGTACTTTGCACATGGTGCTGCATGTTCCCGATGTAAAGAAGAATGCCTTATCTGGCTCCATTTTAGTTAAAGATGATTTTGAATTGAACTTTAAATATAATAAAGTTGTCCTTCTGAGATATGGTATTTTTTATGGAAAAAGTTATTTAGCAGATTTAATTTGTTATTTAGAATTAGATAAGATTCAGTAACATTGATTCAGTAAATGTTTTGAATTTTTAATGTTCAAATTCTGTGTCTCATATTATCAATAATTTAGAATCTTGTGATATGTGGCATGATAGATCGGGACATATGCATTTAAATTCAATTAAGAGGATGATGAATTTAGAGTTGATCCCTAAACACACTACTGATAATCTCAAAAATGTAAAATTTGTGTGCAAGCTTAAGAGACCTCGGAAGTCTTCTTATAGAGATACTGAAATGTTAAATCTAGTGCACACGAATATCTATGAATTTAATAGTGTTGACCAGAGATAATAAAAAATACTTTATTAGATTTATAAATGATGGTAGTAGATATTGCCATGTGTATCTAATGAAAACAAATGGCAAAGCCTTAGAAATTTCTTTTATTTAAGAATGAGGATGAGAGACAAACAAAAAATGTTCCTAAACATCTTAGGTCAGATAGATGGGGTGAATATACTTCTAACTTGTTTGATAAACAATGCAAGCTATTTGGCATAGTTCATGAAGTTACTGCTTCATATTCACCTCAAATGAGATAGCAGAATGGAAAAATAGGACCTTAACTAACGTAGTCAATGCTCTCATAAAAGAGTTCTAGAATTTCAACCTATATGTGGGGAGAGGCGTTGAATATAGCTTGTCATATTCTGAATAAGATCCCTCCTTGAATTTATGAGAAATAAGAAATCAAGATTAATGTATCTCAAAGTGTGGGGTTGTCTCATTAAAGTATTAGTCCCGAAACACTAGAGAAAGAAGTTAGGTCCTAAAACTGTTGATGCAGTCTTATTAGGTTATTTGGAAAACATCTATGCATATAGGTTCTTGGTAATTCGGTCTGAGATACCGAGCATAGATGTCAACACTATTGTTGAACTCAGTGATGCTACCTTCTTAAGGATGTCTTTCCTATGAAGATCAAGATTTTTCAAAATCTGACAAATGATGTTGCTTCCACATCAGGATCTATTCCAGATCAAGTGGAAAGGATCACGAATGTGGAGGTTGAGACCAACCAGAACCCAATCATCTGTCAGAAGAAAATGAGCAAATGAGGAGTAAACGATCATAGATAGTCAAGAATCTAGGTAGTAACCTTGTTGTCTATCAGATCGAGGGAGATCCTCCGAGTTACAAGGAAACCATGGCATCATCTAAAGCACAACAATAGAAGTAGTCGTCAAATCTGAGATGGATTCTATTATGGCTTATGGAACTTGGGAACTAGCTGATTTACCCAACGAATGATCTACCATTGGGTGTAAATGGATGTTTAAGATAAAGCTTAGGCCCGACGGTTCTATTGAACAATATAAAGCCAGATTAGTTGCTAAGGGCTTTAGGAAAAAAGAATGTATCGATTATTTTGATACTTTTTCCCTTGTGACTAGGATGACCACAGTACGGATGCTTATATAATTGACATATGTATAAGATCTCTTTATCCACCAGATGGATGTAAAGATCGCCTTCTTGTATGACAATCTTTAGAAGGAGATCTATATGGATCAACCCAAAGGGCTTGTGATTCCTCGAAATGAGGAAAAGGCTTTAGAGATTGAAACAAGCACCAAAGAAATGATATGAGAAATTTGACAAAACTATGTTGTCATGTGGCTTTAAGGTTCATGAATCCGATAAAATGTATATATTCCAAGGTGATAGGTGATGACTGTATTGTCTTCTGCCTCTATGTTGATGACATACTATTGTTGGGACCACATGGAAAGATTATTATTGATCATAAAGCGTTCTTAAGTATCAATTTTGAGATGAATGATATGGATATTGACGATGTAATTTTGGATCTCAAATTGACAAGTTTAGTTGATAGTTTCTCAATTTCATTACACTGAGAAGGTACTTGTCAAATTTGGATATCAAGATTGCAAAGCTGTAAGCACCCCTTTTGATTCATCCAAAACATTGTTCAAGAACAAGAGTGGAGTACTGTAGCTCAGCTAAGGTATTCACAAGTGATAGAAAGCTCAATGTACCTTGCAAATTATATGTGAATTGATACTTCATTATCGATTACAATGATGAGTAGATATACCAGCTATCCCGACCGTACTCAACGGGAGTCTCTAGATCGAGTACTAAAGTACTTGAAGGGAACTTTTCTCTTAGTTTGCATTATGATATGCATCCATATGTACTAGAAGGATATAGTGATGCAAACTAGAAAGTGAAAATAGAGGAGTCTAGGAGTAATGGTGTTACTGGGTATATCTTTACCCTTAAAGGAAGTGTAGTCTCCTAGAAGACTGTGAAGTCGACTGATGAATCACCATTCATCACTCTTTATTCCTTTATTTTAGCTAGAAACCTTGGTAAAATACCATGAAAATGTTTGTAAATAGAATGAATTGTCAAAATGCATGCTTCATGTAAATATCCATAAATAGCATGTTTTTGCACAAAAATAAAGGAATAAAGAAATAAAGAAAAAGAGGGAAATATTTAGAATAAATATTGAGTGACCCAAACCCAAGGGTGGGCTCAATATGGGCCTAACTGTAAAATACAATGAGTAGAGAGAGATAGGGCCATTCATCATTGTATAAATCCCCCTCTTAGTGTATATATTTTATTTTCTAAAAATAAAAAATATATAGGTGTTTCCCATATTTTGTATTTATTTATAAAATAAAAATGGGATAAAAAAATAAAAACAAAAATAGATAATTTCTCTCCCCTCAGTGTACATGTACTATGTAAATATGTATATAGACTTATTTATTTTAACCTTATAAATACATAATTAAATTTTAATAAAAATTATTTAATATCCCAAATTTTATGTTGTAAATAAATAAATTATAAAATGGGGATAATTGTACATAAATAAAATAACTAAAAATAAAAATAAAAAATACATAGGTACATATACATGTATATAATTATAATATAATGTATATACATAATTTATTTTTTAAAAAAATAAATAAAAATCACTAAAAATATTTTGTAAATAAATAAACATTTTTTATGTTGTAAATATTTTTAAATAAAATAGTTTTTTATTTTATTTTTATTTTTCAAATCATTTTCCAATGGAATTTTTCGATTGGCCCACAGGGGATTGTTAACCCCCGTCAACTCTCCCCCCAGGACCACCAGTTTCGCGGATCTTCGCGCCGACCCGACTTATCCGACTTTTCATGCCTCAATCCGACTGCCATTCACCCATACCACGGGCTCCGATTGTTGACGTATGATCCATGACATACGCCCGCCATTCTTCCTAGGGATCCATGCACCATAACTGTTCGCCCGACTCCAATCTTTCCGGACCCCTGCCACTATATAGCCTGAGCCTCCGCCGCATTTTCACGCACCTTGGGCCACCGTTTCAGACCCCTGTGACCTCCATTCCCTTGCCTAGAGTGACAGCTAGACGAAGGGAGTGTTGTAGAGAGGAGATGAGATGTTTAGCCCCTGGTCTGGTGGTCTTCGCCGCCGCGCTCCGCCATCAGGCGAGCTCGAGCCTCTGGAGGCGTCGCTCCATTGAGGCAAGGATCCCAGGAGGTCACCCACCTCCAGCCCAGACGATTCCGATCATCAGGTGACCTCGATAGCCCTTAGATTAGTTTTAATCTCGTTCTTTAGGTTTTGCGCCGCCGGCCATCGCTGGTTGTTTCCCGATCATCCCACCGTTCATTTCTCCATCCGACCATCGTACCACCTCCGCGATATCTCTCTCCACATTCTACGCCCCTCCGATCATCTTGGTTGGCCCCAGAACTAGGACTTCGGTCTCCTCCGCCGCCGCCTCGCCGGAGACCCACGCTCCGCCCCACACGATCACCTATTCCACCCATAACCGGGTCGAGGAACTTTGCCCTTGACCCAGCTTTCTTCCTGTGCAGTTTGAAGTGAAGAAGGACCTCATCTAGAGGTCTAACCACTCGGGCACAGGAGCTCTAGGAGCTTCATGTCGTTTAGGCGCCTCGGGCGTCCTTGGCCTCATCGGAGACCATCAGGAGCTGCGGACGAACTCGAGCTTCATTTCCCCTCTCAGAGCAGCATCGAAGGAGGTCCTGATCGTACGCATTGGCCCGGTGAAAGTCGTCGCCGACTTGTTCTTCGAGGACATTCTCCGCCGTTGGATAGAGTCCCCGCACCAATTCTAATCGCCACCGTTCGTGCTTGGGGAGCTTTCAGCCATTGGATCGAGTTCGGGATCTCATCTGGAGCGTAGATCATTGAAGGGGTACCCGTGCACCAGAACCGTCGGATCTCACACGTGGACCCCCTTCAACCGTGGATTTAATAATGGGGTAATATCACTTAGGCCCCTGTTCTTTTTGCATTTATAGTATAGTCCTGTATATATTAAGTGTAGTTGTTTTTATTTTGGTTAATTTGCGTTGTAACCTTATGCTTTCTCATATTTGCGATTTAGCCCCTGTGAGTGTTGAACACATGCTTCGACACGCGATTTTTCTGGGTTAATTGCAAGTAAGGGCTTGGGTTTTCTGTCTGTTATGGATTGAAGTTATATTTTGGATAATTGCATTTATGCCCCTATGCGTACTGAATTGGAACATGTGTTGGATTTGATGCGAAATTTACATTGAACCCCCATACAGTTTTCGCACGTGTTTTATTTAAGCCCCTGGAAGTTAGTTTCTTTGCACTTTGGTCCCTGTGTGCTGTGTCTTGTTTTGTTATTGAATAAAATATCAAATCAATTCCAAATTTGATGAAATTTGGATACGTGGCTCCTGCCATTGTGTAAAAATTTCACTATTTTTTGTGACATTTTTATTACTGTTTGCTATTTAAAAAATTCAAAAACATCCAATTTTGCTATTGTTTGAAATAAAAAATCAACTAAAAATATTAAAAATCACCCAAAAACTCTAAAAAAATATTTATTGTTTATTTTAGTATTTTCTTGCTTCAGACCCATTTTTACTGCATTTGGTTATATAAAACACCTAAAAAATGAAAAATCCTAAAAATATTATAAAAATCATTAAAAATTCAAAAAAAATAAAAAATGTAATTTTTGATCATGTAGTTTAGTTTTCATTTCTAGTTTGCATAAAAATTGTCTCCAGATTTTTAGAGGCTAATTATATAATTTTAATTAGCCTTTCAAATCTGGCTGCACATTAGTTCACTATTTTTACCTTTTTCCATTTTTAGAAAATCAACTAAAAATCACAAAATTTTGAGAAAATTACCAAAAACATTTAAAATAAATATAAAACCTAAAAATATTTTTATTGTAATTTTTGGAGTTATTTTCTGTTGTTTATAACTCATTGATTGTGTCTTTTTCGTGCTTTCCCTTATTCTCTTTATAATTAAAAATACAAAAAAATTAAAATACCTAAAATCCACCAAAAATACATTTTCTTTTTTGTCATCATCAGAATGCCACCGTTACCGGGGAGCATGGCTTAATAGTCGTTTTTTATTTTTCGCGGCTTTCTTTTTCGCGGCTTTTTGTTCATAGTTGTATTTGTATTTTTCTGTGATTTATTTGCATATTTTTATAATAATTGTGTCTGATACATTCTTGTTTGATTCCTTGCGAGGGTCTGAGGACCGAGGCGGCTTTTTCAAAAGTTGAAGCAACTGCAGGAGTCGGAGGCGGCTCTCTACAAAGAGCCGCAGGAGTGCGCGAGGAGCCGAATAGGAGTGCGGGAGCTACGGAATAGCCGCAAATAACCGTAGAATAGCCGTAGTGTAGTGTCGTTTTATTTTCAGCAAACTATTATTGTAATAATACAGGGACAAACACTTGGACTTTATCGATGACTACCAGGGTCTGTTTCGCCGAGCACCGGTGTGCTCGGGGGACCTTTCCGCATTTTTCGTCGATTTTCAGTTTTTCTCGCACTTTATTATAACTGCCTATGTGATTTACGCTGTTTTGGCCTTACCTTAGGATTTTCTTCTGATTATGACGTAATTGATTAGGATCCAATCCCTAATTATCTTCCTGTTCCTATTAGATCATAATTGGACCTAATTAATTAACTCACAAGAAAAAGCCGGATTACTTAGACTCTAGTCCACGTGCCTTAAGGAGTCACATACAGCGCGTGCAGGATCTGTTGTGGTGGACACTGAGTGGCTCCCAAGATAGAACTTCGGTCTTAGGTTTGAGTATCCGGCTACTGTTCTTATCGTGTAGAAATTGCTTTGTCTAAGGCCATATTCTCGTGCATCATATAGGTAGTTTATTTTCAGTCTTTACTTTTATGCGCGGATCACTCTGAATGTAGACTGCTGGAGTCAGGTACGCATCTCTTACTCTGCATGCATCATTGATTTCTTCGGGCATCGGCTTTTCATCTTCTCCTCCTGTTTTTAGACTTAAATAATCAGGAGAACTGAAAAATTCGTTTGGCGTTGTTTGCATTGAAAAATATATAAAAAGAAAAACTATAAAATTGGGACTGCTAAACACACTTGACCCTAAAAGACACTCCACATAAAAATTTTTCTTGGGGAGATTAACCCCCTCCTTGTCTGGTTTGGATGAGCGAGAGAGCAACTCGCACACTAGGCTAGAGCCATATCCGATCTCCGATCAGACTACCAGCCTTTTATATGGGACAATCTGTTGGGAAGATTGGATACCCATTAGCTCGCGTAACCGCTCTGATAGACTGACTTGATCACCTAAATAAAATTGACAAGATAATTGACCGAACCTTTATGGTCTTCAGCTCTGCATTGCGTAGGTGAATCCAGGGTTTGTTTGCTCATATTGTGTGTTTTCCAGATCTCATCTGCCTCACTCGCCAGATCAAGATGATGGGTAGGGGGTCTCTTAGGCAGCCTTTGGTTGCACCGCTTTTCAGCACTCCGGGCCGTTCATCTAGGTTGATTCGTGAGAGCCGAGACCCGGTCTCCGAACTCGAGTTCGATTCCGCCATGTTCCCCCTTGATCACCCTTCTACCACCGATTCTGAGATACCAGTGCTGCAGCCAGATCAAAGACAACAGATAGATGATTTATCGGCACCTGAGTTTATGTCTTTTGCCTTTGCAGAGACCATGGCCAGCAGTGAGGAGTGCACCGAGGGTCAGAGACCAGAGATGACGACATACGTATTGGACCAGGGTGCGATCAACAACACCCTATTGGCTTCCCTTGAGACGATGCAGCGCCGTATACGAGATCAGGGAGCCTTCATGGTGGAGATGAGGAGAGATATGGAGAGGCTGAGGACAACATGAAATCAGCCGAGAGCCGTGGGAGAGAGGGATCCAAAACAGCCAGAGGAGCCGGTCCAACCGACAACAGCAGCCAGACCGATGCGGGAGTTGCACAACCCCGGATCGACACTTACACACCGGTGGATCGTACTTCCGACGATCGTGGGGGACTTCAAGTTCCCCCCACAGACACTTCATCTTCTACCCTGCTTCCACGGGTTCGCCACTAAGGAGCTCCATCTGCATCTCCAGGAGTTTGAGATGATCTGTAGCACCTTCCACGATCGGCAGGTGGAAGAAGACACTATTCGGATGATTGCCTTCCCCTTCTCCCTTGTTGACAGAGCAACCAACTGGCTGAAGCATTTGGGGAGATTTGTGTACACCTGGGAGCAGCTCCGCACCGAGTACTTGAACAAGTACTATCCACTCGGGTAGACCAATGCAGCGAGGGCCCTGATCAGCAACTTCTCCATGCTCCCTAATGAGCAGTTTCACGAGGCATGGGAGAGGTTCAGAGAGCTTATCGACAGATGCCCGTACCATAATATCACGAAGCCGAACCTAGTTCAGAGCTTCTTTTGCAGACTAACACCAGAACTGCAGGGCCTGGTGAATGCTTCTTGTTGCAGTTCCTACTTCGCCAAGGATGAGGATCAGGTCTGGGCCATCTATGAGGAGATGATCGAGAACTACACTGTGATGTTCTAGACCCGCCTCTACACTCAGGGACGTCCCCAGCCACATGCCGTGCAGTTTCAGAGGATAGCACGGGTCGATGCCGACCCTTCCATTTTATCCGTGGCAGCCGCACAAGCAGAGTCTACGGCCACAGACATGGGAATTATCAGCGAGAAGCTGGACTGGATCGAGTTGATCGAGAAGAAGTAATGCCAGGACATCATGCAGATGGATCAGATGGCACAGATACTGAGTAACCTGAAGACACAGCTCATGTGTCTCCAAGAGGCACAAACGACTTCTCAGCCCCGTCTCAGATCACGAAGAGATCCGAGCAGCAGTGGTAGCTCGTCCCAGCACTCCAGTTAGCCTATATAGGTTCACCTTGCACAGGCGGAGTCGTACCAGCAGCCACCACAGTTTTACCAGCCACCACCATCCCAGGACACTCAGATGGTGGTCTACCAGCCGCATCAGCCCCTGGCAGTACTTCCCCCACCCACCTATGAGAAGGAGCTGTTGATGGATGTCAACGGGATTTGGTATGACCGACCCCAGCCCGGTATCTGACGAGACCATCCAGATTCCGTTGGTCGGCCGGAGGCACCAGTTCTCAGCAACAGCCTCCAGTTCATGGTGGCCAGTACGGCCAGCAGCGTGAGAAGCACCAACCCCCAGTACACCGGCAGCAACAACCATCCCAGCACCAGCAGTATGGTCCTCGTCCCTATCAGCAGGGACATTCTTGGAGGCGTGAGTAGCCTCAGCAACAGTATCATCAGCAATACCCCTCTCACCCTCACCAGTAGCAGCAACCTCACTACCAGCGAGGCTACCCGTCAGGTTCTCATGGGCCGACCTATGAGAACCCCACCTTGGATGATCTAGCCTGCCTCATGACCGAGCAGCAGGACACTTTTCGACGGGAGATGGATGAGTTCCGTCAGGAGATGAGGGAGATTGTGAGAGGGAAGGACTCCATCCCTGCCCAGATCGAGCCGAACATGAACAACCTCAAGAGGAAGTCTGAACAAGTAGAGCTCACTAAGATTACAACTCCTAGTGCTTCACTTGGTGATATGACTGCATATATGTTTGATGCTGACTTTGTTACACTTAGGAGCGGTAGGATGCTATCAGGCGGTGCCTAGTCTGAGCGATGATCCCACGCCACTTCATGAGCGCCAGGCGAGGAGGAGAGCGGTGCTGATGCCGCTAGAGATGATGTCGGTGGTACTGATGCCACCAAGGATGTTGATACCACCGATTATACTGAGGCCGTCGCTTCACCAAATGGAGGAGGTGGTACTGACGCCACCATTTCAGTTGCTGAGCCAGAGCGTGGTACTGATGCCGCGAATCCAGATGCCGAGGGTGATACTGAGGCCACCATTTTCAGTTCTGCTAGTCCTGTTGTCTTTCCTTCCGTACATGTATCTCAGGACATTTCTGCAAATAAAGGAAATGGTTTATTATTTTTGGATTCACCTATGTTGCTTGATGATGTTTGTGTGGATTCTGTTGTTCATGAGCATTCTAGACCCTCTTCTAGTCCTTCATTTGAGAAGGACCCTGTAGTCCCCTTTCCCCGAGCACTCTGCTTGGCTAAGGGGCAGAAAAAAGAAAATCCCAAAAAGAACCATCAGATAGAGTTCAACCAGCATATGATGGACAGATTTCCGATACAACTGACTCTACAGGAGGCCTTGGAGCACATACCTCTCTTCTAGTGATTACTCAGAGACATGACCACAGTTAGGAGGAAGTGGCGGAACCATCAGTCAGAGATCCATGTGCTTACTCGTGCCACATTTTTCGCAATTCAGAACCATCTGCCAGCCAAGACGCCAGATGCAAGAACCCGTATGTCAGATGCTACATCACAGAGCAGAGGTTCGACCGCACTCTATTAGACAACGATTCTTCGATCAACCTACTTCCGACAGCCCTTCTCGACCGCTTCAAGTTGGGCCCTCTACGATAGAGCAGGACGGTCCTTCAGTTTGCCGATCGATCTGTCAAGAGGCCGAAGGGGTTGCTGAAGGACGTTGTCGTCACGATTCAGAGCCTGAAATACCCCGTGGACTTCGTCGTGTTGGACATGGAGATCCCTGAGTTCGTGACCGATACCCCGATCATTCTAGGACGCTCGTTCTTAGCCACAGCCAAGGCAGTGTCCGACCATGATAGCGGGAAGGTGTACTTGCGCGTCGAGGGTGAGAGTATACAAATAGAGACGGTCGAGGAGACTAGAGCCAGAGATTCATCTTGCTCAGAGCCGACTTCAGATCCAGAGCAGATGATAGAGGTAGGGCGAGGCATCCACAAGAACTGCGATTTTGTGATCACAAATGACAAGGCAGTTTGCGCAGATCCAGTAGCACATGCCATCCTCTCACCTTTAGAGTTTGCTGATGCAGAGACGCTAGCAGAGGAGAGCTTGGAGAGCGCATTCCTGGTTCAGGATACATCTCAGGCAACAGATCAGGTTCCCGATCGTGAGGTAGATTTTTGTGAGTCTGATACAGATCCCTCTGAGTCAGATATTGATTGGGCAGAGTTTGACAATTTGATACCCTGTCTGACTTCCACTAAGCCTACAGCTAGGGAGGAGGTTGATTCCATACAAAGCAGAGACAGTACAACAGAGCAGCCTTCACCAGATTCAGATTGTTAGCGAGAGTTCTCATTCTCCCATGCAGATTTTGCTGCATTCACTCAGACTTTTCAGAGTCCAGATCCTCCAGCACCTACTTGTCCAGAGCTGAAGCCGCTACCATCGTCGCTGAAGTATAGGTTCCTTGCGGGTGAGCATGAGATGTACCCAGTCATTATCTCCGTTGATTTGACCGGAGAGCAGGAATCCCGTCTGATGGGGGTTCTTGAAAAGAACCGCAAGACGATAGGATGGAGTGTAGCCGATCTCCAGGGGATAAGTCTGGCCCTGTGCTTCCACCATATCTATCTCTAGGAGGACGTGAAGCCGTCGCGTGAGTTCCAGCGGCAGCTGAACCCGAATCTTCGAGATGTTGTCATGAAGGAGATCTCAAAATGGTGGAGCACCAATTTTATCTACCCCATCTCCGACTCCAAATGGGTCAGTCCGTTACATGTGGTGCCCAAGAAGACGGGCATCACCACAGTTGTTAGTGAGTCTGGAGAGGAGATCGCTACCCGGGAACCCACTTCTTGGTGGGTTTGTGTGGACTACAGACGATTGAACCATGCCACCAAGAAGGATCATTTCCCCCTGCCCTTTATTGATCAGATTATAGAGAGGCTGGTAGGGAAGAGCCATTACTGTTTCTTGGACGGTTACTCCGGATACAATCAGGTGGCCATAGCGTCAGAGGACCAGGACAAGACCACCTTCACCTGTCCCTTCGGGACATATGCTTTCAGACGCATGCCATTTGGATTGTGCAACGCTTCGACGACATTCCAGAGATGCATGCTGTCCATCTTTTCGGGCATGGTGGGGGAGTGCTTGGAGGTCTTCATGGATGATTTCTCGGTCTACGACGACAGATTTGATTCTTGTCTTGACTGCCTAGACCGAGTCCTTTAGCGATGCATTGAGGTTTACCTTGTGTTGTATTGGGAGAAGAGTCACTTCATGGTGACTCAAGGGACAGTGCTCGGCCATATCATCTCCAACAGAGGCATGGAGGTTGATCCGGTCAAGGTGGATGCCATTAGAAAACTCAATCCATCGTCTAATTTGCGGCAGTTACGGTCTTTTCTGGGGCACGTCAGTTTCTACCGACGATTCATTCATAATTTTAGCAGGATTGCCTGACCGTTGATTGATCTGCTGATGAAAGACACCGAGTTCCTTGTTAATGATAAGTGTTTATCGTCATTCGAGACTCTCAAGAGCCGTGTTGTAGAGGCTCCTGTTCTCCAGCCGCCTGATTGGTCTCTCCCATTAGAGATCATGACGGATGCCTCCAATTTTGCCGTGGGGGCCATGCTGGGACAGAGGAGGGAGGGAGTCCCCTTTTCTATTCACTACGCTAGTCGTACTTTGGATGTCGCCCAGCGAAACTACACAGTCACTGAGAAGGATATGCTAGCCATAATTTTCACCCTAGATAAGTTCGGATCTTACATCATTGGATCTAGAGTGACCATCTATACTGATCATACCGCCATCAGGTACCTCATGGCAAAGAAGGATGCCACAGCTAGATTGACCCGATGGATCCTTCTACTCCAAGAGTTTGATATAGATATTAAGGATAAGTCTGGAGTCAAGAATGTGGTGGCGGATCATCTCTCCCGATTGGAGTATCTTGAGGATTCTGAGCAGACTGAGCCTATATGTGAGACCTTCCCAGATGAGGGCGATCCTTACTATCGTCTCTCTCCCATGGTATGCCAATATTGTGAACTATCTTGTCGCCAAGAAAGTTCCACACAAGGTTGGCCCAGGCAGAAACTTGAGACCTTCCTCGCGAAGGCTAAGTTTTACCATTGGGAGGATCCCGTCCTTTATCATGAAGGAGGGGATAGTATCTGGCGTCGGTGCATTCCTCAGGAGGAGCACCACAACATCCTTACTTACTGCCACAAGCTTGAGGTAGGAGGACATCACTCTGGGAGGAGAACGACACAGAAAGTGCTCCAATCCGGTCTGTGGTAGCCTACTCTCTTCAAGGACTCTGATGAATTCGTGAAAAGGTGTACTGACTGTCAGAGGATGGGCACTTGTGGACAGTGTGATATGATGCCGATACAACCCATACACTTCTGTGAGGTTTTTGACGTATGGGGCATCGATTTCATGGATCCATTCCCTAAGAGTCAGGGATTCAAGTACATTCCGTTGGCCGCGGATTATATGAGTCGTTGGGTTGAGTCCATCCCCTCCCGAACCGCGGATGCTAGGACTATTTGCAGATTTTTGACGAAGAATATCATTTCACGGTTCGGGGTACCTCGAGTGTTGATCTCTGACGGGGGTCTCATTTCATCAACGACAAGGTAAAGGCCCTTGCTAGTGAGTTCAGCATAGACCATCGAGTAGCCAGTCCGTACCACCCTCAAACTAATGGTCTTGCTGAAGTGTCGAACAGGGAGATCAAGACTATATTGCAGAAAGTCGTTCGCCCAGACCGAAAGGATTGGTCACATCTTTTAGACTCGGTCTTGTGGGCATATAGGATGTCTTTCAAGACTCCGTTGGGTAAATCTCCCTTTCGCCTCATTTATGGCAAGCCCTGCCATTTACTTGTTGAGCTGAGACATAGGTCACTTTGGGTTGTTACTGATATACTTATGGATCCAGTGAGTGTAGGAGATCAGAGGAGGGCAGAGTTAGCAACCCCGGAGGGTCTTCGTGATACCGCCTTTTCGAGAAGCCTACAGTATAAGAAGAAAGTGAAGGAGTAGCATGATTCTCATATCAGGCACAAGCAGTTTGAGCCAGGACAGAGAGTATGGTTGTTTGATGCTAGGCTTCTTTTATTTCCAGGGAAGCTACAGAGCAAATGGAAGGAACCCTATTTGGTTCGAAAGGTACATGGCAATGGGAGTATTGATATATCTAAGTTGTCTCCTGATGCTACCTTTCGTGTTAATGGTTAGCGGCTCAAGCCATATCTAGATCATGAGCCACGGGTCGTTGACGTTGCCCCGATTCACTTTGCGTGAGATGTGGTCTCTTGACTCACATCTATTGCATCTCACGCCTGATTATCACTATTCTTCCAACTTGTATAGATCCAGTTGTCCATATCACTACATTCTTTAGTCCCACACCCCTTTCTCATCTTATGATTATGCTATACTTAGGGTATACTTTACCTTAAGTATAGGGGGGTGTAGGACTCTCAGGTATTCTATTGATTCTTTCTACCTCTATTTTGCTACCTATAATTAGGGATATTTTACCCTAAGTATAGGGGGTAGACCCTGTACATCCTCCCACTCGGATTTCCCTTCATGTACAACTTGCTATACTTGGGATTACTTGATCCCAAGTATAGGGGGAAACGTCGAGTCTTCTTCGTTCTATTCTTTGATTTGTCGTTGTAGTATACCATTCCTTTTCACTTCCCTATACTAAGCACGAGTTATGCCTTCTTCATCGCTCTTGATCACTCTGAGGACATCATTGAGCTAAGTATAGGGGGGTGTCGTATATACTTCATATATACTTTAGCCATAACTCATACTTTGTGTGAGTGTGTTAATAAATAAAATGGCTAAAAGTCCATAAAAATTTAAAAATTTTCCCTTGTACATAAAATTCTTCTTGCACGTACCTATTTATTTATAAAAATTATTTTTGTACAAATGATTGTAAAAATGATTTGTGTAAATAGTTTGTAAATATTTTCATATCTGATGAACCTCAGTTTCATCATCTTTATTCTCCATAATTAACCCCCTTGCTTAAAACTTTGTCAATAATTCCCTGTTAATGTCTAATAATTAACAGAGTCCTAAATAAATTAAAAACCACAAAAAAATGACAAAACAAAAATTCGTGGTATTTTTAAACTCAAAAATACCCTCAAAAATATTTCGGGCCTTTGTTTGATTTCATCTCCAGTTTTGGTCAACATGAAACTTGTAGATCTCGTCAAGATCTACAACTTTCATGTTTTGAGTTTTCTCAAATTCGGCCAATAGGGCCCTCAAAAATAAGAAAATCCTTCTGAATAATCTGATTGGGCCACGTGGCCCATTCTGGGGGCGCCACGTGGCCCGGCCCCTTTGTCTTATCCGCCCCCTTTCTAGACCGTTGGATCCGCCCTCTTGATCCAACGGCCAGCTGCTTTCCAAGTACGCTCATTCTCTCAGCCGTTAGATCTTCCCCTGCGCTTCATCCTCACCACCCGTTAGCGCCGCGCCCACAGCTTGACACGTGGCGCGCTGTGGGTCCTTCGATCACGCCCCGGATCTCGCATCTTAGCCGCTCAACCCACTCATTATCCTCAGCCGTTCGATCACCTCCCACTCTCCATCTTTACCCTCCGTTAGCGCCGCGACCACATGACGCCACGTGGCAGCACCCGATCCCATCGATCGCATCGCCCAGATCTGATCCTGCCCGTCATCTCGCTTTTAGCCCTCCACCATTGGATCTCCAGATCCAACGGTTGAGCTGCATCGTCAACCTCCGATAGCCCCTCTTTCCCACGATTTCCTCCACGCAAACACTCTTCCCCCATCCCTTTTCTTCCGCCACTCCAGTCGACCATTTCCATCGCAAACCAACCCACGACCAAGCCCCGTCTTCCCTCTTCCCCGCGCACTTCTCCAAGACCCACGCACGCCTCTCCACTCGCCCCATTTCTCCCTCGAAACCCACATTTCCACCATAGCCCCGCCGAGTCCAACCTTTAAATACGCCGCCCCCCACCTCCGATCAGGTTGTCCACCTTTACGAGGGGAGTGGCCCAGCCCTCCTCCGCCTCCCAGTGACAGGGGGAGGCGGAGAGATCGAGCGAAGACGACCGTCTTCCCCGGTGTTGACCCTTCGCCGATCACGGCGTCGTCGCGGCGCTCCGAGCCCGCTCGAGCTGCACGGAATGGTTGCCCGTGTTCAGCGAAGACCAGAGCTCCTCCTCGGAGCTCGAGCCCAAACCATTCACGCCGCTATCGCTCAGGTAAGCCTCCGATCTTTCCTTTGATTTTTATTTTCTTTACTCAATTTAATTCGGCCTCTCTGGCCTTTCCCTCGCTCCGACAACCACCTCATTTGATCCGCCTCCGATCCCCCTTCACCGCGCAACCCTCCGCTCATCATCTCCTTCCTACAGAACCCCCTAGCGCTTCCGACCCATCTCCTCCGCCATTCACAGCGGAGGAGCTACGAGCTTCCACCTTCTTCGCTCGATTAGCTCTCCGTTCACTCCACTTCGCACGCACACCGCGATCTCCTGCTTCGTCTATAGGCCTAACCCTGCAGGTCAATAAGAGGCTTCAATGGCCGGACGTTCGCCGGCGCAAACTTCATCAAGATCTCCTTCGACATCCGAGCTCCGACGAGCAACGCCAGAGCCTTCTGCAGCTTCCCCGAGCTCCTGGGTTCCTCGACTGCCATCCATCAAGCTCAGGGGAGGACCTCATCGTCAGGGAGCGAGCGGCGGAGGAAGGCCACCTTCGCTGGAGCCCAGATATCGCCGCCAGCCGAAGGTGAAGGACAAGCAGCAGTTGCCGTTGGATGGTCCACTTCCAGTGACCATCCAACGGTCCAGAAGAAGCCACGTCATCGACTTCAAGAGCCATTCGATCACCACGATCGGATGGTCCACGCATAGACACGTGTCTTCACCAGGGCGACTCCGAGCCTCAGCAACCGAGCCTCTAGGCTTGGAAGCATCCGAGCCTGCAGCAGGACCGAGCCTACGCCGAAGCACCTCCGAACCTCCGCTGATACCGAGCCGAAGTCCGAGCCTCGAAGGCGCGTGATTTGCGCGTGCCTTCTGGGCAATTTGCGGAGGAGCCCACAGACTTCTCCATATTTGCAAGCAGGTCCAGAACATGTGCAGTCCACGTGCATATTGGGCATTTTGCACCTTTTCCCTCACGACTTCCAGTATTTGCAAAAAAATGCCCCTCTGCTTGTGGACAATTTACAGGGAAGGACTCGTCTTTACTTTAATTGCATTTTAGTCCCTCCCAGGGACCTATTTGTAGATACTTTTTAAGTTTTCTTTTCAGTTGTGCCCTTGCTTTCCTTTATGCATATCTTGAGCATCATGTTTCCAATCAAGTTGATTTCAGTTTCATTTCGAAGCTCGTTTGACGTTCTTTCTCATGGCATGCTTATTTCATGTAATGGACACTTTAATGTTGACATATTATTTTGATAGCTTTGTGTCTCTTATTAATTAATCCATGCCTTGTTCAAACTGAATTTGTTATCTCGATTAAATCTGGAATTGACTTGTTGTTGACTTTTGCTCATCATTTCGTATCTAGGGCATAATTGTGATTCTTTGCATTCACTTGCATGATAAAAATGTTTAAAAAAATTGCATGTTTACTTTAATGCATTATCTTGTCATGCCTTGTTGTCTCTTTGCATATTTTGACTAATAGGCTTTAATTCAACACTTAATTAAATAGACTTAAATCCGATCAATACGAGAGAGGCTCGTGTCCCTGAGTTCGACCTTGGTATCTTGCCAAGTAAAATAAATTTTACGATCACCTCATTTCGATTCATTATGGCATATATCTAAATGAGGTGATCTCTTTGACTACCGGAATCGGCCCGACTACGATGACGATTCTGAGTGATAAAAACACTCTATTAAAGGGTCGATTTTGCGGTTCGTCAAATGGCGTCGTTGCCGGGGACACGGCTCATTTCTTTTATTTTTTGGATTTTTGTGTGTTTAATTTAGTGTTTCTTTTTATAGGTCAAATGATCATATATTTTGCATATAAAATTTTTTCTTCCTTATTTGATGTCTAACTATTGTTTCTGTGGCAGGGCCCTTGGTGTTCAAGGAGGCGAGAAGCCGATGTTTCCCGCTGCGAGGAGCCGCAGGAGCATGCTTGGAGCAAACAAGGAAGAAAGAAGAAAGAAAAAAAATGTCTCGCATCTTATGTTTGCATGAACTTATAATAAACTCGTCTTTTACAGCGGTCTTCGATCGAAGACTCGCGATTGTAATCGGACGATGGTGGTTGTGTGGGGATTGTCCCCACTTGAGTGTCGACCTAGGACTTAGGCACACGGCTCTCCGAGCTCAATTTTTCATATTTTTTATGTGCTTGAGAGTAGGTAGGACACACTAAATGATAGACGCACATAATCTCGCATCACGTAGCTAAAAAAATTAATGAAGATTAATCACTGCTGATAGATGCATGATTAGGTGCGGCTTTTTCGACTTGCATACATGTTGGATTTGGTTTTCAAAACAGCCCCCGTTTTTACGTGTTTTTGTTAAATCACTGCATGATTTCTCGCTTAGCCCAGATCGCGGTTTCTTCGAATACATGTTTTTCTCGGCTTTCATTTCCTAGCTTGATCACCTAGGATTAATGGAAAATGGAATGAACGGTAGACGATGACTTCTTGATTTTGTGCTAAATTCAGTGATAACCTAAAATAAAATTGGGACTATTAATTGCAAGTCAGCCATAAATGGAGTAAAATTCGGTTTTGGGAGAGCAACACCCTCAGTTACGCATTGGTTTTTATTTCACATTTTTCTCCACGTAATTATCTAAAGTTTTATCACCAATAAAACCGACAAGATAATCAACCAACCTTGGTTGGTTTCATGTGTGAGTTGGTGAAACTAAGGGTTTGGTTGCTTGATTGAGCCTTGTTTGATGTGACACACACCCCAAATCCGAAGACACTCCATTTCATCTCCGAAGATTCAGCCACTCACTTGTAAATCCATCCCTCTTCTTCGTTCACCTTGGGTCTCTTCCAACATCAATCTCCATCTTTATACTTAGGCTAATCTCAGCCTAAGTATAGGGGGGACCCAAATCCCCGTGATTTTCTCTACTCCTCTTTTCTTGCCTTTATACTTAGGTTATTTCTAACCTAAGTATAGGGGGGAGTCCCTCTTATCTCCTGTATATTCTTCTATTTTTAAATGGACCTATGTACTTGTAATATCTAGTGCTATGAGGACATAGCAAAGTTTAAGGATAGGGGGGTATACCGTACATACAAGTTACTTACTTTAGCTAAAATCTGAAAATTTTGAAAAAATTTAAAACTTTTTGGCTAAAGTAAAATTCTTTGGACTAAGAGAACTCAAAAGATTTCACGGCTTTTTCTAACTATGTTACACTATTTTGATAAAAATATTTTTGAAAATGATTTGAAAAAAAATGAGTTTTTTTGTTTTGAAAAATCTTTTTGAAAAATGTTTTGAAAATCTTTTGTGTGACATGGTTTTGAAAAATCTTTTATCAAGAAAAGTTGAGTCTAACCTGTGTTTTAACTCTAAAAACTAAAACCCATAAAAATGAGAAAAATTTAAAAAAAAAGTTTTTGAATGAAGAAGTTGGATTAAACCTCTACTCTTACACTTTCACCCAGGATCTGAAGTGTTCAAGGAGACTTAGCTTTTTGAGGTCTTTGAGATTTTAGGTTAACCAGCCTTAACCATCAGGGTCTTAGACTTAATCATCCACATTCCCCTAGGTCTCTAGATTTGCATGCTATATTCCATGCTTAGTCTCAGACAAAAGAATATGATCAGCAACATCACATGCACGACTGCGGTTTTGATTGAGATGAGTTTATTTTTCACCTGAGGGATTGGGATGAGGAAGTCAAGTTTGGATTTGATCTAATGATGCTCGAGGATGGGATAAAATCTTTGGCGGCTTCATGAAACCTGAGTGTCAGCAATATTAGCCAGTATGAGAACTTGATTCTTATACTAATCTCTTGACATTAACCTAAGTGCCTGGGTGTGAAAAATAAAAAAATTGTTGATCAGTGTGCGCCAACTCTTGGTAAAAGCAGTGGAGCTAGCCAACCAATTATACAAGTCAATGAAATTTAAAGAAAAGCTCTCATTCCACAAAGTCAAATATAAAAGAGCTTCCACCAAAGGCGAGCGCTCCCAACCATTTCAAAAGTGTCCACTTGGACCACCGCTATTAGGACCAGGAGTCGGGCTTGCACCAAAAAAGGGCTCTGCATCGTAAATGCTACAAGTCTGGGTGTAGAAGGTATAATAGATACTCAAAAAAGACACACCCCGGTGTACTCCCAGGAAAACAAGTGCAGACGGCTCCAACTTCTCTTGACGGACGCACTGATCAACACCAAAAAAAAATGTGTTGCGTAAAAAGGCACTAGAGAGAATCCTTGTTCCAATGAGAGGGAGAGAAGAATTGACACAAACCCATGCCCTTCATTTTCTGGCCTGCCATCCACATTTTCTAAGTCTGACAACTAAAGAGATGGTGGACTGAATGCAAGATTTGATTTGTTCCCTAGTGCTGAGGATTGGGTCCCTAGGAGATTTTCTCGGACCAAGATTTTTGGGTGAAGACTTGACTCTACTCTCGAAATTGCAGTCAACACTAAACTCATATCCTTTAGTTTATATGTACATCAGAGAGAGTCCAGAGAAGTAGAGGAATTGGAAGCCTCTTGATTAAGGCTGGGTTGAACTCTAAAATTTTGGATCTCTGAAGCCGAGTCGACTTGATCAGATTGGATCCTGTATTCACATGCACAAGGGGGTTAATCCAACTTAGTCATTCTTTTTGATGCTCGAGGACGAGCATAGTTTAAGTATAGGGGGGTGATGAACCTCAGTTTCATCATCTTTATTCTCCATAATTAACCCCCTTGCTTAAAACTTTGTCAATAATTCCCTGTTAATGTCTAATAATTAACAGAGTCCTAAATAAATTAAAAACCACAAAAAAATGACAAAACAAAAATTCGTGGTATTTTTAAACTCAAAAATACCCTCAAAAATATTTCGGGCCTTTGTTTGATTTCATCTCCAGTTTTGGTCAACATGAAACTTGTAGATCTCGTCAAGATCTACAACTTTCATGTTTTGAGGTTTCTCAAATTCGGCCAATAGGGCCCTCAAAAATAAGAAAATTCTTCTGAATAATCTGATTGGGCCACGTGGCCCATTCTGGGGGCGCCACGTGGCCCGGCCCCTTTGTCTTATCCGCCCCCTTTCTAGACCGTTGGATCCGCCCTCTTGATCCAACGGCCAGCTGCTTTCCAAGTACGCTCATTCTCTCAGCCGTTAGATCTTCCCCTGCGCTTCATCCTCACCACCCGTTAGCGCCGCGCCCACAGCTTGACACGTGGCGCGCTGTGGGTTCTTCGATCGCGCCCTGGATCTCGCATCTTAGCCGCTCAACCCACTCATTATCCTCAGCCGTTCGATCACCTCCCACTCTCCATCTTTACCCTCCGTTAGCGCCGCGACCACATGACGCCACGTGGCAGCACCCGATCCCATCGATCGCATCGCCCAGATCTGATCCTGCCCGTCATCTCGCTTTTAGCCCTCCACCGTTGGATCTCCAGATCCAACGGTTGAGCTGCATCGTCAACCTCCGATAGCCCCTCTTTCCCACGATTTCCTCCACGCAAACACTCATCCCCCTTCCCTTTTCTTCCGCCACTCCAGTCGACCATTTCCATCGCAAACCAACCCACGACCAAGCCCCGTCTTCCCTCTTCCCCGCGCACTTCTCCAAGACCCACGCACGCCTCTCCACTCGCCCCATTTCTCCCTCGAAACCCACGTTTCCACCATAGCCCCGCCGAGTCCAACCTTTAAATACGCCGCCCCCACCTCCGATCAGGTTGTCCACCTTTACGAGGGGAGTGGCCCAGCCCTCCTCCGCCTCCCAGTGACAGGGGAGGCGGAGAGATCGAGCGAAGACGACCGTCTTCCCCGGTGTTGACCCTTCGCCGATCACGGCGTCGTCGCGGCGCTCCGAGCCCGCTCGAGCTGCACGGAATGGTTGCCCGTGTTCAGCGAAGACCAGAGCTCCTCCTCGGAGCTCGAGCCCAAACCATTCACGCCGCTATCGCTCAGGTAAGCCTCCGATCTTTCCTTTGATTTTTATTTTCTTTACTCAATTTAATTCGGCCTCTCCGGCCTTTCCCTCGCTCCGACAACCACCTCATTAGATCCGCCTCCGATCCCCCTTCACCGCGCAACCCTCCGCTCATCATCTCCTTCCTACAGAACCCCCTAGCGCTTCCGACCCATCTCCTCCGCCATTCACGGCGGAGGAGCTACGAGCTTCCACCTTCTTCGCTCGATTAGCTCTCCGTTCACTCCACTTCGCACGCACACTGCGATCTCCTGCTTCGTCTATAGGCCTAACCCTGCAGGTCAATAAGAGGCTTCAATGGCCGGACGTTCGCCGGCGCAAACTTCATCAAGATCTCCTTCGACATCCGAGCTCCGACGAGCAACGCCAGAGCCTTCTGCAGCTTCCCCGAGCTCCTGGCTTCCTCGACTGCCATCCATCAAGCTCAGGGGAGGACCTCATCGTCAGGGAGCGAGCGGCGGAGGAAGGCCACCTTCGCCGGAGCCCAGATATCGCCGCCAGCCGAAGGTGAAGGACGAGCAGCAGTTGCCGTTGGATGGTCCACTTCCAGTGACCATCCAACGGTCCAGAAGATGCCACGTCATCGACTTCAAGAGCCATTCGATCACCACAATCGGATGGTCCACGCATAGACACGTGTCTTCACCAGGGCGACTCCGAGCCTCAGCAACCGAGCCTCTAGGCTTGGAAGCATCCGAGCCTGCAGCAGGACCGAGCCTACGCCGAAGCATCTCCGAACCTCCGCTGATACCGAGCCGAAGTTCGAGCCTCGAAGGCGCGTGCTTTGCGCGTGCCTTCTGGGCAATTTGCGGAGGAGCCCACAGACTTCTCCATATTTGCAAGCAGGTCCAGAACATGTGCAGTCCACGTGCATATTGGGAATTTTGCACCTTTGCCCTCACGACTTCCAGTATTTGCAAAAAAATGCCCCTCTGCTTGTGGACAATTTACAGGGAAGGACTCGTCTTTACTTTAATTGCATTTTAGTCCCTCCCAGGGACCTGTTTGTAGATACTTTTTAAGTTTTCTTTTCAGTTGTGCCCTTGCTTTCCTTTATGCATATCTTGAGCATCATGTTTCCAATCAAGTTGATTTCAGTTTCATTTCGAAGCTCGTTTGACGTTCTTTCTCATGGCATGCTTATTTCATGTAATGGACACTTTAATGTTGACGTATTATTTTGATAGCTTTGTGTCTCTTATTAATTAATCCATGCCTTGTTCAAACTGAATTTGTTATCTCGATTAAATCTGGAATTGACTTGTTGTTGACTTTTGCTCATCATTTCGTATCTAGGGCATAATTGTGATTCTTTGCATTCACTTGCATGATAAAAATGTTTAAAAAAATTGCATGTTTACTTTAATGCATTATCTTGTCATGCCTTGTTGTCTCTTTGCATATTTTGACTTATAGGCTTTAATTCAACACTTAATTAAATAGACTTAAATCCGATCAATACGAGAGAGGCTCGTGTCCCTGAGTTCGACCTTGGTATCTTGCCAAGTAAAATAAATTTTACGATCACCTCATTTCGATTCATTATGGCATATATCTAAATGAGGTGATCTCTTTGACTACCGGAATCGGCCCGACTACGATGACGATTCTGAGTGATAAAAACACTCTATTAAAGGGTCGATTTTGCGGTTCGTCAATATCAAAACTATGTATATAGTACAAAATTTTTGTAAAATGTTTGGAAAACAAAAAGTTTGCAAAAACCTTGTGTAAATTTTTGTAAATATTTTGCAAAACTTCCCATTCATGCATACATCCGTGTTTTCAAACATTTTTCAAAAATTTTGCACATTTGTAAAATCTTGTAAAAATTTGCATATTTGTAAATATTAGTACAGTTTTTTCCAAATCATAGTTGACATTTAAACTGGCCTGAAATTAAATTGACAAATGGAGCTTGGTTAAGACCTTAATCCACCTAATTATAAGAGGAACCTTATATGGCTTAGGATTAAGACTTTTTAGGTCCATTGGGACTTAATTATTTGAGTCCACTAGGCTATGAGCATATGTCATCTTGATGGGCCTAAGTAGAGCACTTAACAACGCACACATGACTCTCAGAGGCAATGGCTTTTCTTGCACCAGCACTTTACACATGCTCTCCACGGATGAGGTGGTGAGGAGGCAGTTTCTTTTGGCTTGGGGT
This sequence comes from Ottelia alismoides, assembly GCA_037367405.1. Taxonomy (NCBI): domain Eukaryota; kingdom Viridiplantae; phylum Streptophyta; class Magnoliopsida; order Alismatales; family Hydrocharitaceae; genus Ottelia; species Ottelia alismoides. Next base: position 966,817 of record JAZKJV010005014.1, read on the forward strand.
AGCATATGAGGGTAGTACTTCTAGGCGGAACCTCTCTTCTTCTTATAGTGAAGGAAGTGCGTCTCAACTTGGTCTGGTGGTGATGAAGCCTAAAGATAGAAGTTGTGGGTTGCAATAAAGCTTCAAAAGAGGGATAGTCTACTGGCTCAAGAGGAAAGACTCCTTATGTATATATGTTGCACCATGTAGATATGTTGTACATATGCACATAAAAAATGTGCAAAGAAAGAAAAACTCCAAAAAAGTGGTGGGTCGGATTGAAAATTTAATAATCCCACCAGAGTGTATATAGTCAAATAAAGCAAAGCTTATGTTACATATGACCATCTCATGAAGCTTGCAGTGGGGGACTCAGCTACACTGGTTAGAGCTCCCAAGGATACATGGCTACATTGATCATGGTCCATTCTCTTCTTCCCCCTCTTCTTGAGCCGGATGTACTTCAACTTAGGAGGGAATACCACGCTCCTCGAGGAAAGAGTTGCTATACCGAGGCATTAGAGTTACCAGGTTGAGGGAGGTTGTTTCTTTGTCACTTCTGAGGTGGGGAGCTACATATCACTTACACTGTACAAGGGAAGATTCATGGTCATTAGAGTTTGTGTATGTAGACTTTGTTCTGATCTGGTTTATTGAGGAGTCTAGACCATAGATTGATGGAACTTAGAGGCTGTTAAGTTTTAAGCTTAAGTCTAAATAAGGTTCTGACAAATTAATAATCCAAAGATCTGATTGAGCTCCATATTTCAATTTAACGAAGGAAAGTTTAATAATCAACATTGATTTCCCATCTTTTTCTTCTCTTTTCTCTTTTTCACTTCTTTTTCAAGTAAGTGTTTGCTAAGGGATTAGCAAAAGTAAAGTATAGGGGGTGATGAATTACCATCCATCACTCTTTATTCCTTTATTTTATCAAGAAACCTTGGTAAAATACCACGAAAATGTTTGTAAATAGAATGAATTGTCAAAATGCATGCTTCATGTAAATAACCATAAATAGCATGTTTTGCACAAAAATAAAGGAATAAAGAAATAAAGAAAAAGAGGGAAATATTTAGAATAAATATTGAGTGACCCAAACCCAAGGGAGGGCTCAATATGCGCCTAACCACAAAATAAAATGAGTAGAGAGAGATAGGGCCATTCATCATTGTATAAATCCCCCTCTTAGTGTATATATTTTATTTTCCAAAACTAAAAAATATATGTGTTTCCCATATTTTGTATATATTTATAATATAAAAATGGGATACAATGAAATAAAAACAAAAATAAATAATTTCTCCCCCCTCAGTGTACATATACCATGTAAATATATATATAGACTTATTTATTTTACCCTTGTAAATACATAATAAAAATTATTTAATATCCCAAATTTTATGTTGTAAATAAATAACATATAAAATGGGGATAATTGTATATAAATAAAATAATAAAAAATAAAAATAAAAAATACATAGGTACATATATCTGTATATAATTATAATATAATGTATATACATAATTTATTTTCCAAAAAAATAAATACAAATCACTAAAAAATACTTTGTAAATAAATAAACATTTTTATGTTGTAAATATTTTTAAATAAATTCATTTTTTATTTTATTTTGATTTTTCAAATCATTTTCCAATGGAATTTTTCCATTGGTCCACGGGGGATTGTTGACCCCCGGTCAACTCTCCCCCTGGACCAGCAGTCTCACGGATCTTTCGTCGACCCGACTTCTCCGACTTTTCACGCCTCGATCCGACCACCATTCACCCATAACCCGGGCTCCGATTGTTGACGTATGATCCATGACATATGCCCGCCATTCTTCTTAGGGATCCGTGCACCACAATTGCTCGTCCGACTCCAATCTTTCTGGAACCCTGCCACTATATAGACTGAGCCTCCGCCGCATTTTCACGCACCTTCGGCCACCGTTTCAGACCCATGTGACCTCCATTCCCTTGCCTAGAGTGACAACTAGACGAAGGGAGTGTTGTAGAGAGGAGAGGAGACATTTAGCCGCTGGTCCGGTGGTCTTCGCCGTCGCGCTCCGCCATCAAGCGAGCTCGAGCCTCCGGAGGTGTCTCTCCATTGAGGTGAGGATCCCATGAGGTCACCCACCTCCAGCCCAGATGATTCCGATCATCGGGTGACCTTGATAGCCCTTAGATTAGTTTTAATCTCGTTCTTTAGGTTTTGCGCCACCGATCATCGCTGGCTGTTTCCCGATCATCCAACCGTTCATTTCTCCATCCGACCATCATACCACCTCTGCGATATCTCTCTCCACATTCTACGCCCCTCCGATCATCTTGGTTGGCCCTAGAACCAGGACTTAGGTCTCCTCCGCCGTCGCCTCGCCGGAGACCCACGCTCTGCCCCATACGATCACCTATTCCACCCATAACTGAGTCGAGGCCCTTTGCCCTCGACCCAACTTTCTTCCTATGCATGTTGAAGCGAAGAAGGACCTCATTTGGAGGTCTAGCCACTTGAGCACATGAGCTCCAGGAGCTTCACATCGTCGAGGCGCCTCGGGCGTCCTTGGCCTCATGGGAGAGCATCAAGAGCTGCGGACGACCTAGAGATTCATCTCCCCTCTCAGAGCAGCATCGGAGGAGGTCTTGATCGCGCGCATTGGCTCGGTGAAAGTCACCGGCGACTTGTTCTTCGAGGACCTTCCTCCGCCGTTGGATAAAGTCCCCGCACCAGTTCTAATCGCCGCCATTCGTGCTTGGGGAGCTTTCAACAATTGGATCGAGCTCGGGATCTCATCTGGAGCGTTGATCATCGAAGGGGTACCCGTGCACCAGAACCGTCGGATCTCACACGTGGACCCGCTTCAGCCATGGATCTTAATAATGGGGTAATATCACTTAGGCCATTGTTCTTTTTGCGTTTATAGTTTAGTCCTATATATATTAAGTGCAGTTGTTTTTATTTTGGTTAATTTGCACTGTGGAGCTTATGCTTTCTCGTATTTACGATTTAGTCCCTGTGAGTGTGGAACACATGCTTCGACACGTGACTTTTTTGGGTTAATTGCATGTAAGGGCTTGGGTTTTCTGTATATTATGGATTGAAGTTATATTTTGGATAATTGCATTTATTCCCCTGTGCGTACTAAATTGGAACATGTGTTGTATTTGATGCGAAATTTACATTAAACCCCCATACAGTTTTCGCACGTGTTTTATTTAAGCCCCTAGAAGTTAGTTGTTTCTTTGCACTTTGGTCCCTGTGTGCTGTGCCTTGTTTTTTTTATTGAATAAAATAACAAATTAACTCCAAATTTGATGAAATTTGGATAAGTGGCTCCTGCCACTGTGTAAAAATTTCACTAATTTTTTTGGGCAATTTTATTACTGTTTCTTATTTTAAAAATTCAAAATCATCCATTTTTGCTACTGTTTGAAATAAAAAATCAACTAAAAATATTAAAAACCACCCAAAAATTATAAAAAATTAGTTATTGTTTATTTTAGTATTTTCTTGCTTCAAACCCATTTTTACTGCATTTGGATATATAAAACACCTAAAAATTGAAAAACCCTAAAAATCTTATAAAAATCATTAAAAATTCTAAAAAAATTAAAAAAATGCAATTTTTATTCTTGTAGTTTAGTTTTCATTTCTAGTTTGCATAAAAATTATCTCCAGATTTTTATAGATAATTATATATTTTTAATTAGCCTTTCAAATCTGGCTGCACATTAGTCCACTGTTTTTGCCTTTTTCTATTTTTAGAAAATCAACTAAAAATCACAAAATTCTGAGAAAATTACCAAAAACATTCAAAACAAATATAAAACCGAAAAATATTTTTATTGCAATTTTTGGAGTTGTTTTCTGGTGTTTAATAATTCATTGAATGTGCCGTTTTCTTACTTTTCCCTTATTTTCTTTATAATTTAAAATACAAACAGATTTAAAAATACATAAAATCCACCAAAATACATTTTCTTATTTTATTCATTTTCTAACTATTTCAGGCCACTTGGCCAACCCGTGCTCCTTGAGTTCGAACCTGGTCGCTATACCAGGTTAAATAAATAACGAGACTGTTATTCGGATTTCCTTGTCTGATTACTTATTTGGTGGTCTATTTTTCTTGTTGAGTCTGATCTCTGAGGTTCGGGTCGCAATGATCCTTGATTTATTTTACCTTCACCTGGATTTTGGGGGATTTTTCGGCTCATCATCGACCATTCTATCTTGGTCTATTTTTGAGGCTGAACTGTGATGCTTTAGACACCACTAGAATTGAGGCTGAATGGATAAGTGTACATTTTTATGAAATTCTCATGGTAGGTCAGCTAATTCCTACGATCTTAGTACATTGTGACAACATTACAACAAGTGGCAAGATCAAGAGTCTAAAGGTCAAACAGAATACAAAGAGACACATGCAAATCAAAATTAAGATGTTAAGGGATTTGGTGTCTCGAGGAGTATTGGTTCTGGATTTCTTTGGATCTAAAGACAACATGACATATCCATTGACTAATGGATTTAATAAATCTTTAGTCCTAAAGCCTAAGCTTAGGATGCGAATGAGACCCATTAAGAGTTTCTCTACAATAGCAATCTAACCTATATGAGTGGAGATTCCACAAAGTAGGTTTAATGTGATAATAACAAGTTGTTTGGAGAACTGGTTGGTACTATTATTTTAATGTGTATGCATGAGTGTCTTATCCCTGGATGCTTGAGTACCATTTAAGCTACAAGTTTTAGAAAGAGTGTAGGCTCTAATTGAGTTCAAGCTTTTGGGCAAGATGTTAGCAGTGCATCCTTGGAAAAACACCACCTACGTGAATGCTACTGTGGGTCGCAGTTAATAGAAGATGGGCTTTCCTGAATACATTCATGAAACATGATAAGTGTACATGGCGTTTAAGAGCACCAATCCTGAAGATTGTACTAAGAACAATACTTTGTTGTTTCTACCATATGCTCTAACACCAAGGTATGAAGTTCAAGGCATAGTTCACTTTGTTCCTATAAAGGTGAAAGTAGTAAACTCATGTGGATGTTCAAATTGAAAGGTACCTTTACTGAAAACAAACTATAGCAGCCAAAAGATATCTTTTGACTCTATTTGAATCTCTTTTTTAAACTGATGAATTCATGGAGGATTATTGTATTTAAAGCTATTATAATTAGATTTTAGATTAGTAAACATATGCAATTACATTGGACAAGACATTGGTTTCAATTGGGAAATTAAATGACATCGGAAGGAATGTTGGGAATTCCCAAATTTGAAATAAAGATGACTCCTGGGGTGGAAGTTTAGTACCACATATAATAGTTATAAACTTTTATTGGGCTTAAATATGAGTTTACAACACAAGATCTTGTAGCAATAATATAGAGGAGGAATGGAGGACCACATGCGTGCATGCACTCCGCTCCATCTCTGGCTCGGGCTCAAGCTCGAGAGAGTCAATTTGAATCTCGATACTTTTGATGTCGATCGAATAAATAAATTCTGCAGATTAATGGTGATTCGATTACTAAAACTCTGATCTAGACATCATTTCAAAATTCGAAGAGGTGCCAGTTGGAGGGCTTTTTCGGAAGACGAAAAATCATGCCCTAGGTCATCATATATCCTCCCCATGGATGTCATTTTCTTCACTCATAAGAAAACATTCTCATTATCTTTTGCTCTCTGTTCTATCGCAACAATGATAGGCGATTTCTTCTTCTCTCGACTGTAGTTCTTTAATGTACTTTTTAGGATGATCTCATTGATGTCACATGTGAAGATCGTGTGCTGTTATATCCTGCGAGAAGATCACCAGTACCCTTCACACCAGTATTATGGAGGAGATATACTTTTTATGACAGTTAGTAATGGACGCTTCAGTGATCTCTAATCTAACTTTTTTCTATCTTGTTTTCCGTAATTTATTTAATGCTTTGTATTACCTGGATCTCGCCCAAAAATGATGCATAAATGGTTTGATTGGTTCATGCACATCTTTTAATTTCTATATGAATCGGATATGCATGATTATAATCTTGTTAACATGTAATGCATTAATTCATGAAAATTATTGTTTAATGTATGTGCCTTAACGATCATGTTAACGACAATATATAGATGTTAACGATGTGAGACCGGGGCGAACCATTCCTACAATAAATGTTATTGTAATGTTTGGTATATAAATAAAAGTTATTGGTTTATTTTACTCCTTGTCTGAAATTAAGTGAATGAATACACTATAAGGTCCCTCTGTACAAATAGGGTTATGTATCATGGCTATCTTAACATCAAAAAGATGTTGATTCAATTGTTCAATCATAGAGGCTGGTGCTTGGATGAATATCTAAAGAGCTAGATTGAGGACTCATAAAGCACTGTCAAATGATCATCAAGATGTGATCTCCAGCTTGAGTGGGAGATGGCAATCGTATCTCTAAAGGATGATATTTGACCGACCTTTTGATGTAGGTCCTCTACATAAGAATAGAGATTTGGATGTGTCAGATTAGTTATGTCAAAGAGTTGACTTAACGAGATCGATATAACCAAAGTCCTACACCATATGTTGTCGCGATATAGGCACACATCCTCTGACCGGAGACAGATGTATTATTATAAGTCTAAGTATGTACATTTGGTAGACCAATAGGTTGATGGCCTAATCAAGGTCTATATACTAGAGAGCTGGTGTGCATATAGGGCATATGAGTAATACGATGTCTCAAAGGTACATACAGGTTCACTTCTGAACCTGAAGACATGATCTCACTCATGAGATATTGGGATCGATAAATCCTATGCATGGTCGTCTCGCTTATGAAGCTTGACAGAATTTAGAGGTATGATATATACTTTTGGAAAGCATATGATCGATACCAAATCCCAATGATCAAATGAGAATCTTAATGATAAAACCCTGAAGGTGACAGTCTAAAAGAGGTCTATAACTTCGGGTTTATTAAAGGTCTTCCAGAATGCAGGATGTACATGTATTGCGAATACGTGAGGGTGATGTGATCAGAAACGATTGTATAACCATGACACTTCCATTCCGAGGGAGTGATGAAATAGGCTTGGATTTTAGTGACTTCTCTCAGTAGAGAAGTAACTTGATCTTAGTCCAAGTGTTGGACATTGATTTGAATGAGAGATTAAATTTACGAACTTGATTTAATCAAGTATCTATGGGAGGTACGTATGGCCTGGATTTGAGATGATCTCATTGTCCAATTCATTATATGTGGAACAATACAATTGTTGGAAATGCAAGCCCACGGTGAGCCATTATGCAATAAATGTTATTGCAAATATCATTCCCTGATATGAAATGAAGAATAATTAATTTGCATAATAGGTCCCTTAGTACAATTAGGGTTATGTACCATGGCCATCTTAATAATCATACAGCTGTTCATTCAATTATTGAATCATAGAGGCTGGTGCTTGGATGAATATCTAAAGCGTTAGATTGAGGACTCATCAAGCACCGTCAAATGATTGTTAAGATATGATCTCCAGCATGAGTAGGAAATGGCAATCCTTATCTCTGAAGGATGATATCTGACCGACCTCTTGATGCAGGTCCTCTGCATAGGAATAGAGATTCGGAGGTATCAGATTAGTTAGGTCAAAGAGTTGACTTAACGAGATCGAGAAAACCAAAGTCCTATATCGTATGCTGTCATGATATAGGCACGCATCCTCTGACCGGAGACAGATGTGTTACTATATGTCTGAGTATGTACATTTGGCAGACCAATAGGTTGATGATCTAACCAAGGTCTATACACCGGCGCGTTGGTGTGCATATAAGGGCATATGAGTAATACGATCTCTCAAAGGGATCATACAGGTTCAATTACTGAACCGGAAGACATGAGCTCACTCATGAGATATTGGGAAGAATCAAATTCCATGCGCATGGTCGTCTCGCTTTGGAAGCTTGACTGAATTTGTAGGTTTGATATATACTTTTGGAAAGTATATGATCAAGACCTAGGTATGATATATGCTTTTGGAAAGTATATGATCGATACCGACTCCCAATGATCGAATGAGAAACTTACTGATAAAAACCATGAAATAGACAGTGTAAAGTTGATCTAATACTTCGGGTTTATTCTGAGTCTTCCAGTATGCGGGATGTATAGGTATTGGGAATACCTGAGGGTGATTTGATCATAAACGATTGTATAACCATGACGCTTCCATTCTTAGGGAGTGATGAAACGGGTCTGGATTTTAGTGACTCCTCTCAGTAGAGAAGTAATTTGATCTTAGTCCAAATGTTGGACATCGATCTGAAAGTGATTCAGATACAATGAGAAGATTAGATTTACGGTCTTGATTTAATCAAACATCTATGGGAGGCCCGCGATCTGGATTTGAGATACGATCTCAATATCCATGTCACTATACGTGGAACAATACAATCGCACTGTCCTTATCTCCAAGTATCTACGAAGAGATTGCATTATTCTTGAATGGTTTGAGAATAATTCCATAAGATCTAAGCAATGAAGAAATGATGATTAAATGTGATTTAATCATATTGATGTGTGAAGAAATTATCCAATGTAATTAAATGTGATTTAATTATTATGGATAAGAATAATGTGGATAGAAATATCCAATTATTCATAATATATTATAAATGTGATTTATAATGTATTAGAGAGAGCTAATTATAATTTATATGTGTTGATTAATTATTATGTGTATTGGATACACATTGTGTAATTAATTGACAATGTAAATTATATATTGTTTTGGGTTGTGAATATGATTCACAATTTTTCCATGGTAAGATTGCAATATTCTCAAATATAATTGTGAATTATTTTTGAAGAATAAAACCCAACAAATAAATAAAGAGAGATTTCCATGGAGATATGCAATCTCATGAATTATCACGAGATTGCTCTCTCCATGGAAATAAGTGGGCGGTACACCATTCCTAATAGGAATGTGTGGCCGTCCACATGGAAGGTGCATGGATATGAAATCTCCATGCACATTCTCTCCTTATTTATTGGGTTTGATTTAGGACTAATTTGTATTTGATTTTGTCAAATATATTTTAATCCAAATTTGTTGGTTTTACCAACAATAATCTTGACCATTGGATTGACATAAATCAATCTCATCCATTGATTTTATATGTCACATGGATTGAGATCCATGGATCCCAAAACCCTATAAATAGAGAGGCATACCATGCTCTCTATTTACGTGAATATTGGAGCTATCTCTTCCTCTCTTTCTTGGTACATGTCTACCCTCTCTCTCTCTAATTGGTGGCCGACCACCAACGCTTCGACGTTCTTCGGTTCTCCATCTTCTTGGAGTGCTTCACTCACGAAGGAGACGTTCGATCTCGTGCGACGAGATCAGGAGCAACTACGCTTGGATCAACTACTTGGATTGCGAGGACAACGCGGTTCATCCCCGTGCTCGCAAGCGGTCTCACCGGCGATCGGACTTGAGAAAGGAGGTCTCTTCTCTTAGGGACTCGATCAACCACGCTTCAAGAGGTATTGCATTATACTTGTTGTGGTTATAGATGAAACGATCTGAGAATGGTTCTCGGATCTTGTAGTTTCATTGAATAAAAATTTTTAAATTCCGTTGCACCGAACAACTAGTGCGATTAGTCGTTCTTCGTTGTATCCGATACGACGATCACGCTTCTGTGATGCGCTTGAGGATAATTACATATCCTTCAAGTGGTATCAGAGCCTTAGGTTGACGGTTTCGAATATGATTCGCAAACCGAGGACGACTTGGGTTCGTTAAGGTCGCGAAAGTTTTCATCGCATTTGATTTCGCAGATCTGTTTAGTAAATAAATTCGGCCCTGTTTAAATTATTTAAACACGAATTGAATATTAGATTTTGTTTCCCATTAAATAAGAAAACCATAGGATCTGAGTTTTCATAAATCGGATTTCGTATGCTCGAGATATGGTTGTTTTAATGAACATGTATGCATTGTTGCGGGAACTGTAGATCTGAACGTGATTAAAATGTTAATTACTGTTTAGATCCGCCTCAAAATACGTGAATCATCACTTGGGTTCTGTCTTAAATCAAGTTAGAAATATTTGAAAATTGAGTTTGACTAATTTGGATTTAAATTGATTGAGATATTCTAATTTTAGTGAGTAGGGATCACTACTGAAATTACAATCCTAATCAAGAAACAAGTGATTGTCAATTAGTAAAATTAATTGTTAATTTCATAAATAATCATGAAAAATATTTGTGAAATATTGGAAGATGATTATTTACATAATTGACTTGACCTCAACCAATTAATTGATTATATTTGATCTAAATCTTAATTGGAAACACATTCATCAAACTTGATGCTTGAGTAGTGATTGTCATTTAACCAATAAGTGAAATTAAAATGTTTAATTTCCTGGAATAATTGTGCAATAATATTTGAGAAATATTTTATGATAATTATTTCCTTAAATGACTTTGCCTTAACCAATAATTAATTAGATGTGATCTAGTCACTAATTGATTACATGATCTACATGATCAACATTCCAACAAACATGTTGCTTGAATAGGACTTGGGATTTGTTTAGCAAATCTCATTATAATGTTAATCAAAAATTGTTTTGATTATTATTATATGGTATAATTTTAGTTGAAGAACCGATGATCATCTCAAGTACAAAGTGATTTATTTTGCATTATCCATTCCCGAGGTGGATATGGTGTCTAGTCGGAGAGCATTGGGGTTGCGGGTTGCGACGTATGTGGTCCGTCCCACTCTCGTCGGTACTGGCCATGACAACGGGTAGGGTTAGTATAATGCTTAAGAAATCATGATGTATTTCTAATTATTAAAATTCGAAATAATACGTATTTGAGATAATACCATAATTCAAGTAATAATAAAATGTTTGTTGGATGTTAATTGGATCATTAATTTAATATGATTAGATTAATTGGAATCCAATTAAAATTGAAACACTCTATTATGAATAGAGATGTTATTTCCCTTGGAAGAATTAATCATAATGAATATGATTCATAATGATTAATTAGAATTTGAATATGATATAGAGGATCACATAAGTGACATCCATGGTCTCCCGTCAAGGCGGAGTGTTCCGTCGCCAGGGATTGTATGTGGGAGACGCCTGTCCGAAGTGACAGCTCCTGTATGCAAGCACATCTGGATCGGGCTCTTCGCTTCTCGAAAGAGTAAGGACGTTTGCGTAGTGACCCCAATATTGGGTCCTCATATTATTGGGGTGATATTGGATTGCCCATAGCGAGTTGTATTCCTGTTGACGGTTGGTTCAATTAATGACGGGTCAACATCGCCTTAGGGGTGGTGGGGCCCGGGTGTTAAAGACCGAATTGGGAGATGCAAGTTGGACTTGCAAGGTGGAATGTGTTCCCGCTTCTTTTTATCCGAGTTGTAGGTTCTCATATTATTGGGATGCAACAAAGATAAGGAAGGAGATCCCAGATCTTGCTTGAGATATAATGGTAAGTATATCTCTTACATTGAAAGTGATTAAGGGAATGAACTTTCAATGTTGACATGGCAAGACAACTTTGATATAAAAATTCCTAAATCAAAGTAAAATATGTATATATAAATACATACATCTATGCAAATTTCTTATTTCAGATAATCCTTCATTAAAACCCACTCAATGATATACTCAATAGTAACCAGTGAAGTATCTTGGATCAGACATGATCCAGATATTGTACTTGCAATTGAACACATAATGTATGTGGTTGCAATATGCAAGTTTCCTCATAATAATGAGGAATGACAATTAAATAGATAATAGGACTACAACCCTAGGGTTTGTATGTATCTATGTTTTGATATCATCGGATGTACTTTGGAAGTAACATATCGATGATGATTGCAATTGTCAAATAATCCTTATAAAATCAATGAAGATATTCTGGCATGCATATGTGCTCTTGACATTTAATCATGGGTGACATGGTTCTCTGCATCATGCATAATGGTAACTCGATAGGAGATGATGTGTTCAAAATGTTTGGTACCTACCTGAACCAATGGTTTTAAGAGTATAAATGGATGTAGACATGATGAGTGTCATCATTCTACTGTCTATACTCTAGTCATTCATGAAGCTTCATAATATTCATGTTGTATGAATTTAATGAAACATGTATAAATGTTGAAATGCTCTTATATTGAATTCTTTTGAATTTAACATAAGAGATCCTTAGTCTTAAGCAATGATTGTTTATATATAAAGGGAGCGCAGTGGAAACATGGGTTGGACCCAAGAAAGACAGAAAGTCAAAGAGTTGACTGGACTTCTGTGACTTCCATACGACATCCAAAGAGTTGGATGAATACTAAAATTGCAATAAGTTGATGTGTTGATAATATGACTATCAAGTCTCTCTAGAATCCTTAGAGAAGGACTCGGATAGAGCATCAAAATAATCTACATAAATCATTGAAATTGACTTTCTTATTTGATAAGATAGAGTCTAATAATTATATCTCAATCTTCCGACAACACTTGTAATGGGTTGTATATGTTTTAGAAGACTGGAAAAATTTGATCTTAAGGTTTATAATTATCCAGATGGACATTGATGCAATTGTTGCAACAATTTCCATTGAATCACTAGACTTCATAATTTCAGTGGGAGAGCCCTTAGTCTTAGAGAATGTCTCTATGACCTAGACATTAGAATACACTCATTGTTTGTTTTTTAAATGTTGGAAATAAACATGAATTCTGGAATGGACCTATCATAAAGAGTTATGATGAAGATATTTCAGAAAGTAATCTAAAATCTAGTGGACTCCACTAAATTAGAAAATTAATGAATGGTTCATGGTTCATTAACATTTCTAAATACTGAAATTAAACCTCAAGATCAATAGGAGGATGAAGATCATTTGACAATGATCGGGGATCAAGCCTTGGACATTTGTCTATTGATTTGATCGATAGACTAGTAAGAGATGAAACTTTAAATGTCTAAAATTTCAAAACTTACATACTTATGAATATCGTATTCAAAAGGAAAAATGTCCAATATCCCCTTCTTTGGGAATGGTGTAAGATGTCAAGGTATTTAGGATCTCATACATATTGATGTATGCAGATCATTTATATCATAATAAACATTATGGATATGTGATATCTATTGATGATTATGTATGATATGAGATTTCTTCTCTTCACCTAAAGAAACCTTTTGAAATGTTCAAAGATTTCATAATTTTGGTTTGGAATCAAAGTCTGAAGGAAGATGAAAATGAATTTGGTCTAATCTAGGTAATCAGTACCTATTAGATGAATTCATGGTATGCCTTAGGGAGAAAGGAAGATCATTCCTATCTCACTCCTCCTGATAAACCTAAACTCAATAGAGTTATAGGAGATACAATTGGATCATGTGTGACATGATTTGATCAATGATGAATTTTTAGCATAAATTCCTCTTAGTATCCAGGTATATATGTAGTAGAGACTACATATAATTCCATGCAAGTAAGCTGAAATTGAGCACTTGAGAGTGCTGCTTCATTAGGAAAATAAAGGATGGTATTGGATACCCTACTTTATGACCTTGAGATTCTTGAAATATCTCATATCTGAGAATGTGATTCTTAGAGGTTGAGACTCTTGAGAATCAAGGTGAAAATGAAGTGTAGGAACTCATTTAATCTTGAGAAGATAATGAGGCTCCTGAGATTGGAAACTAAAAGGACAATTGAAGATGAAACACTAATAGCTCTTCAAATGAATTTGAGGATGGATTCCATGTGTCAGAGAAATCTGACAATGATCGAACTTCGTGTGATGAAGCTTCTGAAGATCATAGTATGGATAGATGGATGTTAGCAATAACTAATGTAGACTTCATATACAAGTGTTGTATATGGACCCTCGAGGATCCACCTATATGGGTAAGACCTGTAAAGGAGTAAATGGATCTTCAAGAGAAAGGGAACCTAATGAGAAGGTAGAGACCTTCAAAGCACGGTTCGTAGCCATGAGCTACACACTGGTAGAGAAGACATTGCTTGCGATGAGACTTGCTTTTCGGTGACCATGCTTGAAACCATCAGAATATTTCTAACCTTAGCTACACAACTTGACTATTGCATCTTCATGATGTAAGTCAATATTGCATTCCTCTACGAATACCTCTTTGAGGATATTCACATGAAGTAGCCCCAGGGCTTCATGGTTGAGGAAAGCAAGATGTGCAGGCTAAGGAATCCATCTATGGACTCAAATAAGCTTCTTGAAGTTGGACCATAAGATTTTATGGAATTATAATTGTTATGATTTCAGATAGAATCTTGATGGGCCATATGAAGCTTAGTGGGAGTGCCTTTGTGTTCATCGTGCTAAATGTAGATGATATCCTAATCATTTAAAATGATATAAGGATAATAATAAGTGTTTTATAGACTGGCTATTCCATATCTTGAAATATGATTTCAAAGATACCTCTTAGATCTTAGTTCTGAAGTTGTTCAGGAGCAAAATGAAGAGGGTATTGGGATTGTCACATTAATAGTACATCTTGAACATATTCCATTTTATGAAAAATTCCAAGAAAGGCTTCCATCCCTTAAGATATGGTACTGACCTATCTAAGGGGACAACGCCTCAAAGAGTTGAGGAAGTCAATGCTAGAACTACTTGTCCTTGGGCATCAGTTCTGTGAAGCTGGGTGTGTACTATATGTGTACAAAAGCCAAATGGTTGCCATGCAGTGGGAGTAGTAAACTGTTACTATTCCTACTATGAAAATAAAACACTTGGTTGCAGTAATAACGAAATCTTCATAGATGACAAGATTTTTTTTTGAGATAGTGATCTCAAAGTCTTATCTTCAAAAGCTTAAGACTTTATAGATAGAGATTAAAAGGTCTTAACTGTGGATACCTTAAGAGATAGTGATCTCCATGAATAAAGGTATTCTGATAAGGATTATTGAAATTCCGGTTATGATAATTGTTAAGTTGTAGTGTCAAGGACACTGTAACTAACAAAACTGAGTATTAGTTGCATAAGATGCAACGTTCGCATTAGATGCGAGCACTGTTACTGGGGATATGCAAGTGCCGTAAAAGGACTTGGCGTAGTCTCACAGGAACAGAGTGACTGATCAGCTTACCTAGCTATTTTCTAAATAGCCTATGATTGTCACATGAGTGCGGGTTTAAATGATTAGCCCATTAATGGCTCTTTGGGCTAGTGGGAGATTGTTGGAAATGCGTGCCCACGGCGAGCCATTATGCAGTAAATGTAATTGCAGATATCATCCCCTGATCTGAAATGAAGAATAATTAATTTGCATAATAGGTCCCTTAGTACAATTAGGGTTATGTACCATGGCCATCTTAATAATCATACAACTGTTGATTCAATTATTGAATCATAGAGGATGGTGCTTGGATGAATATCTAAAGTGTTAGATTGAGGACTCATCAAGCACCGTCAAATGATTGTTAAGATATGATCTCTAGCCTGAGTAGGAGATGTCAATCCTGATCTCTGAAGGCTGATATCTGACCGACCTCTTGATGCAGGTTCTCTGCATAGGAATAGAGATTCGGAGGTGTCAGATTAGTTAGGTCGAAGAGTTGACTTAACGAGATCGAGATAAACCAAAGTCCTATATCGTATGCTGTCATGATATAGGCACGCATCCTCTGACCGGAGACAGATGTGTTACTATATGTTTGAGTATGTACATTTGGCGGACCAATAGGTTGATGATCTAACCAAGGTCTATACATCGGCGCGCTGGTGTGCATATAAGGGCATATGAGTAATACGATCTCTCAAAGGGATCATACAGGTTCAGTTACTGAACCGAAAGATATGAGCTCACTCATGAGATATTGGGAAGAATCAAATTCCATGCGCATGGTCGTCTCGCTTTGGAAGCTTGACTGAATTTGTAGGTTTGATATATACTTTTGGAAAGTATATGATCAAGACCTAGGTATGATATATGATTTTGGAAAGTATATTATCGATACCGACTCCCAATGATCGAATGAGAAACTTACTGATAAAAACCATGAAGTAGACAGTGTAAAGTTGATCTAATACTTCGGGTTTATTCTGAGTCTTCCAGTATGCAGGATGTATAGGTATTGGGAATACCTGAGGGTGATTTGATCATAAACGATTGTATAACCATGACGCTTCCATTCCTAGGGAGTGATGAAACAGGTCTGGATTTTAGTGACTCCTCTCAGTAGAGAAGTAATCTGATCTTAGTCCAAATGTTGGACATTGATCTGAAAGTGATTCAGATACAATGAGAAGATTATATTTACGGTCTTGATTTAATCAAGCATCTATGGGAGGCCTGCGATCTGGATTTCAGATACGATCTCAATATCAATGTCACTATACGTGGAACAATACAATCACCCTGTCCTTATCTCCAAGTATCTGCGGAGAGATTGCATTATTCTTGAATGGTTCGAGAATAATTCCATAAGATCTAAGCAATAAAGAAATGATGATTAAATGTGATTAAATCATATTGATGTGTGAAGAAATTATCCAATGTAATTAAATGTGATTTAATTATTATGGATAAGAATAATGTGGATAGAAATATCCAATTATTCATAATATATTATAGATGTGATTTATAATGTATTAGAGAGAGCTAATTATAATTTATATGTGTTGATTAGTTATTATGTGTATTGGATACACATTGTGTAATTAATTGACAATGTAAATTATATGTTGTTTTGGGTTGTGAATATGATTCACAATTTTTCCATGGTAAGATTGCAATATTCTCAAATATAACTATGAATTATTTTTGAAGAATAAATCCAACAAATAAATAAGGAGAGATTTCCATGGAGATATGCAATCTCATGAATTATCGTGAGATTGCTCTCCCCACGGAAATAAGTGGGCGGCACACCATTCCTAATAGGAATGTGTGGCCGTCCACATGGAAGGCGCATGGAGATGAAATCTCCATGCACATTCTCTCCTTATTTATTGGGTTTGATTTAGGACTAGTTTGTATTTGATTTTGTCAAATATATTTTAATCCAAATTTGTTGGTTTTACCAACAACAATCTTGACCATTGGATTGACATAAATCAATCTCATCCATTGATTTTATATGTCACATGGATTGAGATCCATGGATCCGAAAACCCTATAAATAGAGAGGCATACCATGCTCTCTATTTACATGAATATTGGAGCTCTCTCTCCCTCTCTTTCTTGGTACACGTCTACCCTCTCTCTCTCTAATTGGTGGCCGACCACCAAACCCTAGAGAGGAGAATCGTCGTCGCCTTCGCCACCGCGCCGCTGCTTCGACGTTCTTCGGTTCTCTATCTTCTTGGAGTGTTGCACTCACTAAGGAGACGTTCGATCTCGTGCGACGAGATAAGGAGCAACTACGCTTGGATCAACTACTTGGATTGCGAGGACAACGCGGTTAATCCCCGTGCTTGCAAGCGGTCTCACCGACGATCGGACTTGAGACAGGAGGTCTCTTCTCTTAGAGACTCGATCAACCATGCTTCAAGAGGTATTGCATTATACTTGTTGTGGTTATAGATGAAACGATCTGAGAATGGTTCTCGGATCATGTGGTTTCATCAAATAAAATTTTTTAAATTCCGTTGCACCGAACAACTAGTGCGACTAGTCGTCCTTCGTTGTATCCGATACGACGATCACGCTTCTGTGATGCGCTTGAGGAAAATTCCATATCCTTCAACAATCACCCTATCCTTATCTCCAAGTATCTGCGGAGAAAGCACACCATTCTTGAAAGAGTTCAAGAATAATTCCTTTGATGAATTATGTATCCAAGCAACAAGATATTGATAACTAAATGAGATTTAATTATCAAGAATAATATGAATGAGATTCATATGATGAGAATGATTATCCAAGATAATTAAATGATATTTAATTATCACGGAAATGCAAAATGTGGATAGTATTATCCATGCTATCCATTATATCTATGTATATTATAAATATGGTTTATAATATATTGGAGAGAGCACAATTGTAAATAATATTTACTAATTGATTGTTAATGTGAATTGAGTTCACATTAAGCAATTAATTGGAAATGTAATTTACATTTTTGTTTGGGTTGTGAATGTGATTCACATTTTTTCAATGGCATGATTGAAATATTTGATAATTAATTTGGAATTAATTTAGTGAATATATTTTGCAATAAATGTTGTTGAAAATAATGAAAAGATAATGGGATTTTATCTCATAAAATAAAGAAGATAAAAACCCACGTAATGGAGAGGTGGTGTCACCCATGAATTATTCAAGGGTGACGCCCATTCTTTTTAGGAGGAGGTTTTTATCCTCTTTATTATCTTGTGTTAATTAATTTTATTAATTTAAATTATGTTTATGATAATGCAACATATATTAAATTTAATATAAATTAATAAGTTGTTGCTTTATTAAACAACAATGATCATGGTCATTCATTAAAAACACAAATCAATCTAACCGTTGATTTTGCATGCCCCATGGATTGTGATCCATGGACTCCCAAACTACTATATAAGAGATGGAAACCCTAGCCTTTCAGAACACACATTAAATTTCTCTATCTCCTTCTTTCATTCTCATGCCCCATCTCGCTCTAAGAGAGGCCATCCACTGAGTTCTTGAGAGAACTACAATCGTCGCTACGTCGTCGTGCTGTCGGATCTCCGTCTTCCTTGGTGGCTCTAGCACAAGTAGAAGACGTCGTTTTCATTGGACGAAATCAGGAGATTCAAGGCTTGGATCTTCATCGTGGATTGCGGGAAGCATGCGTGTCATCATCGCACTAGCAAGTGCCATCTTCGTGGACCGGACCTAAGTCAGGAGGATCTCTTGCTTTAGAGATCAAGTGATCGCAACCATGCTTCAAGAGGTATTTCTAAACTTTGTGGTTAGATGAAATGATCCAAGAAATGTTCTTGGGATCATGTGGTTTCATCATATGATTTAAATATTTTAAATTCCGCTGCACCGAGCAACTGGTATGACTAGTCGCTCCGATCACATTAGATGTGATTATCACGCTTCCATGATGCGCTTAAGGATTTTCCTCATATCCTTCAATTGGTATCAGAGCTAGGTTGGAGGTTTTGAATAAGATCCATAAACTTAAGAAGATTTGGGCTCGTTAGGGTTCGTGAAAATTTATTGCATTTCTATTTTCACAACCCTGTTATGTAATAATTTTCGACCCTGTTTATTATGTTAAAACCTGAAAATATCACTAGAATAATGTTCACCATTAATTAAGGAAACCATGGGATTTGAGTTTGCGTGATGTGGAATACGATAACTGTAGTTATGGTTATTTTATTTAACATATACCCACTATTTCGAGGATGGTAGTTAGTGATGTAATTAAAGAGTTAATTACGGTTGTTAGATTCTTGAAAATGCATAATTATCACTTGGGTTCTATTTTAAATCAAATTGACGAACAAAATAAATTTAATTTGCATTAATTGGATTTAAATTGATCGAGTTATATTGATTTTAGGAGAACTTGATCAATAACCTTGTGATTGTCATTCAAATAAATTAATGAAGATTAATTGTTAATTTTCTAAAATGATCATTTATAATTATTGGTGAAATATTTAAAGATGATAATTATTTCCTTGAATGACATTTCACTAATCAAAATGATAAGATAGTTGATCTTGATCAGAAATTATTAATATGAAATCACCAACAAACATTGTTTTCATGAAAAACTCTAGTTTATGCTACAATAGTTGTAGGATAGATTTTACATGCAAAATCCTATTGCTTGAATAGGATTGGGGATTTGTTTACCAAATCTCGTTATAATATTATCAAAATGGTTTTGATGAATATTATATGGTATAACTTCAGTTGAAAATCGATGATCATCTCAAATACATGGTAATCGATTTGACATTATCCTAACCTGAGGCAGATATGGTGTATAGTCGGGGAACACTGGGATCCTAGGTTGCACCGTGTATGGTCTGACCCACTCCCATTGGTACTGACCATCACAACGGGTAGGGAAGGGATAATGTTAGAAAGATCATGATGTATTTTTCTAATTATTAAAATTCGAATAATACATATTTTAAGATTATACCATCCATTCAAGTAACAAAAGAAGTTTGTTGGTTGATTAAATTGGATTAATAATTGATTTAATATGATTAAATTAATTATGTCCAATTAAAAGCACTCTATTATGAATATATGTGCATTTCCCTTGGAAGAATTAATTACATGAATAGGATTCATGGTAATTAATTAAAATTTGAATATGAGGTGGAGGATCACATAAGTGACATCCATTATCTCCTGTTAAGACAAAAGGTTTTATCTCCAGGGGTTGTATATAGGAGATGCATGTCCGAAGTGACAACTCCTCATAGAATTTCACCTGAATCGGGCCTTTTGCTTCTCGAAAGAGTATGGTTGTATGTGTAGTGACCCTAGTATCGGTTCCTCATATTAGTGGGGCGATATTGGATTGCGCATAACGAGTATTAAGCATATTGACGGTTGGTTCAATTAATAACGGGTCAACATCACCTTAGGGGTGGTGGACCTGGGTGTTAAAGACTGAATTGGGAAATGCAAGTTGGACTTGCAAGGTGGAATGAGTTCCCGCTTCTTTTTATCTAAGTTACAGTTTCTCATATTATTGGGATGTAACAAGGATAAGAAAGGAGATCACATATCTTGCTAGAGATATAACGGTAAGTATATCTCTTACTTTGAAAGTAATTAAGGGAATGAATTTTCAAAGTCGACAAGGCAAGACTAATTTGATTAAAAAAAGTCCTTAATCAAAGAATTTAATACGAATATAAAATTCATTATATGTTCTAATATAGTGTATTCTTATATTCAGATAATGAAGTCCATGAACCCTCTCAGCAGGCTTCTGGAGGTCAACCAGTTGACCGGACCAAATTATTCGGATTGGATCCGTAATTTGGAACTTGTTCTCTCGGCTGAGCGCATAAGTTATGTACTCATAGAGGACAAACATGAAAGCCCTAAGACGAAGGAAGAAAAGTAATACAATGACAAGTATGACGAATATCATATCTTGCCTAGATGCTATATCCTGGGTTCACTCTCCATTGTTCTTCAGAAGCAACATGTGGAGATGAGCACATGCCAGGAGATAATGCAGAATCTGAAAGATATGTTTGATGACATCAACCATACCCAGTGTTATAATATTATGAAAGAACTCGTCCACTGCAGGATGCAGGAGCGGACTTCAGTCCGAGAACATGTACTCAAAATGTTTGGGTACTTGTCTGAGCTGGATACCCTTGGGGCAAATATGGATACAGACATGCAAGCTGACTTCATTCTACTGCCTTTGCCCAAGTAATTCCATAATTGTGTGGTTTCATTCTACATGAATAAGTTTGACTTGACCAATGCTTGACTTCTTGCTGCATTAAAGTCTGCAGAAGATGTAATGAAGAAACATGATCCTCTGGCAGTGCAATGGTTGCACAGGTCAAAGGGAAGCACGGTCGGAAGCATGGTTCTCGGAAGGGCCCAACCCAGAAGAGAAAGAAAAAAAATCAAGGAGTTGGTTTATCTTCTAGTGCTTCCACACTGATGACATCGAAGAAGACAGAAGTCTGTCACCACTGCAAGAAGCTGGGGCATTGGAAGCGTAATTGTCCAGACTACCTGAAGTCAGTCGGCAAAGGTAAAGTCCCAGCAGGTATGAAATCTAACGTCATCATTGAAATTAGTTTTCTCATTGGATGAGAAGGTAGTTGGGTAGTAGATTCTGGTGCTTTTGTTCATGTATTCAATTTGTTGCATCTGTTTCAGGAAACTAGGAATCTCGAAGAAGGGGAGATGGTTATCTGGATGGGATCTGATGCAACTATTGCATAAGTCACCGTCGGGACATGCAGACTATCATTATCTAGTGGGAGAATCCTTTTACTTAAAGAGTGCCTTTATGTACCAGAAGTCAGAAGGAAACTTATACCTGTTCCTAAGCTTGTTAGAAGCGGATATTCATTCATGTTCTGTAATAAATTAGTCATAAGTCAATATAATAGACATATTGCTGATGGCATTTTGACTTCTGGTGGACTATAAGAATTATGCATTGGCGAATCCGTCATGAATGTTATTACCACTAATAAAAACCCTAAAAGAACCAGGGAGGATGATTCTATTGTGATTTGGCATCAAAGACTTGGCCATTTATCTGTTGATAGGATCAATAGATTGATAATGGATGTACCCTTAGATTTTCTACCAGTCCAATCTTTACCTATCTGCAAACATTGTATTCGAGGTAAAATAACCAGGATGCCCTTTCCTAACAAGGTTACAAGATGCGAGGGTATTCTTGACAAATACATACTGATGTGTGTGGTCTCTTCAGTACCGCGACACCAAATGGATTTCGATATTATTTGACGTTTATCGATGACCATTCGCGATACAGGTTTATCTTCCTTTTATGTCATAAATCTGAAACCTTTGAAAAGTTCAAAGAGTTCAAGGCTTTGGTTGAGAACCAATCAGATAGGAAGATTAAACAGATTCGATCTAACCAAGGTGGTGAGTACCTCTCAGATGAATTCAAAGAATACCTTAAAGAGAATGGAATTGTCTCCAATCTCTCTCCTCCTGGACCTCCCCAACTTAATGGTGTTACTGAAAGATGCAACAGGAATATCATGGATATTGTTCGTTCAATAATGAGTAAATCACATTCACCTCTTAGTTTATGGGGATATGCAGTAGAGACTGCAATATATATCCTGAATAAGATTCCTAGCAAGTTTATACCTAAAACTCCACACGAGCTTTTGTATGGTACCAAGCCTAGTGTAAGACACATGAGGATTTGGGGTTTCTTGGTCCATGCGAAGAACGTGGACGCAAGTAAGTTAGAATCTCACACTAGAGAGTGCTACTTCATTGTGTATGTTAGAGATGGTATTGGATACCAGCTCTATGACCTTGAGACTCAAAAGGTTTTTATCTCTAGAGATGTAAATCTTCAATCAGAATCTGAAGAAGTAAATGAAGATGAAACACCTGTACCTCTTCGAAAGAGTTCGAGGTGGTTGCACCACCAAAAAGATACTGATTCCATGTGTCAGTTGAAACTGACAATGTTCCAGTTTTATTTGATGAAGCACTTGCGGATCAAGACATGGATAGATGGATGCTAGCAATGAAGTCAGAGATTGACTCCATGCACAAGAATGGTGTATGCACCCTAGAGGATCCACCTAAAGGGATAAAACCCATTGGGTGTAAATGGATCTTCAAGAGAAAAAGGGGACTTGATGGAATGGTAGATACCTTCAAAGCATGGCTCGTGGCCAAGGATTACACACAGAGAGAAGGCATTGATTACGATGAGACGTTCTCTCCTATGGCTATGCTTAAGTCCATCAGGGCATTGCTAGCTATAGCTACATATCTTGACTATGACATCTGACAGATGGACGTCAATATGGCTTTCCTTAATGGATACCTCGAGGAGGATATCTATATGGAGCAGCCCCAGGGCTTCATAACTGAGGATAGAAAAGTATGCAAGCTAAATAAATCCATCTATGGGCTCAAGCAAGCTTCTCGTAGTAGGAACATCAGATTTGACGAAATCATAAAGAGTTATGATTTTGTTCAAAATCCTGATGAGCCTTCTGTGTACAAGAAGTTTAGTGGGAGTGCCATTGTATTCATCGTGCTTTACGTTGATGATATTCTTATCATTGGGAATGATACAGGAATAATGACCAATGTTAAGATTTGGCTATCACATACCTTCGAGATGAAAGATCTTGGAGAAGCCTCTTATATCTTGGGTCTGAAACTATTCAGAAATAGAGAAAAGAGGATTTTGGGACTATCACAATATGGGTACATTAATATGATTTTGGAACATTTCCATATGGAGAATTCCAAGAAAGGTTTCCTTCCTTTGAGACATGGTATCCACCTGTCTAAAAGAATGTCTCCTCAAACAGTTGAGGATAAGAAAGCCATGGCTGGATGCCCTAATGCATCAGTTATGGGAAGTCTAATGTACGCTATGATTATGGAGTAGCAAGCCGTTACCAATCCTGCTATGGAGAACAATACTGGAATGCAGTAAAGAACATATTTAAATATCTAAGACGAATGCAAGATTATGTCTTGGTCTATGGAGATGGTGATATCCAAGTCTTGGGATATACAGATTCTGACTTCCAGTCTGATATTGATGATCGAAAGTCGACATCAGTGTTTGTGTTCTTGTTGAACAGTGGTGCTGTAAGCTGAAGAAGCAAGAAGCAGGACACTACGACAGATTCAACAACAGAAGCCGAAGCCGAATACATAGACGCATCGGATGCTATGAAGGAGGCGGTGTGGTTGCGCAAGTTCATACTGGAACTTGGCATAGTTTCCTCTGATGCTCCCATCCCGTTGCTCTGTGATAACACAAGAGCTATTGCTCAGGCGAAAGAACCCAGTTGGCATCAAAAGAGCAAACATGTGGACAGGAAATACCACATCATTCGAGAGATTCAAAAGCGTGGTGACATCGTCATCACCAAGGTGGCCTCTTACCAAACCTCTGACACAGAAGGTTTTTGACCATCATATAACGAGTATGGGTTTAAGGATTTTACCTGAATGGTTCTGAGGGCTAGTGGGAGATTGTTAGCAATGTGATCCCGGGGCGAACCATTCCTACAATAAATGTTATTGTAATGTTTGGTATATCAATAAAAGTTATTGGTTTATTTCACTCCCTATCTAAATTAAGTGAATGAATGCACTATAAGGTCCCTCTATACAAATAGGGTTATGTGCCATGGTTGTCTTGACATCATAAAGATGTTGATTCAATTGTTGAATCATAGAGGCTGGTGCTTGGATGAATATCTAAAGAGTTAGATTGAGGACTCATCAAGCACCGTCAAGTGATCATCAAGATGTGATCTCCAGCCTGAGTGGGAGATGGCAATCCTATCTCTAAAGGCTGATATCTGACCGACCTCTTGATGTAGGTCCTCTGAATAGGAATTGATATTTGGAGGTGTCAGATTAGTTAGGTCAAAGAGTTCACTTAAGGAGATCGAGATAACCAAAGTCCTACACCATATGCTGTCGCAATATAGGCACACATCCTCTGACCGGAGACAGATGTGTTACTATAAGTCTAAGTATATGCATTTGGTAGACCAATAGGTTGATGGCCTAATCAAGGTCTATATACGGGCGAGCTGGTGTGCATATAAGGGCATATGAGTAATACGATCTCTCAAAGGGATCATACAGGTTCACTTCTGAACCGGTAGACATGATCTCACTCATGAGATATTGGGATCGATAAATTCCATGCATGGTCATCTCTCTTATGAAGCTTGACAGAATTTAAAGGTATGATATATGCTTTTGGAAAGCATATGATCGATACAAAATCCCAATGATCAAATGAGAATCTTAATGATAAACCCTGAAGGTGGCAGTCTAAAAGAGATCTATAACTTCAGGTTTATTCAAGGTCTTCCAGTATACGGGATGTACATGTGTTGGGAATATAACCATGACGCTTCCATTCCGAGGGGGTGATGAAACAGGTATGTATTTCAGTGACTCCTCTTAGTAGAGAAGTAACTTGATCTTAGTCCAAGTGTTGGACATTGATCTGAGTGAGATTCAGATGCAATGAGAAGATTAAATTTACGGACTTGATTTAATGAAGTATCTATGGGAGGTCCGTAAGATCTGTATTTGAGATATGATCTCAATGTCCAAGTCACTATAAGTGGAACAATACAATCACCCTGTCCTTTTCTCCAAGTATCCACGAAGAAAGCACACTATTCTTGATAGAGTTCAAGAATAATTCCTTTGATGAATAATGTATCCAAGCAACAAGATATTGATAATTAAAAGAGATTTAATTATCAAGAATAATATGAATGAGATTAATATTATGAGAATGATTATCCAAGATAATTAAATGAGATTTAATTATTAGGGAAATGCAGAATGTGGATAGTACTATCCATGCTATCCATAATATCAATGTATATTATAAATATGATTTATAATATATTGGAGAGATCACATTTGTCAAAAATATTTACTAATTGATTGTTAATGTGAATTGGATTCACATTAAGCAATTAATTGGAAATGTAATTTACATTTTTGTTTGGGTTGTGAATGTGATTCACATTTTTTCAATGGCAAGATTGAAATATTCGCTAATTAATTTGGAATTAATTTAGTGAATATATTTCCAATAATATTGTTGCAAATAATTAAAAGATAATGGGATTTTATCTCATAAAATAAAGAAAATAAAAACCCACCTAATGGAGAGGTGGTACCCATGAATTATTCATGGGTAAAGCCCCATCTTTTTAGGAGGAGGTTTTTATTCTCTTTATTATCTTGTGTTAATTAATTTTATTAAGTTAAATTATGTTGATGATAATGCAACATATATTAAATTTAATATAAATTAATAAGTTGTTGCTTTATTAAATAACATTGATCATGGCCATTGACTAAAAACACAAATCAATCTAACCGTTGATTTTATGTTCCCATGGATTGTGATCCATGGACTCCCAAACTACTATATAAGAGAGGACAACCCTATCCCTTTAGAACATACATTAAGTTGCTCTCTCTCCTTCTCTCATTCTCACGCCCCATCTCTCTCTAAGAGTGGCCATTTACTCTGAGTTCTTGAGAGAACTACAACCATCGCTACGTCGTCGTGCTGTCAGATCTCAATCTTCCTTGGTGGCTCTAGCACAAGTAGAAGACGTCTGATTTCATTGGATAAAATCAGAAGATTCAAGGCTTGGATCTTCATCGTGGATTGCAGGAAACATGTGTCTCATCATCGCACCCGCAAGTGGCATCTTCGTGGATCGGACTTGGGTCAGGAGGATCTCTTGCTTTAGAGATCAAGTGACCGCAGTCACACTTCAAGAGGTATTTCTAATACTTTCTGGTTAGATGAAATGGTCCAATAAATATTCTTGAGATCATGTGGTTTCATCATATGATTTAAAAATTTTAAATTCCGATGCACTGAGCAACTAGTATGACTAGTCACTCCGATCGCATTACATGCGATTATCACGCTTCCGTGATTCACTTAAGGATTTTCCCCATACCATTCAATAGATTTTTGTGCTTTGTATGAAGGCTTTAGATTGGGTTCTACTCAATGAACAAGCAACATTAAGAACACTACTTTGTACAAGGAACATGAACATAATTGAAATATTGTTTGATTATATTATAAAAATTTAACTAGTTTGAATTTAAACTGTTTACATTTCTTAATCAGTTTTACATTTAATTAAAGGTGTAGAACTCTTATTTTGATTCAATTGAACTTACTTAATTTGTGCACTCTCAAATTGCTGCAAGATGTGGTCAGAGTTTGAGATTAGATTTTTTTTATATATTATTTTGTGTATGCATTTCCTCCTCTAGAAAGTTCCAAAAAGAAAGTAGGAATTTCACCAAGTGTTGCATACAAACAAAGGAGGAAGGACCAGGACTTGTAGTTTACAACAAATAGAATAAGCAAAGAAGGAAACAGAAACAGGGATGCAGAATAGTATGAAGAGGACGCACGATATGTAGAAATCCAAATTAATCAAAGCACATTTTACTGAAAGGTTAGCCAACTACTTAGAGGGAACAAACTAATGGTTAAGTATGCATTTGTATTTTTATAAAATAACAGAGGTCAGAACTTCCTTTAATTCAGTCGAACAAATGAAAGATAGTTTGATTCTACTTGAATTTGGTGAAGACCAAGTTAGTCCTATTGAGTGAAGCTCGCCTTTGTAGAGGTTTGAAGACCCCCACTAGATTGTCACTTAAAGCTATATGGTATCACGTGAGAACTTCATTAGGTTGCCTCTAATGAGATGGCGAGGCAAGAAAATGCCTGAAGATTGGAGGATAAGCATAGAACAAAGGAGACATTCAAATTAGTTCAAATTATAGAGGTATCAAGCTGATCAGTCACACTATGAAAATTCGAGAACATGTGATCAAAAGAAAGTTGAGGTAAGTTTTCAAAAATAAAAGAAAGCCAATTCAAATTCATGATAGGTCGCTCAACTATTGAAGCCATCCATCTCTTGAAGAGAATGACAGAGATTTATAGAGTTAAAAAAAGAACTTCCATATGATTTTTATTTGTTTGGAGAAGGTATATGATTTTGTCCCACAGAAGATATTGTGGAGAATTTTGGAGAGGAGACAAGTACATGTCTTATACATTAACCTCATAATGGATATGTATGATAAGGTTCCATCTTGTGTAAGGATCCAATCTGGGAAGACTGATTATTTTGACATCAACAATGGTCTGCTTCAATGTTCAGCTTTGAGTCTATTTCTTTCTACTTTGGTTATGGACGAGTTGACAAGTCACATTCAGTATGAGATACCTTGGTGTATGTTATTCGCTGATGATATTATGTTGATTGACGGGACTAGATATGGAGCTTGAGGCCTGGAGACATGCATTGGAGACTAAAGGATTTAGTAAAAGTAGGGCTAAGATTGAATATATGAAGTGCACTTTTAATGGAAGCAATGGTGAATGAATCGAAGTGAAGATTGGTAGCGATAACATTCAGAAGATAGATTCTTTTAGATCCTTGGGATGTATTTTGCAACATGATGGAGACATTGATATATATATGTTACTAAAAGAATAAATGTATGTTGGCTAAAGTGGATATGAGCCTCTACTATTCTCTATGATAAGAAATTTCTTTTAAAAATCAAAGAAATGTTTTATAAAGCAGCTGTGATACCAACAATGCTATGTAGATATGAATGTTGGCCCATGAACCATAGACATGTACAGAGAATGGTAGTAGAAGAAATGGAAATGCTAAGGTGGATGTGTGGGCACACACACACACACACACACCAAATTAATGATGCAATCAGAAGAAAATTTGGTGTAGCTCCGATTGAGGATGAGACGTGAGAAAACTACATAAGATGATTTCGCTAATAGCAAAGGAGGTTGGTCGATGCACCCGTTAGGATATACGAGTTTTGGGATGTTGAGCCAACTAAGAGAGAGTGAAGAAGGCCCAAGAAGTGTTGCAATGTGACTATATGAAGGGATCTTTTTTGTTTTGGATCTAAGTCCAAGATTGTCCCAAGATAGATCTGAATGCATGCGAAGAAGTCATGTAGCCAACCCTAATTAATGTGGGAAAAGTCTTTGTTGTTGTCATTGTTGTTGTTGGATTACCATAAATTAGATTCATCTTATTAAGAAGAGGCTAAGTAGTTCATGTTTAAAGCATCTAGAGTCTGAATATGAGAGATACATGAGATACAATCATTTTGGAAGATGATTTTTAGCACATAAATCAAGATACCCATGCATATAATGGACTTGGACTTTGAATAGCTCATCCACCATTCTTCCTCACAACCCCTCTACCCCAATAATCACCTTCCCTAGAGATCGATTGGATCTGGCCACTATGTCACTAGAGCTTACTAGGTAGACAATTCAAAGTGGTTAATGGGACTGCAAGATCGCTTAAATGTTTTCACCCATGAATCCCTTTTTTAAACATTTTTTTGTGACACACAAAACATTAGTTCTAACCAATTTCCAATCACACGTGTGTTGAGATACGATTCAGTATCGCCTTTTCTTGGATACCAATTGGTGGGGATGAGCCATTAGAGGTGGATCTGTATGGACAATCGATCGCTGATGACATGCCTAGCAACTCGGGTTAAGTCAATAATAAACAATGGTCATTGTGACCTAAATCACCCAGCACAGCCAATTGGAAAAATATATTTAAAACCACTTAAAAGATACAATGAAAATGAATGTAAGCGGTTTTAACTATTCTTTTTACATGGTATAACAACCAGGGTCGAACACAAGGAGCACGATTTAAAAACTAAGTAGTCAAATTTCAGAATTAATTTTTTTAGTGGTTTTTGAATTTTTCTTTTTTTTTGTATTTTTGAATAAGGCACAAAGGATAAAACATACACACACCACAGTCTTTTGTATTTTTAAAAATAATAAAAATGCTCAGAAAATTCTAGAGAAAATATTTTTGTGTTTTATATATTTTAAAATATTTTTGGTAATTTTTTCAACTTTTTCTAATGGCTTTGTGATTTTCTAAAAACTAAACAGTGCAAAACAAGGCAAACAGTGCACATCCGAGAATATTTTGCAACTAAAAAATGCTTTAAGTGCCCAATATTCCTGGAAGTTATTTTATGTTAAACTTCAATGCAATATCTATAATCAGAAACTAAAATCACATTTTTTGGATTTTTTTAGATTTTCTACATTTTTTTAAGATTTTTCGTATTTTGCTATTTTTTGGAGTTTTATAAAGAGTTAATGCATGAAAATTGGTCAGAAATTAAAAGACACCACAACACACCTACAATAATTTTATTGGAATTGTTTGGCAAATTTTCGATTTTTTATGAATTTTGTAATTTCGGGCAGACAAAATAGCACAATTTTTGATTTTTTAAATATATCAAAAGGCAATAAAATTTGATGAAAAATTTATACAATGGCAAGCACTATAGCAGAGCACACACAATTTTTTTGATAATTTTTTGAATGTAAAACATTTATTCTGACGAAAATAGCAAGCAATTCTAGGTCTGGACAGTTAAGGACCAAAATGTAATTATACAGAAGTTTTCCAACAAATATAAAATAGTAAAGAGCAGGGGGGTGTCGCAATTTTACCCAAAGAACATGTGCACGTCACATGATTTTTTCCTAGCAGGGGCTTCTTTGCGATTCCTAAAAATAACCGAGGGGTTCTTCGCAATGTTCATTTTTTTGTTGAGCCCTAGGGCTTCTCTCTTGGTCCTTCGTTCTTTTTCACAAAACAGAAGGGTCGGCCGCTGCCGCCCAAGGGGACGCCGCCAATGGTCAAGGGGGCGCGCGAGGTGCACGGGCGGAGGCACGGCCTGCCGTGATTGCAAGCGGGCCGCGGGGAAGTCGATCCAAGCGGGCGGCGCGCGTGAAGATGGCAGCTGTGCCGCTGCGTCGCCCGTTGGAAAGGAAGTGCGGCCGCGGCGCACGAGGTTGCGCTCTTGGAGCGGAGCCGCTCTGTGCGGCGGTGGTCTCGGCGATACGGGGGTCGGCCAGAGGTTGGAGTGGTGCTTGCGTGTGATCGGCGGCAAGGCGCAGCCGCCGTAGCCTCTGAGCGGTTGACGGCTGGAACTGGCGGTGCTGGGCGGGAAGGGCGGCCCGTGGTGGAGCTTCCGTGCGCGGAAGCGCGGCTGAAGGCGGCCTATCTAGGCGGAGGGCGAAGGTCCGCGCCGCCGCGCTGGCCTGAAGGCTGCGAACTGCTTGAATTTTTTTTATTTTTTCAATCTGTAGGAAAATGTTAAAAAAATGTACTTTTTTTTTATATTTTTTGAACAGAAATGTAAACAGGAGCAAAAAGATTTTTTAATTGTTTTTTTAAATTTTTTTAGATGAACTTGCAAAACAAATGTTAAAGAGATAGAAAACAATTATCTTTTTTTATTTATTTCAATTATTTATCCATAAAATAGAAGATGTGAATGATGAGGATCTTGTGATATGAGAGAGAGATCCGAGTCTCCGACCACCGTACGTGGTCGGAGGTGCGTGGTTGCGTGAGATAGACGTGAACGGAGAGGTCACGATATGAGGCAAAAATTTCGTTGTTGGTCGGGAAAATGTTTGGTGGAGATTTTTGTGTTTTCTTAAGATCTAATTACTAATCAAGTGGGAATAAAAATTAGACCTACAATTTTACCTAGGAAAAACGACAGGAAATAAAAGTGGATCTCACTTCGGGTTCAGAAATGCCATGATGACCTCGACGAGGGTCGACGTGCTGTCACCGAACGTCTCGGAGGCTAGGCACCCTTCTTCAACAAGACGGCTCTCCACCAAAGATCGATCAAAGAGTGAATGAGGGAGGAAGAGCCCATTAAAAAGAGAATAAAAATGAAAAAGAGAGGTATGTACAAAAGGAGAAGGTTTTTAGTGGTCAATTAATAAAAAAAATAAATAAAATAAATAATTAATTAAATACAAATTTCGGAATTAATTAAAATAAATTAATTAAATAATTTCTAAAAATCAATTAGCCACCTTAATGGTGGTCTTCAAAGGTATGGAATAAAATCCTATATACATAGTAAGTATATAAATCAAATATTAAATACAAATTTCGTAATTAAATTAAATTAATTAAATAATGTTAGATAATTAATTTTTTGGTGATTTTTATTTAAGTAAGTTAGCTGTATACACATATTAAGTACATATAATACACTATACACATATATACATAAGGAAATAATTTATAAACACACTTTTTTTAATTTTATTATTTATATTTTATTATTTTTTAATGGAAATAATATTTACAAATATGTACATTATGCATATAAAAATAAATATAAATAAATATGTTTAATAAATAATGACAAATTACACAAAATACCCCAGAAAACCGACTTTTCAACCGTAACTCCAAAAATTATGAAACCACAACCATTTGAAAGATAATTTAATTTAGAGCATAATGAAAGTGAGTTTGGTGCAATTTGAGTTCGTATGGAGCCGGAATTGGTATTTCAATGATTGCATTGTGGCTTTATCTGAGGGTGATTAATTGTAATATATACATTATTTAGTTGACAATCATTTTTATTATTTACAAAACATTTTTATTTACAAATTTTATTTAAAAAATAATTTATTTGAGTCAAATTATGCAAAAATAAAATAGTACAAGTTTTATACAAATATACAAAGAATTTATGTACAAATTATTTTTGGATTTTTGACAGAAGACCCTATCTCCCCCTACTTTATTCCTGGTCGATCAGGTCAAGTCTTGGCCTTCTCTCAGGGTTCGGGCCAGTTTGTATTTATTGCATAAACACATCCTTTCTTTTCTTTGCTTTTTCTTTTCTTCTTTATTCTTTTATTTAAGCACAAAAGTTGTTAAAAATGCATATTTAACTAATGCATGCAAAATGGTAAAATTATGGAATTAGTGAGTATTTACAGGTGTTTGACTAAGAAGGTAAAGCTAAAATAAAAGAATAATGGCGATGAATCATGGATTCATCATTCCCCTATACTTTACCTTTGCTAGTCCCTTAGCAAACACTTATTTGGAAAATAAGTGAAAACAAAAATAAAGAAAAGAAAAAGGAAAGAAGTTAGAATAATGTTGATTTTTAAACTTATCTTCATAAAAAAGTAGTATGGAGCTCTGTCGGACCTTTGGATTATTAGTGTGTTGGAATCTTATTGAGAAATGGATTTAAAACCTAACGGCCTCTAAGTTCAACAAGACTCCTATTCAGGTCTCCCCAACAATCAGATCAGAACAAGTCAATATACACAAATTTTTATGATTATGAATTCTCACTTGTACGGTGTAAGTGGAATATAGCTCCTCATCTCAGAAGTAACAAACAAACCGCCTCTCTCAACAAGGTAACTCTAATCCCCTGGTCTAGCAACTCTTTCCTCAAGGAGCGGGGATATTCCATTCTAAGTTCAAGTACAAACAACTCAAGAAGAGGGGATGGAGAAGAGAATGGATGGTAACCAGTGTAGTTACCTATCCTTGGATGCATGACCACTGTAGCCATGTCACCCGCTGCAAGCTCACAAATATTTGACTTTGAAGCTCCTCCAGCAGATATTTTACTTTTCAATCAGGCCTTTCCACTTTTGGAGATTTTGCATTTTTTTTCTTTTTTTTGAAAATATATACAAGGTGCAGCATGTACATAAGGAGTTTTTACTCTTGAGCCAGTAGACTATCCCTCTTTTGAAGCATTATTGCAACCCCACAGCATCTTGTCTTTATACCTCAACATCACCAAACCAGGTTGAGACGTACTTTCCTCCCTAGAGGAGGACGAGAGGTTCTGCCTAGATGTACTACCCTCGTACGCTACCCCAAGCCAAAAGGTTCTGCCCCCTCACTACCTCCTCCATGAAGAGCTACGTGTAAAGTGCTTTGTCCAAGGTAAGCCACAGTCTGAAAGAATCATGCATGTGTTGTTAAATATTTTACTTAGATTTATCAAGATGACATGTGAACATAGGCTTATGGACTCAAAGAATTAAGTCACTAGGAGCTGAAAAGTCTTAACTCCAAATCTTATAAGGTTCCTCTGAAATTAAGTGGATTGAGGTCCAACTAAGCTTCATTCTTCAAATTTATTCCAGACTTAGTTTAAATGTCAATACTATCCTGAAAAATGCACATGCCAATGCAAGAAAATATGTATAATACAAAGAAAACAAAATCTTTTTGTGAAACAATTTTCAAAATTTTGAAATTTTTATGGATTTTTGAAAAAAGATGCACATGCAAAAGTTTTGTTGTTTTAATGCAAATAGTTAGAAGTATATACAAGTATATACAAATCTTCCTTTTTTTAGACAAGGGCTAGAGATTATATACACATATTTACAAAGAAGTGAGTCAATTATTTACAAGAGTCATAAGAAAGAATTTACAACTTGAGTAATTTATACAAATATATACACTGTTGGATTTATTATTATTTTTATGGATTTTTTTATTTTAACTTTTACCTTTTTATTCATTTTTTTAATTTTTATTTTTTAAATTTTTGTGATGCATATATTCCTCAAATTTATTTGAAAATAATTTTACAAATAATTTAAAAACTATAGTCCAAAATATTTTTCACACAATTTTATAATCATTTACAATCATTTGAAAACAATTTTGCAAACATTTTTCAAACAGTATATATAGATTTTCAAAGTAATTTTTTAACCATTTTTCTAAACATTTGCAAATAGTTTTACAAAATCTTTTTTTTGTACACAAAGAGAAATTTTTTTTTACAAAATCCACAATCTTTTTTTACAAAGGTTGAAAATATTTTTCAAATAGTTTTCAAAATATTTTTTCAAATAGAATTTCAAACTACTTTTAAAATATTTTTCAAAATATTTTAACCTGACTTATTAGTCAGTATGTATAAGAAAACATTTTGAGGAACTTTCTGCATCTTTTTATTAGTTTTTTTACCAGTATTTACACAATATTTTAGCCATATTAAAAATATGAAAGTACGAGTTATGGCTAAAGTATATATACAATATATACGACACCCCCTATACTTAGCTCAAACTATGTCCTCATAGTGATCAAAGAGCTGGAAATAAAGAAATAACTCGTGCTACGTATAGAAAAGAGAAAAGAATAGTATACTACAAAGATGAATAAGAGAATATAATCAATAGAAGTCGGTGATCCCCCTATACTTAAGATCAAGTAATCCTAAGTATAGAAAACTATACACACGGGGAAAACTGAGGAGTAGAATGTACTGGGTTTACCCCCCCCTATACTTAGGGTAAAATATACCTATGTATAGGCAGCAAAACATAGGTAAAAAGAATTAAAAGAATAATCACAAGTCTGTCTCAATATCCAAGTCACTATACATGGAACAATACAATCGCCATGTCCTTATCTCCAAGTATTCACGGAGAAAGCGCATTATCCTTGAAAGAGTTCAGGATAATTTCATTGTTGATATGTGTATCCGAGCATTGAATTAATGGATAATTAAATGTGATTTAATTATCATAAATAATGTGAATTTGATTCATATTATGGAGAGAGTTATCTTAGATAATTAAATGTGATTTGATTATCAAAGATGTGAATAATATGATTGTGATTCATATTATCTGGGCACAAGAGAATAGAGATCCAAGATGATTAAATGTGATTTAATTATAATGGATATGAATAATGTGGATAGCAATATCCATATTAGTCATATATATTTTAAATGTGATTTATAATATATAAGAGAGAGCTATTTGTAATTTACATTTATTAATTAAATGTTGATGTGAATTGGATTCACATTGGACATTAAATTGAAAATGTAATTTACATTTTGGTTTGTTAATATGATTCACAAAATTCCAATGGCATGATTGCAATGTTCACAAAATAAATTGGATTTAATTTTGTGAAATAATTTTCAATAAAGTTGTTGCAAATATTGGAGAAATTAATGGGATATTGTATCTCATGGAATAAAAGGAGAAGGAGCCACCTTCCTTGTGTGGAGGGTGGACGACCACATTTCCTACATGGAATATGGTGGCCGTCCACCCCATTCATGGAAGGAGGCTTGCCTCCTTTCCTATTTCTTCAATGGAGATTGATTTTATATAAATCACGGCGAGCCATTATGTAATAAATGTTATTGCGAATATCATTCCCTGATCTCAGATGAAGAATGAATAATTTGCATAATAGATCCCTTAGTACAATTAGGGTTATGTACCATGGCCATCTTGATGATCATACAACTATTGATTCAACTATTGACTCATAGAGGCCAGTGCTTGGATGAACATCTAAAGAGTTAGATTGAGGACTCATCAAGCACCGTTAAATGATTGTTAAGAGATGATCTCCAGCCTGAATAGGAGATGGCAGAGTAGGAGATGGCAATCCTTTCTCATTTAAGCTGATATCTGATCGACCTCTTGATGCAGGTCCTCTGCATAGGAATAGAGATTCGGAGGTGTCAGATTAGTTAGGTCAAGGAGTTGACTTAATGAGATCGAGATAACCAAAGTCCTATATCGTATGCTGTCACGATACATGCATGCATCCTCTGACCGAAGACAAATGTGTTGCTATGTGTTTGAGTATATACATTTGGCAGACCAATAGATTGATGACCTAACCAAGGTCTATACACCGGCGCGCTGGTGTGCATATAAGGACATATGAGTAATACGATCTCTCAAAGGGATCATACAGGTTCAGTCACTAAACCGGAAGACATGAGCTCACTCATGAGATATTGGGAAGAATCAAATTCCGTGCGCACGGTCGTCTCGCTTTGGTAGCTTGACTGAATTTGTTAGTTTGATATATACTTTTGGAAAGTATATGATCAAGACCTAGGTATGATATATGCTTTTGGAAAGTATATGATCGATAATGACTCCCAATGATCGAATGAGAAACTTACAGATAAAACCATGAAGTAGACAATATAAAGTTGATCCAATACTTCGGGTTTATTCTGAGTCTTCCAGTATGCAGGATGTACAGGTATTGGGAATACCTGAGGGTGATGTGATCATAAACGATTGTATAACCATGACACTTTCATTCCTAGGGAGTGATGAAACGACTCTGGATTTTAGTGACTCCTCTCAATAGAGAAGTAATCTGATCTTGGTCCAAATGTTGGACATTGATCTGAATGTGATTCAGATGCAATGAGAAGATTAGAGTTACGGTCTTGATTTAATCAAGCATCTATGGGAGGCCCACGATTTGGATTTGAGATACGATCTCAATATCCAAGTCACTAAACGTGGAACAATACAATCACCCTGTCCTTATCCTAGTATTCACTGAGAAAGTGCGTTATCCTTGAATGAGTTCAGGATAATTTCATTGTTGATATTATATATCCGAGCATTGAGAGAATGGATAATTAAATATGATTTAATTATCATGATTAATATGAATTCGATTCATATTATAAAGAGAGTTGTCTTAGATAATTAAATGTGATTTGATTATCAAAGATGTGAATAATGTGAATGTGATTCATATTATTTGGGTACAAGAGAAAAAGAGATCCAAGATAATTAAATATGATTTAATTATCATGGATGTGAATAATAAGGATAGCAATAACCAATTATTCATAATATATTGTAAATGTGATTTATAATGTATTAGAGAGAGCTAATTATAATTTATATTTGTTGATTAATTATTAATGTGTATTGGATACACATTGTGTAATTAATTGAAACTGTAAATTATATTTTGTTTAGGGTTGTGAATGTGATTCACAATTTTTTAATGGCAAGATTGTAATATTCTCAAAATTAATTGTGAATTATTTTTGAAGAATAAATCACAACAAAAAAGTTATTGGATAAAAATAATGGAGATTTCCATGGAGATATGCAATCTCATGAAATCTCATGAGATTGCCCTCCCATATGGAATGTGTGGGCGGCACCCAATTCCTATTTGGAATGGGTGGCCATCTACCTTGAATGTACATGGAGATGTAATCTCCATGTATATTCTCTCCTTATTTGTTGGTGTAATTTAGGATTGACTTATATTTGATTTTGTCAAATATATTTTAATCTAAATTAGATCATAATTTGTTGGCTTTTACCAACAACAATCTTGACCATTGGATTGGACATAAATCAATCTCATCCAATGATTTTATGTGTCCCATGGATTGAGATCCATGGATCCCAAAACCCTATAAGAGGAGATGCACCCCTTTGCTCTTCTTTACACAATGCTTGAGAAACACATCTCACTCTCTCCTTCTCTCTACATGACAGCCCTCTCTCTCCCTCTCATGGATGTCCACCATGGACGCCCTAGAGAGGTTCTTCATCATCGCAGCGTCGTCATTATGCTGCCCGATTCTTTGCTCGTGGATTTCCGTCTCCTTCTGTGCGCCTCGCTCGTGAAGAAGATGTTGAATCTCGTGTGTCGAGATCAGGAGCTCCACCGCTTAGATCATCAACATGGATTGCGAGAAGCACGCGGTTCATCCCCGCACTCGCAAGCGTCTCCTCCATCGGATCAGACTTGAGACAGGAGGTCTCTTCGTTTAGAGACTCGATCGCAACCACGCTTCAAGAGGTAATCCTATTACTTGTTTGTGGTTTAGACAAAACGATCCGAGAAGTGTTCTTGGATCATGTGGTTTCGTCGCATGATTTTTTTTTAATTTCCGCTGCATTGAACAACTAGTTCGACTAGTCGTTCTTCGTCGTATTCGATACGATGCTCACGCTTCCGTGATGTGCTTGAGGATTATACCATATCCTTCAAGTGGTATCAGAGCCTTAGGTCGGTGTTTTTGGATACGATCCATTAACCGAGGACGACTTGGGTTCATTAGGGTTTACGAAAGTTTTCTTGCATTTCAATTTTGCATCTCTGTTTTGAGATTATTTTTGGCACTATTTAAATTGTTTGAA
The DNA here is from genome assembly GCA_037367405.1 of Ottelia alismoides. Classification (NCBI taxonomy): domain Eukaryota; kingdom Viridiplantae; phylum Streptophyta; class Magnoliopsida; order Alismatales; family Hydrocharitaceae; genus Ottelia; species Ottelia alismoides. The sequence goes on from JAZKJV010005014.1 coordinate 1,005,969, forward strand.
TACGAAAATAATAATTGTATTTTGTTCTCCATTGAATGAGGAAACAGTAAGATCTGAGTTTACGTGATTTTGATTCCGTTTGCTCAAGTTATGCTCATTTTAGTTAACATGTATCCATAGTTTTGGGGACTACGAATCTCATGAAACGCCTTGAAATGTGTGCAAATCACTTAGGTTCTGTTGTAAATCAAATTAGAAAACTTTAGGAACTTACTTTTCTTAATTTGGATTTAAATTGATTGAGATATGGTATTTTTAGTAAGTGAGGGTCACTGCTGGAAATACTTTCCTAATCAAGAACCTTGTGATTGTCATTTAATCAATTGGTGAAATTAAATTGTTTAATTTCCTGGAATAATTGTGCATAAATAGTTGTGAAATATTTGATGATAATTATTTCCTTAAATGACATTACCTTAACCAATAATTGATTAGATGTAATCTAGATCACTAATTGGTTACATGATCTACATTCCAACAAACGTGTTGCTCAAATAGGATTTGGGATTTGTTTGGAAAATCTGATTATAATGTTAATCAACATTGTTTTGATTATTATTATATAGTATAATTTCGGTTGAAGAACCGATGGTCATCTCAAGTACAAAGTGATCTATTTTGTATTATCCTTTCCCGAGGTGGATATGGTGTCTAGTAGGAGAGCATTGGGGTAGCGGGTTGCAACGTATGTGGTCCGTCCCACTCTCGTCGGTACTGGCCATGACAGCGGGTAGGGTTAGTATAATGCTTAAGAAATCATGATGTATTTCTAATTATTAAAATTCGAAATAATACGTATTTGAGATAATACCATAATTCAAGTAACAATTAAAAATGTTTGTTGGATATTAATTGGATCATTAATTTAATATGATTGGATTAATTGGAATCCAATTAAAATTAAAACATTCTATTATGAATAGAGATGTTATTTCCCTTGGAATAATTAATCAATATGATTCATAATGATTAATTAGAATTTAAATATGATATGGAGGATCACATAAGTGACATCCATGGTCTCCCGTCAAGGCGGAGGATTTCATCGCCCGGGATTGTATGCATGAGACACCTCTCCGAAGTGACAGCTCCTGTATGCAAGCGCATCTGGATCAGGCTCTTCGCTTCTCGAAAGAGTAAGGACATATGTGTAGTGACCCCAATATCGGGTCCTCATATTATTAGGGCGATATTGGATTGTGCATAGCGAGTTGTATTCCTGTTGACTGTTGGTTCAACTAATGACGGGTCAACATTGCCTTAGGGGTGGTGGGCCCGGGTGTTAAAGACCGAATTGGGAGATGCAAGTTGGACTTGCAAGGCAGAATGTGTTCCCGCTTCTTTTTCTCTGAGTTATAGGTTCTCTTATTATTGGGTTGCAACAAAGATAAGGAAGGAGATCCCAGATCTTGCTTAAGGTATTGGTAAGTATATCTCTTACATTGAAAGTGATTAAGGGAATGAACTTTCAGTGTTGACAAGGCAAGACAACTTTGATATAAAAGTTCCTAAATCAAATTTAAATATATGCACTTACGCAAATTTCTTATTTCAGATAATCCTTCATTAAACCCACTCAATGTTATACTCAATAATAACCAGTAAAATATCATGGATTGGACTCATGATCCAGATATTGTACTTGCATTGGACACATAATGTATGTGGTTGCAATGTGCAAGTTTCCTCATAATATTGAGGAATGACAATTAAATAGATAATAGGACTACAACCCTAGGGTTTGTATGTCTCTATAGTCTTGATCTCATCGGATGTACTTTGGAAGTGACATGTCGATGATAATCGCAATTGTCTATTAATCCTTATAAAATCTAAGAAGATATTCTGGCATACATATGTTCTCTTGACATTTATCATGAATGAGATGGTTCACTACATCATGCATAATGATGGCTCTATTAAGATGATGTATTCAAAATGTTTGAATACCTACCTGAACTAATGTTTTAAGAGTCTAGATGGATGTAGACATGATGAGTGTCATTATTCTACTGTCTATACTCTATTCATTCATGAAGCTTCATAATATTTATATTGTATGAATTTAATGAAGCATGTATAAATGTCGAAATGCTCTTACATTGAATTCTTTTTGAATTTAACATAAGATATCCTTAGTCTTAAGCAATGGTTGTTTATAGATAAAGGGAGCGCAGTGGAAGCATGCGTCAGACCCAAGATGAGAAGGATAGTCAAAGAGTTGACCATACTTCTGTGACTTCCATATGACATCCAAAGAGTTGGATGAATGCCAATACTGCAATAAGTTGATTTGTTGATAGTATGACTATCAAGTCTGTCTAGAATCCTTAGAGAAGGACTCGGATAGAGCATCGGAATAATCTACATAAATCATTGATATTGACTTGCTTATTGAATAAGATAAAGTCTTGTAATTGTATCTCAACCTTCTAATGACACTTGAAATTGGTTGCATATATATATTAGAAGATTACAAATTTGATCTTAAGGTTTATAAGTTATCCACATGGATATTGATGCAATTGCTGCAACAATCTCTGTTGGATTGATAGACTTGTTAATTTCAGTGGGAGAGCTCTTAGTCTTAGAGAATGTCTCTATGACCTAGATATAAGAATACACTCATTGTTTGTTTCTAACTGTTGGAAATAAACATTAATTCTGAGATAGAACTATCATAAAGAGTTATGGTGGATATATTTCAGATAGTAATCTAACATCTAGTGGACTCCACAAAATTAGAAAATTAATGAATGGTTCATTAAGATTTCTAATACTGAAAATTAAAACCTTTATAAGATCATTTGGAGGATGAAGATCATTTGACAATGATCTAGCATCAAGCCTTGGACATTTGTCTATTGATTTGATCAATAGAATAGTAAGAAATGAAACTTTAGAATGTTTAAAATTTCAAAATTATATACTTATGAATATTGTATTCAAAGTAAAATGTCCAATATACCCTTCTTTGGGAAAGGTGTAAGATGTCAAGGTATTCAGGATCTCAGACATATTGATGTATGTGGATCATCTATATCATAGTAAACATTATGGATATGTGATATCTATTGATGATTATGTATGATATGAGATTTATTCTCTTCACCTAAGAAACCTTTGAAATGTTTAAAGATTTCATTATTTAGGTTTACCAATGTTTGAAGGAAGATAAAATGAATTTGATCTAATCTAGGTAGCAAGTACCTATTAGATAAATTCAAAGAATACCTTATGGATATATGAATATCATTTCTATCTCAACTCTCCTAACACACCTTAACTCAATAGAGTTATAGGGAGATGCAATTGGATCATGTGTGACATGATCTTATCAATGATGGATTTTAGCATAATTTCCTCTTAGTTTCCAGGTATATATGTAGTAGAGACTACATTATATATCCTTGATAAGATTCCATGCAAGTAAGCTGGAATTGAGCACTAGAGAGTGTAGCTTCATTAGGAAAATAAAGGATGGTATTGGATACCTACTTTATGACCTTGAGATTCTTAAAAGATCTCATCTCTAAGAATATGATTCTTAAAGGATGACTCTCTTGAGAATCAAGAAGAAAATAAAGTGTAGGAACTCATTTAATCTTGAGAAGATAATGAGGCTCCTAAATTGGAAACTAAAAGGATAATTAAAGATGAAACAGTAATACCTATTCAAATGAGTTTGAGGATGTACTCCATGTGTTAGTTAAGTCTGACAATGATCAGGCTTCATGTGATGAAGCTTCTGAAGATCATAGCATGGATAAATGGATGTTAGCAATAAAAGTCTAAAGTAGACTTCATATACAAGTGTTGTATATGGACCCTCGAGGATCCACCTATATGGGTAAGACCCATAAAGGTGTAAATGGATCTTCAAGAGATGTAAGTCAAGATTCCATTCCTCTATGAATACCTCTCTGAGGATATTCACATGAAGTAGCCCCAGGGCTTCATGGTTGAGGAAAGCAAGGTGTGCAAGCGAAAGAAATCCATCTATGGACTCAAAATAAGATTCTTGAAGTTGGACCATAAGATTTGATGAAATTATAAATGTTATGATTTCAGATAAAATCTTGATGAGCCATGTAAAGCTTAGTGGGAGTGCCTTTGTGTTCATCGTGCTAAATGTAGATGATATCCTAATCATTTAAAATGATATAAGGATAATAATAATAAGTGTTTTCTAATCTGGTTGTTCCAAAACTTGAGATATGATCTCAAAGATACCTCTTGGATCTTAGTCATGAAGGTGTTCAGAAGCAAAGAGAAGAGGATATTGGGACTTTCACATTTGTAGTACACCTTGGACATATTCCATTCTTAGAAATTCCAAGAAAAGCTTCCTTCCCTTAAGATATGGTACTGACCTATCTAAAGGGATAGCACCTCAATGAGTTGAGGAAGTGAATGCTAGAACTGCTTGCACTTGTGCATCAGTTACGAGAAGCTGAGTGTATGCTAGACGTGTACAAAAGCCAGATATCTTCCATGCAGTGGGAATAGTAAAGTGTTGCTAATCCTACTATGGAGATAAAACACTTGATTGCAGTAATAACAATATCTTCATAAAGGACAAGATTTTTGAGATAGTGATGTCAAAGTCTTATCTTCAAGAACTTAAGACTTTATAGATAGAGATCTAAAAGGTCTTAACTGTGGATACCTTAGGAGATAGAGATCTCCAGGAATAAGAGTATTCTGATAAGGATTATAGAAATACTGGTTATAACAATTATTAAGCTATAGTGTCAAGGACACTATAATTGCTTTAACAAGATTGAGTATTGGTTGCATGAGATGCAACATTCGCATTAGATGCGAGCACTGTTACTGGGGATATGCAAGTGCCGTAAACGGACTTGGCGTAGTCTTGCGGGAATAGAGTAACTGATCAGCTTACCTAGCTATTTTCTAAATAGCCTATGATTGTCACATGAGTGTGGGTTTAAATGATTAGCCCATTAATGGCTCTTTGGGCTAGTGGGAGATTATTGGAAATGCGAGCCCACGACGAACCATTATGCAATAAATGTTATCGCGAATATCATTCCCCGATCTGAGATGAAGAATGAATAATTTACGTAATAGATCCCTTAGTACAATTAGGGTTATGTACCATGGCCATCTTGATGATCATACAGTTGTTGATTCAACTATTGAATCATAGAGGCTGGTGCTTGGATGGATATCTAAAGAGTTAGATTGAGGACTCATCAAGCACCGTCAAATGATTGTTAAGAGATGATCTCCAGCCTGAGTAGGAGATGCCAATCCTTTCTCATTTAGGCTTATATCTGACCGACCTCTTGGTGCAGGTCCTCTGCATAGGAATAGAGATTCAGAGGTCTCAGATTAGTTAGGTCAAGGAGTTGACTTAATGAGATCGAGATAACCAGAGTCCTATATTGTATGCTGTCACGATACAGGCATGCATCCTCTGACCGGAGACAGATGTGTTGCTATATGTTTGAGTATGTACATTTGGCAAACCAATAGGTTGATGAACTAACCAAGGTCTATACACCGGCGTGTTGGTGTGCATATAAGGACATATGAGTAATACGATCTCTCAAAGGGATCATACAGGTTCAATCACTGAACCGGAAAACATGAGCTCACTCATGAGATATTGGGAAGAATCAAATTCCGTGCGCACGGTCGTCTTGCTTTGGAAGCTTGACTGAATTTGTTGGTTTGATATATACTTTTGGAAAGTATATGATCAAGACCTAGGTATGATATATGCTTTTGGAAAGTATATGATCGATATCGACTCCCAATGATCGAATGAGAAACTTACTGATAAAACCATGAAGTAGACAGTATAAAGTTGATCCAATACTTCGGGTTTATTCTGAGTCTTCCAGTATGCAGGATGTACAGGTATTGGGAATACCTGAGGGTGATGTGATCAAAACGATTGTATAACCATGACGCTTCCATTCCTAGGGAGTGATGAAACAGGTCTGAATTTTAGTGACTCCTCTAAGTAGAGAAGTAAACTGATCTTGGTCCAAATGTTGGACATCGATTTGAATGTGATTTAGATGCAATGAGAAGATTAGATTTACGGTCTTGATTTAATCAAGCATCTATGGGAGGCCCACGATCTGTATTTGAGATACGATCTCAATATCCAAGTCACTATACGTGGAACAATACAATCGCCTTGTCCTTATCTCCTAGTATTCACGGAGAAAGCGCATTTCCTTGAATGTGTTCAGCATAATTTCATTGAGAAAATGGATAATTAAATGTGATTTAATTATCATGATTAATATGATTTCGATTCATATTATAAAGAGAGTTGTCTTAGATAATTAAATGTGATTTGATTATCAAAGATGTGAATAATGTGAATGTGATTCATATTATTTGGGCACAAGAGAAAAAGAGATCCAAGATAATTAAATATGATTTAATTATCATGGATGTGAATAATGTGGATAGAAATATCCAATTATTCATAATATATTATAAATATGATTTATAATGTATTAGAGAGAGCTAATTATAATTTATATTTGTTGATTAATTATTAATGTGTATTGGATACACATTGTGTAATTAATTGAAAATGTAAATTATATTTTATTTTTGGTTGTGAATGTGATTCACAATTTTTAATGGCAAGATTGCAATATTCTCAAAATTAATTGTGAATTATTTTTGAAGAATAAATCACAACAAAAAAAAGTTGTTGGATAAAAATAATGGAGATTTCCATGGAGATATGCAATCTCATGAAATCTCATGAGATTGCCCTCCCATATGGAATGCGTGGGCCGTACCCATTTCCTATTTGGAATGGGTGGCCGTCCACCTTGAATGTACATGGAGATGGAATCTGCACGTATATTCTCTCCTGATTTGTTGGTGTATTTTGTGACTGATTTATATTTGATTTTGTCAAATATATTTTAATCTAAATTAGATCATAATTTGTTGGCTTTTACCAACAACAATCTTGACCATTGGATTGGACATAAATCAATCTCATCCATTGATTTTATGTGTCCCATGGATTGAGATCCATGGATCCCAAAACCCTATAAAAGGAGAGGCACCTCTTTGCTCTTTTTTACACAATGCTTGAGAAGCACATCTCTCTCTCTCTCTCTCTCTCTCTTTCTCTCTACATGACAACCCTCTCTCTCCCTCTCTTGGCCGTCCACCATGTATGCCCTAGAGAGCTTCTTCATTGTCGCAGCATCGTCGTTATGCTGCCTGATTCTTTGCTCGTGGATTTCCGTCTCCTTCGGTGCGCCTCGCTCGTGAAGTAGAAGTCGGATCTCGTGTGTCGAGATCAGGAGATCCACCGCTTGGATCATCAACATGGATTGCGAGAAGCATGCGCTTCATCCCCGCACTCGCAAGCGTCTCCTCCGGTGGATCGGACTTGAGACAGGAGGTCTCTTCATTTAAAGACTCGATCGCAACCACGCTTCAAGAGGTAATCCTATTACTTGTTTGTGGTTTAGACGAAACGATACGAGAAGTGTTCTTGGATCATGTGGTTTCGTCGCATGATTTTTTTTTAATTTGAGCTGCATAGAACAACTAGTGCGACTAATCGTTCTTCGTTGTATTTGATATGACGCTCACGCTTCCTTGATGCGCTTGAGGATTATACCATATCCTTCAACATCTCCCCTATACTTAGGGTAAAGTACACCCTAAGTATGGAATGATCATGAGATGAATATGGGGTGTGAGAAAGAATTTATGATATGGACAAATGGATCTATACAGATGTGATCAATGTTGAGATGCCTCTCAACAAGCGCTAGAATTTACGCCCATAGCAGAGCACAAATGTTAGGACAACACAGTATCGAGGTTCAAGATGACATCTGTAAGGCGAATCCCGTACTATCGTTGCAATCTCAGTGGGAGAAGAACAACGAGATCAACAGTATAAGTGATGACACCCAGGTAATCAATCAGGCGGGTGTATGCTACTGGGTAAAGATATGGGCAGATGAAATCGGGCTCCGATAGCACAAAAGAAATCGTCGGCTCAAGATCTGTTTGAAGTGAAAGGGAAAAGACGAAGAAGTCGAACATGGAGAAGGAAGGATCTGTCAGTGAATCCTCCACGTTAATCACAGTCTCAAAAAAGTACGGAAGGTCATGACTAGGAGACTCACTAGAAAGGCTGTTATCTGATGCATATAATGTAGAAAAATCAGTGAAATCATCGAATACCATAAAGATTGGATCATCCTCGCGAGGGTCGTTGAGGAGAGAAACCTCAAACTCATTATCAGAAATATCAACATATTCGGTCTCGTGATCCGACAGATCGGATGCACTCCCAGAAAGTGAAACTGAGTACACAGGGTTCGTGGCATCCTTCCGCAGATAACCCTCGGGGAGTAATGTCGAATCATCAGGGAACTTGGGATCTATGCTATCAAATATCATGTACTCCAAAATTGTATTGACTTCATCAAATCGGTGGACATAAGACTCAAATATGGGACTATCAAGGTCTGTCAAATCAAAAATCAGTCCCTCATCAAGCTCTCTCTGCTGAGATCAATCCCTCATCAAGCTCTCTCTGTTGAGATGAATCCAAGTATATCTTTGAATATGAGAAGATATTCTGAAGAATAGACACTGAATCAACTGTGTATGGACACTGGAATGACTCAAAGGATGGTTGAGATGTGGGCTCCTCCTCTATTTCTTGGGATACTAGCAGATCAAGAATCCTACAATCATCAATGTGGAAGTGCGAGACTGGATCGAACTCTGGTTGTAAATCCAATGGAAACTCGACGAATTTTCGACTCTCGGAACTCACAGTGGTAGTCAACACATCCATCAAATGAGAAGTAGTAGCATCCATATCATCTTATTTGTGTGTGTTGTCAAGATTGGCATGATGTGTCGCACACTTAACATGTGTCATATCTCCCTTGTGTGTCGCCTCTAATAAATCATCATGTGAATATGGAATGTCTAAAGGTGTATCCAAGATGGTCTCAACTAAATCCAGGTCGGGACAGTTCTGTGAACCACCACACGAGGTAATGGCATATGTAATATGCTCTGCGGTACTCACCGTCATGGCGATGTGGATAAGGTCAGTCATCGAAAATCCATGATCTGGAAATATCCTAAAAAGATTACGTAACCTCAACCATGAATCTATCAATGGCTCCTGGGGGTCAACTGCAAAATCACGAATACAAGACCGCATCATCTCTGCTCTACACTGGGGGTAAAATCTCTGCAAAAATAGCAATCGTATATCTCCCCACGTAGAAATCTTCCTTCCCAATCATCTATTCCAACTCTTGTCTTTACTATGAAGTGTAAATGGGAAGGTAATTAGCATCATGTCCTCAGAAGTGATGTCCGAATATGATCGTGATTCACAAATATCCTCAAACTCATCGATATGCAAATATAGTTCCTCGTGCACTTCCCCTGAAAATTTCGACAGTATATCAATGAACTCTAAATCCAGAATGAAGGGTCTCAAAGTAGAAGCGGACTGTGCTTTCCGATCTTGGTATTCATCCATCATCCCGGGATAGAAGTCATCTAAAGCATGCAACTGCCCCATTTGATCCCCTATGGATTGCACTCTCATCTCAACAAGGTAATTGCCCGGGTTTTGTATCTGGTCAATCTGGTATCCTCGGGTTTCACTCATAGCATGTCTCAAATGGGAGGGTGGGTAAGGAGAACATGGGAAATCGGACGGAGTTCCGACCTCCCAAGAGAATGGGCGGGAATGATGGGTATGAAATGTAGAAGCCGCAAAATCAGCCTAGAATGGAATGCGACCCATCATGAAGAGAAGGAAATGAAGGGAGGGAGTGTGGGATAGTAGAAAGAGAGATAGAAGGGAGGGAGAAAGAGATAGAAAGTGACTTCTGATGATTCAAAGAATGATCGTAACCGACTCACACCAAAGACATTCAAACACAAGACAAACCCCCAATTCACCAACTCTACGCAATGCGAAGACCGTGAGATTTGGTCTTTTATCTTTTTAATTTTAGAGTTTAGTGATAAGACAAAGTTGTAAAAACACTTAGGAGGCTTTAATAGGATTTGGGTACTACTCCTTAGTGTGTACGCGAGCGAGTAAAAGCGCAAACAATGAGGGGATTTCTCTCCCAATACAATGGTGAATAAATTACGTTTGATTTTACGGGTCAAGTTCAATTAGCAGTCTCAATTTTTAATTTTTGATTTTCTATTTTTTTGGACTTTTTCAAAGATAACGCCTAAGGAGCTTTCTGATTTCCTCTGTGATTAATTTGAGTCCAAAAATGGGGGGAGGAAGTCGAAAAGCCAATGCACGGTCAAACACAATGATGCATGCAGAGATAGAAAATGCGTACTTTACTCCAACACTCTACATGCAATATGATCGATGCTTAAATTAAATACTGAAAGTAAACTAGCTATATGATGCACGTGGAAATCGGCCTTAAGACGAGTAGCTTCTATTGATCGTGAAGAACAATAGTTAGTTAACCAAATCGAGTCCAGAGTCCAATCTTGGGAGTCACTCGGTGCCCGCCACTATGGCTCTTGCCAGCGCTGTATGTGACTCCTCACGACACATGGTCTCAGATTCAATTAAACTAACTTTTTCAATTAATTTTTAGCCAAGGTCCAATTACGTTCTATAGGACCATATAAGCGGTTAGGTGTTGGGCCTTAGAATATTACGTCACAATCAATCAAAATTCCTAGGTCTAGGGGCTAAAACCACGAGAATCAAATAACAAGTTATGGAGTGAAATCAAAAACACGGAAAAATAGTGGTGAGGTCCCCCAAGTGCACCGGCACTTGGCGAAACAGACCCCGAGAAAGTATCCAAGTCGAAGGTGTTCAAGTTCTAAATTATTACAATAATGGATTGTTCTCTAAATTATGATAACTATATTCTTTTCTTCTTCTACTCCTCCTCCTATGCGGGTCCTCCAACAAATAAACCAAGTTGTCGTCCAAGCGGTCCCCCACACAAAAAGTCAAAGCAGATGATGGTGAGAAAACAATTATAATATTTAGAGACAAAATTGAGCAAAAGTGAAAAAATGACTACAAAACTGTGCTCCCCGGTAACGGTGCCATTCTGATGACATGCCTGGCAACTCGAGTTAAGTCAATAATAAATAATGGTTGTTACCCAATTCACCAAGCGCGGTCAATCGGAAAAATATATTTAAAACCACTTGAAAGATAATATAAATCAATGAAAATGAATGTAAGATATTTTCGCTATTCTTTTTTACTTAGTATAGCAACCAGGGTCGAACATAAGGAGCACGATTTAAGAACTTAGTAGTCAAATTTCAGAATTAAATTTTTGATGGTTTTTGAATTTCTATTTTTTTTGTATTTTTCGAATAAGGCACAAAGGATAAAACACACACACACCACACTTATTTTTTATTTTTCAAAATACTAAAAAATGCTTAGAAAATTCCAGAGAAAATTTTTTTGTGTTTCAAATATTAAAATATTTTTGATATTTTTTTCAACTTTTTCTGATATTTTTGTGATTTTCTAAAAATCAAACAGTGCAAAACAAGGTAAACAATGCACACTCAAGAATATTTTGCAACTTAAAAATGCTTTAAGTGCCCAATATTCCTGGAAGTTATTTTTATTTTAACTTCATAGCTATATCTACAATTAGAAACTGAAATCACAATGTTTGGTTTTTTTTTATAGAATTTTCTACAATTTTTTTAAGATTTTTCATATTTTGCACTTTTTTGGAGTTTTATAAAGAGTTAATGCATGAAAATTAGTAAGAAATTAAAAGACACCAAAACATACCAACATTATTTTTTGGAATTGTTAGGTGAATTTTCGAATTTTTATGAATTTTGCAATTTTGGGCATACAAAATAGCACAGTTTTTGATTTTTTAATATATCAAAAGGTAATAAAATTTGTTGAAAAATTTACACAATGTTAAGCACTATAGCATGAGCACACACCAATTTTTGAGAATTTTTTGAATAATAAAACATTTATTCTGATGAAAATAGCAAGCAATTCTAGGTCTGGACAATTAGGGACCAAAATTTAATTATGCAGAAGTTTTACAATAAAATATAAAAATAGTAAAGAGAAGGGGGTGTCGTAATTTTACCCAATAACATGTGCATGTCACATGATTTTTTTCCTGGCAGGTGCTTCTTTACGATTACTAAAAATAACCGAGGGGTTCTTCGCAATGTTCCCTTTTTTATTGAGCCCTAGGGATTCTCTCTTGGTCCTTTATTCTTTTTTCATAAAATAGGAGGGTTGACCGCCGTCGCCCAAGGGGATGCCGCCAATGGTAGAGGGGGTGCGCAAGGTGCACTAGCGGAGGCACGGCCTGTCGTGACCGCGGACCGCGAGGAAGTCAATCCAAGCGGGCAGTATGCGTGAAGATGGCGGCTGCGCCACCGCATCGCCCGCTGGAAAGGAAGTGCGGGCACAACGTACGGGGCTGCATGCTTGGAGCGGAGCTGCTCTGTGCGGCGGTGTTCTCGACGGTACGGGGGTCTGTCATAGGTTGGAGTGGCGCTCGCACACGAGCGGGGGCAAGGCGCAAGCGCCGTAGCCTCTGGGCAGTTGACGGCTGGAAATGGTGGTGTTGCGCGGGAAAGGGAGGCACACGGTGGAGCTTCCGTACGCGGAAGCACGGCTGAAGGTGGCATGTCTGGGCGGAGGGCGAAGGTCTGCGCCGTCACGCGGGCTTGGAAGATGGCAGAGAGGGGCGCAGCGGGGCACGATGCTTGGAGCGGGAGATGGAGGCGCAGGTTGCGAACTGCTTGACTTTATTTATTTATTTTTTATTAATTTTATTTTCCCAATCTTCCGGAAAATGTTGAAAAAATGTATTTTTTGTTTTATATTTTTTTTACCATAAATGTAAACATGAGCAAAAAGATTTTTTAAATTGTTTTTTAATTCTTTTAGATGAACCTGCAAAATAAATGTTAAAGAGATATAAAACAATTATATATTTTTTATTTTTTTCAATTTTTTGTCCACAAAAAGAAGATGTAAGTGGTGAGAATCTTGTGATATGGGAGACAGATTCGAGTCTCCGACCACCGTGCGTGGTCGGAGGTGTGTGGTTGCGTGAGATAGACGTGAAACAGAGAGGTCACGAGATGAGGTGAAAATTTCGGTGTTGGTCGTGAAAATGTTTGGTGGAGATTTTTGTGTTTTCTTTAGATCTAAAGACTAATTAAATGGGAATAAAAACAAGACCTACGATTTACCTAGGAAAAATGACAAGAAATAAAAGTGGATCTCACCTCGGGGTTCGTATATGCCATGATGGCCTCGACGAAGGCCGACGCGCTGTCATCGGATGGCTCGGAGGCTTGGCACCCTTCTTCAACAAGATGACTCTGAGAGATCGGGCTCCTCTCCACCAAAGATCGATCAAAGAGTAAATGAGGGAGGAAGAGCCCATTAAAAAGAGAAGAAAAATAAAAAAGGAAGGTATGTACAAAATGAGAAGGTTTTTAGTGATTAATCAATAAAATAATTAAATAAAAAAATTATTAATTAAAAATGAATTTCGGAACTATTCAAAATAAATAAATTAAATATTTTCCGAAAATCAATTAGACACCATAATGGTGGTCTTTAAAGGTATGGAATAAAATAATATATACATGGTAAGTATATAAATCAAATAATGAAATACAAATTTCGTAATTAAATTAAATTAAGTAAATAATGTTAGGTAATTTATTTATTTTGGTGATTTTTATTTAAGGAAGTTAGCTGTATACACATATTATATACATATAATACACTATACACATAAAAAAAATCAATAAACACACTTTTTTTAATTTTATTATTTATATTTTATTATTTTTATTTTTAATGGAGATAATATTTACAAATATGTACATTATGTATATAAAAATAAATATAAATAAATATGTTCAATAAATAACGGTGAAACTGCACAAAACACCCCAGAAAACAGACTTTTCAACCATAGTCCAAAAATTATGAAACCACAGCCATTTGAAAGATAATTTAATTTAGAGTATAATGGAAGTGAGTTTGCTGCAATTTGAGTTTGTATGGAGCCAGAATTGGTTTTCAATGATCACATTGTGGCTTTATCTGAGGATGATTAATTGTAGTATATACATTAATTAAATTGATAATTATTTTTACTATTTACAACACATTTTTATTTACTACTTTTGTTTACAAAAATAATTCATTTGAGGTCAAATTATGCAAAAATAAAATAGAACTAGTTTTATACAAATATACAAGGAATTTATGTACAAATTATTTTTGGATTTTTGACAGAAGACCCTATCTCCCACTACTTTATTCCTTGTCGATCATGTCAAGTCTTCACCATCTCTCGGGGTTCGGGTCAGTCCGTATTTATTGCATAAACACATCCTTTCTTTTCTTTTTCTTTTCTTCTTTATTCTTTTATTTAAGCACAGAAAGTGTTAAAAATTCATATTTTACAAATGCATGCAAAATGGTAAAATTATGGAATTAATGGGTATTTACAAGTGTTTGACTAAGAAAGTAAAGCTAAAATAAAAGAATAAAGGCGATGAATCGTGTATTCATCAATCACCATCACGCAAGCACATGAAGAAGACTAATAAAACCATGATATAATGGTGGTCACTCACCTCTCTTGATCACATGAATAGAAAATCACTAAGAAGTAGAACAAGAGAACTCTCGCTCTCTTTTTCTTTTATGGTATTCTCTCTTGTTATGGTGTAGAAGTAAATCCACCATCACCCTCTATATATCCCAATTAAAAATCCATAGTCCTATTCCCATAAATACTACCAATATAATACAACTCAACTACTATTAGTATTAGGAGTCTAATCCCTTTAGGGTTTTCCATCTTAATATGATCCTAATCCTAATAATCTCCCTCTTGAGCTGAATTCTATCACAATTTTGTCATCATCTTGAGTTTATAGTGATCCATCCTCATCATCCACATGTCGGGTTAGTAGGAACTCACCGCCCCTTGGTGACATACTCGTTGTAGTTTGTTCTCGACGTGCCCCTCTCGACTATACTTGCACAAATCAATATTGTGTGTCCTTAGACAACACCACAAATATCTCATGACTAGATATTGTACCTTCGTCCTCCTATAAAAGGGAACTACACTCTCTTCTTCTTGTTGTGCACTTATGAAGTAGATATGCTGATAGCCTTATGCTCTCTCATCGTATTGATCGTCTGGAAAATAGCTAGAGCTCCATCATCTATCATGACCCTTCCCTTGATCCTGTACACCCTGTTCAACATCCTCATCCCCCCCATCACTACATGTGATCCCTTTCTTACTTTGAGAACCCCCTCTTCAATGGTGACTCGATGTCCTCATGACTCGATTTTTTCCAGTGAAATTAGTTTTTTCTTGACTATACGAATGTGCCTGAAATATTCTAGGGTTCGTATTGCTCCATCAAACATACAAATTTTCACCGATCCAATTCCCTTGATGTGGTGAACCTCTCCACCTCCCATCTTTACTATGCAATCATCGACGCCTGATATGTATTGTATTTCTCTCTAGATGAGTACGCATGACTTTAACATGATGAGTCTAGAAGCCATCTTGAGTCTACCTTCAACTCTCTAGAGTACGCTAGCAAGTCTTCCTCGCAAACTACGTTGGAATCCTCTTAATCGGATTCAAAGTCACTGATATTCTTATTTCACTTTTCCTTCTCACATCACAGATAAGCATGTATTTCGTGACCCTCCTTATTACAACGGAAGCATTTGATTGGACTTCCTTCCTTGGATCGACCTCTGAATGTTTTCTCCCTTGGTCTTGAATGTCTACCCGCATTTGCTAACCCATGAACTTCGTCATTCATTGCTTAATCTGTCAACCTCCATCAAGACTCATTCATAAGAAGCGAAGTAACTGTATAGTCCAATGTGATGGCCTCCCTTCCATAAGGAAACATCATCATAATATGATTATAGGAAGATAGAAGAGAACTCAACAAGATAAAGGCCTTGTCTTTCTCCTTAAAGATAGAATCTCCTTTCATATTCTTCTCTTCAAGTGTGAGCACATCTGTCAGAATCTTCTTGAATTCATCAAAGTACACTTTGAGATTTGTCTCGTCGGTCATCTTTAGTCCATAGAGCTTCATCTTTATCAATAGTCGGTTCATTAGAGATTTGTACTTGTATTGTCCCTTGAGCTTCATGCTAGCTTCCATTGGATCCTCTAGACTAATGAATTCAGAAAGAGTGTTGTCTATAAAGAATAGTTCTACTGAACGAGATCCCTCATCTCCTTTTCCTTTCCTCTTTCTCTTCAGTGGCTTATTTTCTTTATCCTAAGGACCTTTCACAAGTCCATCTCACATGAGTATATTCTGTTTTTTCTATATGGAGAAATCGTTCTTCCCGTTGAAGGGTTCTATGGAGAATGATTCACCCCTCGATATCAACTTCACCATTTAATTTACTATAGTATCTTCTTGCACGATCTGAAAAATTAGAGAAGAATCCTCCTGATCAAAACCATCCAACTCATCCGGAGCACACAAAACCCTAATCTGGACTCCAAGATCATCTCAATCATATTTTAAATGCTCTTGATCGTAGTGGTTCATTGTAACCATTACTTCATTATAGCTTTTGATGATTGCACATATGTTGCATCACATCTTCATGTTGATGTTGAATCTTGCTCTGATCCACTTCATCATACCCTCAATTTCTTCAAAACATGCTTTGTAACTAGTTGTTGGGATACGATCTAGTATCACCTACGGTTGGATATCGGTAGGCAGGAATGAACCACCAAATACAAATGCATATATGAAATCAATCAGCACCACAATAGCACGTGATTATTAATGATAAAACCTTATCATGACGATGGTCAGTCACCTCCCACGACCACCAAAGAAGAAAATCACTTAGAAGTAGAATGAGTATAACTCTTACAGTTCCCTTGATTCTCCATTCTCTTATCTCCACTCTCTTCTTCTTTTGTGCTATTTATTTTTGTTATTGTATGGAGGCAATACCCCCATCCCCCTCTGTATATAACCCAATTACAAACCTATAATCATATTCCCGACATGAATAAATATCTAATACAACTTTACTGTTATTAGGATTAATAATCCAATTACTCTAGGATTCCTAATTCTAATATGGTCGTAATCTTGAAAATTGTCTAATGGATCTTATGATTTTGGCATAATATGTATAAAGAATTTGTCTGTAATTTACATATTGGTGAGGTCACTACCTCATATTTGAATCTATGCATTATTTTCAAGTCATTAAGCTTTAGGGCAAATTACATTCATGTCCAATATGTTCCTCATAATTGCAAGAAGGCCTATAGATAATTGAATTTTAATCTAAGTATTTTAATTACGTATTTGCCTAGTCTTGAACTTTAAATATATGGAGCATCACTTATCCATTTTCATGATTTTTGTCTCTTTGAAATCCCATTTGACCTCTTTCATAAAATATATTGAGGGCATTTATTGGATATCTATTGAATTATTGGTAAACTTTTAAGTAAAATATTATATCTGAGTTTGTTTAATTATTAAAAAATCACGCCTCTACAAATTATGCAAACTTATTCATTTTGAAGGGACTTCAACAAGGAAACTTTTGCTTATTATTTTATAAATCTCATTATCATTTGATCTCTAAGTTACTTCTTTTATGAATTTCTTCTTAGATTTTTAATCTAATGATATTTAAAATTGTTCAAAAAATAAAAATAGCCCAAGATATATCATTGAATGCCTCATAATTGGTAATTTTTTAGGATTTTTTGGAATGATTTGCTCTACCTAAAAATAAATTCGAATAAAGACTTTTCACTAATGCATTTCAATTAATTCATGTCAAATCAAAAAATTATAAAAAATCAATGTAGATTCATGTTATCATATTGTACATATGTCGAGTCGGAAAATACCCTCTTTAATTTGCGTGAATTATCGTTTAAATTTTTCGTTTCGTTGTAGGTGAGAATTTGGAATCAATCAAGAAATAACAATAATAATTTATTTAGTTATTAATCGACGTGATTTTATGTTTGCTTTACTTGGGCAAGTCCTAAGGTCGAACTCAAGGAGGCAAAGGAACAACCTAGAATATTGTCTATCAAAGTTTGTGCACGGTTTTCGAGTCGGTATTTTTTTTATTTTTAATGCAATTTTGGGATGAGGCCAATCTTAAGGAGTAAAAAGTAATTTTCAATCAAACTATGTCCGAAAATTATGAAAATTGGCTGAGATGTAAACAACGATGAAATGGATACACTGTAATATTTTTTGAATTTTCAAATGAATATTTGATGAATTTATGAATGCAAATGTTGTGAATTTCAATATTTAATTATAATACATATTAATCATGTTTATTTTAAAGGGATAAAAATATCTAAGATCTACCGCTAGGTGATTGATCTAAAAAAATCCTAAACGTTAAAAATACGAGATTTAATACCTGTTAAAAATTAAAGATTGAAATATGCAACATGATTTTTATAGAGCAAACCATGCATGAAAGTGCAATTATTTTTGGGAACGATGCTAAAAACAACTAATTCTATGATCTGTGAATTTTTGATAATTTTTAGAGATATTAATTTAATTTGAATTTATGATAATAGATTGAGCAAAATATGCAATTTTCGTAAGAATATAAATAGTTAAAAAACCACAACATAGAAAAATACAATAATGATGCCATAATGAAGAGAATTAATTGAAGAACACAATGTTATTTTTGAGTAATAAAAATTATGTCATGTAGAAGTTTAAAATAAATATGGAATACATGGGTCTGTTCACAATTACAGAAATTAAATAAATAAAAGAGAATTTAGTGCAGGGACTAAAGATTAATTACCGAGACCCCAGATAGGGATTCTACAAAATCTCCTAGGGAACACATGTTGTGCCCATGCTCCTTGAGAGGCGGGGGGTTTTATGCAAATTGGCAAACTCCAGGGGCCTAATTGCAAAGTTCTTGGAAGCACGTAAGAAACATGTGGCTTCCTGGGGTCTCATGGATTCTCCTGGTGAGACTGTAGCCCGACGCAGGGGAGGAGGGAATATTTGAAGGCGCTCCGGTGGTTGCTGGAGATGGCAATGGGCATCCGCCTGGAGCATGTCGGAGTTTGAGTTGTCGAGAAGCGGTGGAAGTAGCTCATGGCTGTGTCGACGTTGGGGGCCGATAAAGGAGGAGCCCTTGTAGCAGTTGGTGAATCGCCAACTCTAGGAACTGGAGCTTGTCGGGGTTTAGGACGGAGAAGCCCTCGACAGAGAAGTGGCTGGATGATACATTTAATGTCGATGAAGTGGAGTCGAAGAAGGCGGAGGACACAATTGATGAAGATAGTGGAGGTTCAGGTGGAAAGGATCCTTTAGGGGAGCGGGATGGTTGTTGATGAAGTCGACCCCTGGTTGTAGCCAGGGGGCGTCGATAAAGTCCTTGGCTCGACGACTGAAGCCGAAGCAAGGCAGCAATGGCGGAGCTTGGCCGCGTTATAGCAAAGCCGCGAGGTTTTGGATCTCGCTGATGATGGTGGTCCCCTGGATGTGACCACCGGAGGTTGTACTAATGGTAGATAAAAATGAGAAGGGGTGTCGTTGGTGGTTAAATAGAGGCGAAGGAGGGCTGGCTATGGAAGGGTGGAGATCGGATTTGACGAGGAGAAGTGGCGGACTAAAGAGGAAGGTGGTTTGAATAGGAAGTGGCGGTGATTGGCAGCTGAGGAGATTGGGTTTGATTGAGGATCAAGGGATTTGATGGAGAGGTTATTAATCAGTCTGCCGAGGGTTTGAATTAGGAAGGCGGCGGAGATTGGAGGTGGCGTGGTTGGGCTCGCGGGGTGAAGGTGGAAGGGGAGCGGAGATTGGGTGTGTTGAAGATTGTATGGAGATCAGACTGTGGTCATCGCGTCAGAGCGGAAGGGCGGTGCACGACTGATTAGGAAGGTGGTGGTGCGAGGATCTAAGATGAGAAGTGGAGATTTTTGAGGTGGGTGGTGAGATTGGTGGCTCCGCTGCCCGATTGGGAAAGTAGGAGAGGGAGGGGTGGAGGAAGGAGATGACCTGGGAACTGCCTGATCGACCAAGCTCGGAAGGTCCAGGTTGAGACATGTGGCATTTTATTTTTTTTATTTATTTGATTTTTTAACGAATATACATATATAAAATGGCTAAAAATGGGTGACACATGGTGGATCCTGGAGCGACCATGTGTCACTATCAGAAAAATCGAAAAATTAAATATAAAGATAATTCAAAAAGAAATAACAAATAACCTCAGATTAAAAACTTTTCTTCACAAAGGTTGTTCGTCTTGACGCGATCTAAAACTTTTATAAAGAGACCAAAACAAAAATTGATCATGTGCATAAAGTGATTTTTGGGGTATCCCATGTACATAGAATAACTTGATTTTTGGGTTTTATATTTTTTTGTTATTTTTAAATAAGATAAAAATATGGAAAAATATGATAAAATCAAAGATAAATATTTAAATATTAATCTATTTTTTTGGATTTTTATCAATTATGAAAATAATAAAATACAAAAACTACAACTTTTGTACAAACTATTAGTGAAGACTCGAACATAGTTTCACTGATTTCAAGCTCATTTTGGATTTGGAATTTTATGCGTTTTAATAAAACTTTTATCAAAGAAAACAAATGGAAAAGAAATAAAGTGAAATGAGTTAACTATGCACATAAAATAATAGGTCAAAATAAGGTAAAATACAAAGTATACAAAAGAGGCCCAAAACCCAACTTTCACATATGAGCTCCGTTTCATTTCAACTTGGTCTTGTTTTGAAGGTAATTTAATGTATATTAGTATAAAAGTGAGTAGGATGAAATCCGACATCAGATGAGGAATATATCAAGGTTTTAGTCCAAAAATTCTGCAATTAGGGTTTGGGTTTTTGGTCTGCTTATTTTGTTTAGTGATTTTTTTGTTATTTTTATTCATTCTTATTAGAGATATGTGCACACTGGAGGTGGATTCAGGTCATTTGGAGTTAGCATAAATTAGTTAAAAATCAAGAAAATTAGGTTGTTTTACAGATCATTTTGGTTGTGACTTTTGGCTTCTTATTTTGTGCAATAATGAGTGATAAAATGCAATTCTTATCAATACATACATGAATGCTAATTATGCAGAATAAATGAAGAAATGCTAATGGATTTTAGGGATTTGAAGGATTTTAGGGATTTGAACTTAATTAATTACTTTTAGAGTGATGAATCTGAGATTAATCATCTCCCTATACTTAAACCATGCTCGTCCCTGAGCATCAAAAGAAAAGCAATGAAGTGAAATGAGATTGGGTTCCATACAAAAACCATGAGCAGAAGGTGAAAATGAAACTAGACCCGACCTTCGGATTATTAGGTTGGCGGAACTTCTACGAGACTTAGGGTTTTAAAATCAATAGACTTCAAGTTCTACACATCATTGTCACAATTTTGACTTAGAAGTCATTTTAGATCAATCCTCCTGCCAAAGCATAGCCTATGAACATTGAGCAATTGAATCATGTGTGTGAAAGGTTTTAGGTCTTCCCATCCAGAATGTCAGACTACCACAAAAACCTCTTCTTTAGTAACTCGTCCTTGGGGAGTCAAGTATTTCCTTCTAAGGTCTGTTACACTATGTTCACAGTTAAAATAGGGGAGAAGAATAGAAGAAGGGGAAAAGAACTGGAGGGTAACATGTATAGTCACCTCTCCTTGTGAAACTGACCAGTGTAGCCGAGTCTCCACCAAGATCTGCAGGCTAACTCGAAGCTTGGACCTTTTGGTTAAATATTTGTTTGGTAGTAGGCTTTTTGTTTTGAATTTTTGGTTGCTCTTGGACGGATCTTGTTGTGCCCCTACGGATATGGAATCAGTAACATTGTTTGGGGTCTTAAAAAATTGTGCCCAACCATCCATCCCTTTTCTGAAGATTTATTTAAACTCGTACTCCGATATTGATATGTCCATTCTACCAGAAAAGAAACTCACACAATCTTCCAACACCCCGTCTGAGTTGAGGTAAATGCATAGTGTGCAAGTATAAATTAATTCCCTATCCTAGAGTTGTACCCAGAATGAAGAGACTAGGTTAAAAACTAATAGTCAAACGCTGCACATTGTCATGTGAAACTTGAAGAATTAAATTATAGACCCGAAGCTTCTAAAATTTTATTTGTCGGTGAAGTCCTCTGAAAATTAGGTGGATTAAGGTCAAGTCCAGACCATTCTCAGTTTCTGCTCATAACTCGGTTCAGAACCCAAGGGCTTTTCACATATGCATATGCATGTAATGTTGGATGAAGTGCATGTGCGTGAAAGGCAGACACTTTTTTTCACTTTTGTGTTTTTTTCTATTTTTTAAGAGATATAATTTTTTATGCAAGGAAATTTTTTATGCAAAAATGAATAATAAGCCGTTAATCAATTTTTTTGTTGAAAACAGTCAATTTTAGTAGAAAAAGTTTTTTTATGTGTTTGTATTTTGTTTGTTTTTTTGAATATTTTACAAGTTAGTTACCCATCCAATAAATACATATAGACTTACGTGAAAGTACATGCTATAGGTAAAATATATACGTAGTATATATGCACACCCCCTATACTTAGCGAGTGCAATGTCCTCAGAGCACAAGAAGCGAAAAGAAGACATAGCTTGGGCTAAGCATAAAAGTGTGAAAAAAGAAATTTAAAAATAGAAGTCGGCACCCCCCTATTCTTAGGCTGTAAACAGTCTAATATATAAGAAGAGCTAAAATGAGGTGGTCGGGAGATGTGAATGAGGAGAGTATATACAACTGGGCATCGGTTCCCCCTATACATAGGCTCTGCTCAGCCTAAGTATAGAAGAAGGGTGGAAATGAGGCGATCATGAGACAAAGTTTGATGAAGAGAATGGTATCTATATGGCATTGGTCCCCCCTATACTTAGGTCTTGGCCTATGTAGAGGAAGAAGACGTACAAGGAGATCGATGGGGTCAGGATGGAGGAGGGCAGATGATGATTAAGACAGTTTTTCGGCCGATCTTTTTGTGAGTTTGTGGTGGGAGATCATAATGATAAGAAGGAGATGAAGCATATGATTCTCAACCATTATCAGTGTTATCCTCAGAAAAATCATGCTAGAGAGTAGATGAAGCGTATGAATCAGATGAAAGATAACCAGTATCGGAGTTATTCGCAGAGGAATAGTATTTGAAAGTGGAGGCACTCCATATAATCTTTTTTTTAGTTGCTTCAGTTGTTTTCTCAGAATTTATTCCTTCTTGGGATAAAGTGATTTGTCCTCAGATGATGAATATTCTGAAGCACCAGTCTCAGCTAGCTCATAAGAAATTATTCCAGTATATTTAATGAGACCAGAATAATCAACTTTGGATGAATAATAGTATGGAACAATAGTGGTCCAATGGAAATCAAAATTCGAATCCTTGCATAGATAGGGTTTTGGAACTACCGAACAGACCTCGCTCATGTAGATTACCCTTTCCGGTCCCGACGAGGAATCATCAGACGATTCCTTTTCAGCATGTCAAAAGCAACTTTCTTTTTAGATGGGGAGCAACCATTTTGTTTTGTGTTGTCTGTGAAGGTGCTGGTCCTGGGGGTGAGGTGTTGACAATTGAGTCTCTAGATGAATAACCATTGAATATTCCACCTTGGTAGGTGTACATCCCGCGTATTTATTCTTATTTGTCTTAATGTTGGTGCACTCCTGAGTTGGATTGAATTGGTCATTGTAGTCAGAGAAGGTTTCGGCTGACTCAGCGTGAGCCATGCATTTGTCTTGGGATCATATAAGAAATCATATATTCGATTTTCCATGGTGAGAGCAGCGAAAAATGGAATAGTGGGGAGAGTCTCTAAACCAATAGTCGCTTCAATAGTCGCTATCATAGGTGTAGCGACGGGGTAGGGATCGTTTACAACTTGGTGGTTACAACTGTTGACGACTTCGCGGATTGTCTCAGAAAATCGTGGTTCCTCAAAGATTGGGTGAGACCGAAGTGCTCCCAATGCTGTAAAATAGATTTCTCGAGTCTCACACTCAATAATTGCCTTAGCCAATGCCAAGAATGGCTTTCAAATAATGATTGGAGACTAGGTGAATTCTCCTTGATGGTCAATATCAATGATTGTGAAGTCCACTTTGAGTGGAGCACCTTGGAATGTAACAATGACGGAAATTGTTATTATTGGCCGCTTTATAGATCGATCAGCCAAGTGAACAATCTCTATTATTTTCTGATAGGTCCGAGTTTGATCTTGTCAAATACAGAGGTCAAGAGGATATTGATTGGTGAGTCGTCATTGATTCGAGTATGGGTAGATATGGTGTCTTTGATTCCACAGTCAAATCTGTGTAACCGCTTCACTATGCAACTCTTGGTTTTTCTCCTCAACGCCAAGGAGGTGGCCATTGACAAGATATGTCTTTCAGTATTTGTTCTTATCCTACCCGACTTTTTTATCATTAATTTTCTCATTATAAATCCTCTATGGTCGAAGTGCTCAATTGCCTGTATCAAGGAAAATTCAAAAATCAATGTTTTCTCTAGTGCTTCCTTTTCAACAGGATCTAAATTCTTCAAATCTTCTTCAACTTTAATTTTTATGTATTTTTTTCCATTTTTTTGATTTTTTAAGGGTTTTATAATATTTTAATTTTTTGATTATTGGTGTAGTGTGTAGATGTGTTGCTTTCCATAGATGAGAAGGGGTTTCGATGTGCTGAGTTAGAATCATATTTAATCCTAGGGGAGTAATATGCAAAAGTGTCACTGTAAGAGTCCTCCCTAGGGTGGACATAGTCTATGGGTTTTTGAATTTCCTCGAGGTTCTCAACATTAGATCCAATTATTTCATCCTCCACTTTCATACCCGAGCTTCCATAAAATGAAATTAGTTGGTCAGCGATTTCTAAAATTTTCCTCCATTAATTCATATCTCTTATCCTTAAAATATTATCCTCCAAAGAAGTTTCAGGATCAATCATGTGAGTAGCCTATGTGGTTTCTCATTTTTGAATTTGAAATCTAATTATTTCATCTTCCATTTTCCTATATGAGATGGAGAAGATTCTCTTGGAACATCCAATATATGATCATTATTTTCTGATAATTTGTCCTCAAAAATCATGGAAGGAGTCTGCTTAGTGGAAGGATTTTGCTGGAATCTATAGGTATCATATTCAGCATACTGTGACTCCGACATGAAATGCTGATTTGAGTAAGTATACTTCCATGGTCATGATTGGTCGTATCCTCAAAAAATGGAGTCATATAAGGTTCATATGTGTCGATATCATTGATGAATCCACATTTCATCATCTTTATTCTATCATTTTGGCACCAAAAACCCTAGCAAATGCCTGTAAATAGCATTAAAATCACCATCTTAGCGTTCGTGCATGTGCATCTAAACAGTGTATAAATTACTGTAATTAAGGCCAAAATTATAGAATAAATAAAGAAAAGAAAAAGAATAAAATATTGTAAATATTTTATGACCCGAAACCCCGAGACCTAGGCATCTTGATGAATAGGTCGACAAGGAATAAAGTAGGGGGAGATAAGGTCAGGAACACAGAAAAAATACCTATACATTTTATTCATTCTTTATTCATTTTGGGACCTATTTTTGGTTCCACTTTTTATACTTCAAATAAAGAAACTTTGTACATGAAAGTTGTAGATAATAAAACAAAGAAAAATACAAAATTGATTTCACAGAAAAATAATGTACAGGTAAAAAGTTATGGTCTGAATAAAAATCCAGAATGCCAACTTCCCAGACCCGTATCTCACAAATAAAAACTCCAAATGCAGCGTACTCACCTTTAATTGTATATAGAATAAAATAATCTATCCAATGGTGGTGGTTTCGCATTTGGCGGAGCTACGGTTTGAAAATTGGGTTTTGGACCCTCATTGTATAAGTGTACAGATTAAAATATTCACTTTATTCCTCATTCATTATTTATCCGATTTCATATTTTTAAGAGGTTGTAAATATTATTTATAATAATTATGTACATTAAAATCAGAATAAAAACATAAATAAAACTCAAAGAAAAATACTTGTATATATTATAATACATAGGTATAGTACAGGTATACATACAGACACAAATAACACTTTCATTTTATTAAGTGTACAAAATAATTCAGAAAAATAAAATAAAAAGGTATTTATGTACATAAAAGTATTTTATGTTTTAGAAAAATGATAAATAAAAATAATAAAGATAAAATACACAAAATAAAAATAAAATACTTAAATATATATATAGATATATATACTATAAAGGGCATAAATGCAAACTTGTAAAAAATACGTTTCATAAAAATAAATAAAAATCACAGAAAAATTCTTCATAAAATAATAAACATTTTTTATTTTATAACCTAACATCAATAAATTCATTTACTATTTTATTTTGATTTTTCAAATAATTTCTAATCTAAGTTTCCTGGTTGGTCCACGTGGACCAACCAGGCGCGGTCTAGAGTTGACCCCGGTCAACTCTCCCGACCAACGCCTGCCACCTCTGACGCCCGCGATTTTGCCCCATTTTCAAGAAATTATGGCGCCCGATCCTTCCATTTTCTCGCCTCGAATCCTTCTTGGAACTTCTTCCCTGATCATCACTCTCCCACGACGCGCCTTCAAACCACGCAAAATCCTCATGATGCGCGCGTGGATCTCGCTTGAAGGAGACGCCACCATCTTCTACTTAAACTGCCCGCCATCTTCGAGCCCAAGTTTGAACCCTCATTAGCCATTAATCCTCCTCCCTGACGAGCTCTTCGTGTTGCTGGAGGTGACAGCTCCGCATCTACACCCTCAGGCGAGTCGAGGAGGCTCTGTAGCGGCTCCACCACCTCCGCCGACCACCGGCGTCGAGGTTCTTCTTCCTCAGGTAGTCCACCTTCGAGGCATCCATTATCTTCGTTCCTTTTTATGTCATTTCACTCCCCATAGCTTCAGTATCAAAAATCCTTAAAAAAATTCGAATTCCATCGATCAAATCGACCTCCCATCGCTCATAGCCGGAGCGCACCTCCGGCCGACATCTCTTCGCCGTCCACAGACCACCTCCGACATCCATTTCGCCTCCGCGGGGTCCAGGCAACTTGTCCTGGACCCTCTCACCTTGTTTTGCAGGTCAAAGCGCAGTCAAAGTCACTGGGGGCCATTTTGCGAGATTCGTCGGAGCTACCTGGAGCTTCGAGCTCCGCCGCCTCCGTGCCAGCACTCCAAAGCGCCTCCGACGAATCTGAGCCTCCCAGCACATAGCCGGACCTTCCAGGAGCCTGCAGCTCCATTTTGGAGCCCATCCACCGTCTGAGGAGCGAGATCGGAGTCGGGGAAGTTCGCCTCCGCCGGCCTTCTTCCCCGTTCTTCCTCCTCGCTTCTCCACCGTCCGATTGAGCCGCAGCTCCAGTTCGCTTCTCCACCGTCCGATCTTCCAAGCCCGTCCACCGTCAGATCTCTGACTGAGATCTAATCCCAGACGTCAACGCCAACCGTCATCGGCCGCTCTCGTGCTGCCACGTGGATAAGTGGCCCGCTTCCCGCCGTTGGATCGTCCATCGTCGCCAGCCGTTGGATGCGCGCCACGCGTCACCTCCAGAGCGCCTAAGCGAGGGTATTTTGCAGTCAACCCCCGCTTATTTTGTAATTTCTATTCAGTCCAAAAACTGTGTTGCGTAGTTTAAATATTTCTGTAATATTTGCACTTAGAACCCCGTAGTTTTCTTATTTGCACCGAGGTCCAATCCACGTCACCTCACGTGCCTGTGCGCGTGAGGGGGCTGGGTATTTTGCAGGGACCCCCCTGGGGTTTATTTATTTCGCTTAAGTCCATGAATGTTTGCTTTAAGTTGTAATATTTTGGAGAAACTGCATTGAACCCCTTGGAACTTTGTGATATTGCAAAAATACCCCTTCCAGGCGCGTGCGAGTCACGCACCCTGGTGGGTAAATTGCTCAGATACCCTTGCGGGTTTTGTTATTCATATTTAATCCTTGAAATGCATGTTTTAGTGTAAACTTTTGTGGAAAAATTGCGTGTACGCCCCTGGATGTTTTAAATATTGCGCATATACCCCTGCCAGGACTGTTTAATGTTTGGATGCTTGTTGTATTTATTTGAATGACCATTTTAAGCCCAAAAATTCCACAAAAATAGACTTAAGCATCTGGACATGTGTACTTTAACGCCACATATTTAGTTTTTGATTTTATTTTATTCGCACATTTATTAAAAATCAAAAGCTTGCTTTTTGTGCACTGTCTAGCTTAGAAAATACCAAAAAAATATTAAAACACCTCCAAAAATTCCAAAAAAATCACCTAGTGTCTATTTTAACCTATTTTAGTGTCAGTCCAAAAATCGCTAAAAATCTCAAAAGAAAAACCTTAAAAATTTAAAAACACTCAAAAACTTCAAAAAAATATATAAAATAGTAGAAAACTCCAAAAATCAAAAACTTAGTTTCTGTGTGTTCCTTATTTTGTCCTTCTTATGTGAAAAATAGTGTGAAAATTTTGAGCTACTGGTTGCTATTTTTAAATCTCATTTTATTCACAGCTAACCTTATTTGCACTGTTTTCTCTTATTTCAGTATTTAAAAATATCAAAAACACCTTGAAAAAAACCCCAAAAATCACAAAAACAGTAGAAAACCACAAAAATACCAAAAAGATTTTATTGCTGAATTTTCGATAATTTTTACTTAGTTTTATAAATATTTTAGCTTGCCTTCTACTATATTGTCTTTACTTTCCAATATTGAAAAAGAAAAAGAAAAATATAAAATATAAAATTATAAAAATCAGAAAATTAAAAATCAAAATTCAAAACTAAAAAAATTAAAATAAAAAAAAATTTAAAATTAAAAACCCACAAAAAATTGTAGTTGCTTGCTTGCTTAGTGTAGACACTTTACACACACACACACTTGTGCTTACATTTGCTTGAATTACCCTGCTTGCTCCCTGTGTTCGAACTCTCTGCATACTTGTCACTATACACCATTTGTGCAGAGTTAAAAATAAATTTTAACTCCACATTAGTTCTAATTTGTTGATCTTTAGTGTGGGTTAATTG
The DNA here is from genome assembly GCA_037367405.1 of Ottelia alismoides. Lineage (NCBI taxonomy): Eukaryota > Viridiplantae > Streptophyta > Magnoliopsida > Alismatales > Hydrocharitaceae > Ottelia > Ottelia alismoides. The sequence continues at coordinate 1,035,163 of JAZKJV010005014.1, forward strand.
TTGATTAAACGCGGATTTCATTGAGAGCCGCCACAGCGACGGTTGTCTCCGCCTTGTGTGAGACACCAATTTAGGCTCTTGTGATTTTCGTGTTTATCAAATGGCGCCGTTGCCGGGGAGCAACAGCGAGTAGTTCTCACTTTGTTTGATTGTGTTGATTGTCTACCATAGTCTTACTTCCTGTCTCTTGCAGTTTTGATATATCTGTTGAGCTATCTGACCATCTCTTTACTTGTCTTCTTGCGAGGGACCGCGGAGCAAGGCGGATTGCTTAGGTGATCCGGAGCATCCTTGGGAAGCGGAGTCGGCTTTTCTTGGGCCAAGCCGGCAGGAGAGAGCAGGAGGATTGAGAGAGAGTGATTAGTTAGCTTGCATTTTATTTCTGTGAGAGAGTGACTTTCATAATTTGTAATAATACAGGTACATTCGGACTTGGACACTACCGGGCCTAACTACCAAGTGTTTGTTCACTTGGGGGCTCACCGCGGTTTTGTGTTTTTCGCGGTTTTCTCGGCTTCATTTCTATTTGTTTCACGAGGATTTAGCCCCTAGACATAGGAATTTTTGTTGACTGTGACGAACTAAGAAGCTAAGGCCCAATCCCTAATATCTTGCCTGCACCTATAGAGCGTAATTGGACTTGGCTAAAATTCACTTGAAAAAGCTATTTGACTTGAACTAGAGCCCACGTGCCGCGAGCCCACCCTGTTAAGCGCTACTCCTGAACTCGAGTGTGTCGAGAAGAGGAGGGGTGAGACAAGACCGGACTCCGGACTCTTTTCTTTGTCATAGCTACTTGTTCTTCACGTTAATAGAAGTTGCTCATCTTAGGACGATTTCCTCGTGCATGCATATAGGTAGTTTAAATTACTGTCTTTCAATTATGCGCGGATCACTTTGCATGTAGAGTGCTGGCGACAAGGTACGCATTTCTATCCCTGCATGCATCATAGATTTTGACCGCGCATCGGCTTTTCCGCTTTCCTCCCCCAGTTTTATTGAATTTTAATAACAAGGAAATTGGAAAATTCGTTAGACGATGTTTGCTCAGAAAAACACCTAAAAAAAGTGAAAACAATAAAAATTGGGACTGCTAATGCAAACTCGACCTTAAAACTCATCCCACCAAAAATTTTGTTTTGGGAGAGTAACCCCCTCCTTGTTTGATTTATCTGCTGCGAGAGAGTGCCTCGACACTAGGATAGAGACACATCTGAAATTTTAGTTGACTACTGGTCGTGGTTAGTCGTTCTCCAGTGAGGATCTCTCCGGTAACCGGTAAAGCGGACCGCGATATCCTTAACAGATTGAATTAGCGGGAGCAACCGGGTTACGGTCCGCAATTCATACTGGCTGGGAAAGATCTGACGTGGATTGGGACAGTCGGCTAGGAAAGTAGGATACCTAACAGCTCGCTCTAACGCTCTGATAGATTGACTGACCACCTAATAAAAATTGACAAGTTAACAGACCGAACTCTCACGGTCATCAGCTCAAGTGTGGAGTAGGTGAAACTGGGGTTTTGATTTATCATCCTGTTTGCATTCCAGATCTCATCCGCCTTTCTCTAAATCAAGATGATGGGACGGAGATCTCTTAGGCCGACCTTGTCGGCACCGCTATCCCGTACTCCTCCTTATTCATCTAGGAATACCTCGGAGAGTCCGCTCTCCGAGCCTGAGTTTACATCCACCCTGTTCCCCCTCGACCACCCTTCTCATTCTTCTTCCATCAGTCCAAGAGTGTCTGAATACAGTGCTTCACAGTGTTCCGCTCATTCGATAGCACCTGAGATGGCCTCTTTTGCTTTTTCAGAAAATCCAGCCATGGCAGACAGAGGCGAGCATGAAGATGATCATGAGCACCCTCCGTTCATATTTGATCAAGCAGCCATCAATAATTCCTTGTTAGCATCCCTGGAGACTATGCAGCAACAGATCCGTGACCAGGGCACATTCATGGGTGACCTTATGAGGGAAATTGCTCAGATGAGAGAAAACCGGGAAGGTGGTGGAGGAGGAGGACCAGATGCAGGAGGAGGCGATCCAGACGGCGAGAGACCGCCACAGACTATCATGAGGGAATTGCACAACCCAGCTGCATCCCTCACTCACCGATGGATTCGACTCCCACCCATCCACGGAGATTTCGAGCTTCGGCCCCACACTATCCAGCTGCTACCCAAATTCCATGGGTTGCCGACCGAAGAGCCGCACCTCCACCTCCAAGAATTCAAGATGATTTGCAGCACCATCCATGATCGGTTGACAACCGAGGACACAATCAAGATGATTGCCTTTCCATTCTCTTTGGTTGACAGAGCCGCCTATTGGCTCAAACATCTTGGGCGTTTCGTCGACACATGGGCAGATCTCCGGACCATATTCCTGAAGAAGTACTATCCTCTCGGCCGGACCAACGTAGCTAGAGCAATGATCAGCAACTTCGTCATGATCCCAAACGAACAATTCCACGAAGCCTGGGATTGATTCAGAGAGCTCATTGACCGGTGTCCACATCACGACATCTCCAAGCCCAACCTGGTGCAGAGTTTCTTCTGTGGGCTGACACCGGAGCTGCAGGGGCTTGTCAACGCCTCTTGTGGTGGATCCTATTTTTCCAAGGGTGAAGATGATGTCTGGGCCATCTATGAGGGCATGGCAGAAAATTCTACGGTGATGACTCAGGCCCGTGTCTACACCCAACAAAAGCCACCGCAAGGAGCAGGATCATTCCAGAGGATCGCACGCATCGATGCCGGTCCCAACACAGTGTCAGTTGCCGCAGCCCAAGCAGAATCAGCCGCAGCCGACATGGGCATCATTAGTGAGAAGCTGGACCGCATGGAGATCCTCGAGAAAAAACAGAATCAAGGCATGGCCCAGATGGACCAAATTGCCAAAGTTATGAGTGACCTAAAAACCCAAATGCTATGCATTCAGGAGGCCCAATCTCATGCCCAACAGCCTCCTAGGTCACAGGTTGCCTCCAGCAGCAGCAACCCCAACCAGGGCTCTATCTCATACCGTCAGGTGAATCACATCCAGGCAGAGCCGGTTCCGTTGTTGCAGTACCATCCAGAGCAACCGCCATCTTCCGACACGCAGATGGTGGTCTATCAGCCGGAGCAGCCACTGGCAGTTCTTCCTCCACCCTCCTTTGAGCAGGAACCATTGATGGAAGTCAATGGGATTTGGTATGACCGATACCCTCAACCCGCAATTCGTAGGGATCACCCTGGATTCCGTTGGGGGAATGGTGGATCCTCGTCCCAGCAGCATCCTCCTGCCCATGGACAGCAGAGCAGCCAGCAGACACAGCAGCAACAGCCCCAATATGCCCATTATCAGCAATACCAGAATGGTCCTCGTCCCTCCTATCAGGGACAGCAGTGGAGGCAGCGACAGCAGCCTCAGCAGTCTTATCACCAGCCTTCCCCCCAGTATCAGCAGCAACAGCAGCAGCCCCATTTCCAGCAGGGACAGACATCCGGTTCTCAGGGTCCAGCCTTTGAGAACCCGGCCCTCGATGATCTTGCCCGCTTGCTATCTGAACAGCGAGCATCTTTCAGGCAAGAAATGGATGAATTCCGGCAGGAGATGCGGGATATTATGAAAGGCAAGGCCGCCATACCCGCTCAGATTGAGCCTAACCCGAACAATCTGAAAAGGAAGTCTGAGCAGGTAGAGTTTACAGAGGATACCTCTCCTAGTGATTGTTTGAGTGACATCTCTTATTCCTATCATGATGCTGATTTTGTCACTACTAGGAGCGGTAGGATGCCAGCCGGCGGCGCCTCTTCTGAGCGACAACTAGAGGCAGAATCAGGAGCGCCAGAGGAACCGAGGAGCGGTGCTGATGCCGCTGATGATGATGTTGACGGTGGTACTGATGCCACCCATGATGAAGTCCAGGACGACGATGCTGATGTCGTCGTGATACCAGATGAAGACGGTGGTGCTGATGCCACCATTTTTGATGTAGAACCAGAGAGCGGTGCTGATGCCGCAGAGACAGGTGCCGGTGGTGGTACTGAGGCCACCACCTCTACTTTTGTTGAGCCTCCCACTGTGATGTTACCACATTTTGTACCCCTGGACTGTGGTAACAAAGAGAACAAAAATATGAATAAAGGAAAGGTTCCTGTTCAAATTGCAGATCCATATGTGTTGCATGATGATATTTGTGTGGATTCTCCATCTTCACAGGCGCAGGGACCGTTTCCTAGTACTCCATCTGAGGAGGCCCCCACCATCCCCTTCCCTGAGGCACTCCGCCGGGTGAAGGGGAATAAAAAAGAAAATCCTAAAAAGAGCCAGGAAGTAGAGTTCGGCAATCAGATGATTGACAGATTTCACATTCAGCTAACTCTACGTGAAGCGTTTGAGCATATCCCTTTCTTCAAAAAGAATTTGAAAGAGACAACCACTGTCAGAAGAAAGCGGAAGCGCAGAGACCAAATCCATATGCTCACTCATGATACTTGCTGCACCATTCAGAACAAGCTGCCAGCCAAGCGACCAGACGCAGGAGCTCCCTATGTCAGATGCGAGATTCAAGAGCAGCAATTTGATCGTACTCTATTAGACAGCGGCTCCTCAATTAACCTCCTTCCGGCAGCCTTACTCAAGCAGTTCGAGTTTGGCCCTCTTCTTCGAAGCAGAACGGTCCTTCAGTTTGCTGATAGGTCGATTAAGAGGCCGAAGGGGTTATTGAAAGACGTGGTCGTTACCATTCATGGCTTGAAATTCCCCGTGGACTTCGTTGTATTGGACATGGAGATCCCTGAGGCGGTAACTGATGCCCCCATCATATTAGGACGCCCATTCTTGGCCACAGCCAAGGCGGTGACCGACCATGATTGTGGGAAGGTATGCTTTCGCGTAGAGGGCGAGACCATACAAATAGAGACGATCGAGGAGACCAGAGCCAGAGAGTTAGAATGCTCCGAGCAATCTAGTGAAGCCGCGCAGATGACAGAGGAAGAGCTAGACGTCCACCAGGTTCGTGATTTCGAGATGACTGACGATGAATCCAACTGGAAAGACCCCGTAGCACCGACTCTCGCCTTGCCTACCGATTCATTGTATCGCAAGCTCATGGCAATCGAGAGCCGGGAGAGCACATTCCTGGATACGGATACACCTGAGGCTGACAGTGTGGTGACGAGTGGTGCCGATGATTTCAGTTCTTGTTCTTCTGCTTCTGATCCCTCCTATTCCGATATTGAATGGGCCTATTTCGATGATCCGTTGTCTTGTCTGACTCATTCTGAGCCAACAACCGTGACAGAGTGCGAGCCCGTACAGTTTATTGATAATTCAGTCAGCCGCCTTTCGTCAGAAATTCATGCAGAGCGAGAGTTCTCCCATGCAGACCTGGTAGCATTCACCCAGACATATCAGAAGCCAGATCTGCCGCCTCCCAGTTGTCCTGAACGGAAACCTCTACCACAATCAATGAAGTATAGATTCCTTGCAGGTGAGCCAGATATGCACCCAGTCATTATCTCAGCAGATTTGACTGGAGAACAAGAATCTCGTCTGATGGAGGTTCTTGAAAGAAACCGCAAGGCAATCGGTTGGAATATAGCTGATCTCAAGGGGCTGAGCCCGAAGCTGTGCTCCCACCACATCTATCTTGAGGATGACGCTAAGCCTTCGCGTGAGTTCCAGCGACGGCTGAACCCGAATCTTCGAGAGGTTGTCATGAAAGAAATTTCGAAGTGGTGGAGCGCTGATTTCATCTATCCCATCTCCGACTCTAAATGGGTAAGTCCGTTACATGTGGTACCCAAGAAGACGGGTGTCACTACAGTGGTCAATGAGTCTGGAGAGGAGATCGCTACCAGAGTACCAACTTCTTGGAGGGTCTGTGTGGACTACAGACGATTGAATGAGGCCACCAAGAAGGATCACTTCCCACTACCCTTTCTTGATCAGATTATCGAACGGCTAGCCGGGAAGAGCCATTATTGTTTTCTTGATGGGTACTCTGGATATAATCAAGTGGCCATTGCGCCCGAAGACCAGGAGAAAACGACATTCACCTGTCCGTTTGGGACATATGCTTTCAGAAGGATGCCCTTTGGTCTATGTAACGTTCCGGCGACATTCCAGAGGTGCATGTTGTCCATCTTCTCGGACATGGTGGGTGACTGTTTAGAGGTCTTCATGGATGACTTCTCGGTCTATGGCGACGGGTTTGATGCTTGTCTTGACTGCCTAGATCGTGTGCTGAAGCGCTGCATAGAGGTCAATCTTGTCTTATCCTGGGAGAAGAGTCATTTCATGATGACTCAAGGGACGGTCCTTGGGCACATCGTCTCCAACAGGGGCATGGAGGTCGATCCTGCCAAGGTGGATATCATCAGAAAACTCAATCCGCCGTCCAATCTTCGTCAGTTACGGTCTTTTCTGGGGCATGTCGGTTTCTACCGACGGTTCATTCAGGATTTCAGTCGAATTGCCCGACCGCTCACTGACTTGCTGACCAAAGACACCGAGTTTATTGTTAATCATAAGTGTCTTGAAGCATTTGAGACTCTCAAGAGTATGGTTGTTTCAGCTCCTGTCCTTCAGCCACCCGATTGGTCTCTCCCATTGGAGATCATGACGGATGCTTCAGATTTTGCCGTTGGGGCTGTGCTTGGACAGAGGAGGGATGGATTACCGTTTGCCATTCACTACGCCAGCCGGACCTTAGATGCCGCTCAAAGGAATTACACTGTGACTGAGAAAGAAATGCTGGCCGTAGTCTTTGCTTTAGATAAGTACAGATCTTATATCCTCGGATCTAGAGTGACCATTTACACCGACCATTCCGCCATCAGGTACTTAATGGCCAAGAAGGATGCCAAAGCACGTCTGACCAGATGGATCCTTCTACTCCAGGAATTTGATATTGAGATTAAGGATAAGCCTGGAGTCAAGAATGTGGTGGCGGATCATCTCTCCAGGTTGGAGAATCTTGAGGAATCTGAGCCCAGCGCACCTATTACAGAGACGTTTCCAGATGAGGCGATCTTGGCTGTCACCTCACTCCCGTGGTATGCCGACTTTGTAAACTATCTTGTTGCCAAGACAGTCCCTCAGGGTTGGCCCAGGCAGAAACTCGAGACCTTCCTAGCTAAGGCCAAGTTTTACCATTGGGAGGATCCCGTCCTTTATCATGAAGGAGGGGATAGTATCTGGAGGAGGTGCATTCCTCAAGAAGAGCAGCATAGCGTCCTCACATACTGCCACAAGCTTGAGGCAGGAGGACATCATTCTGGAAAAAGGACAGCACAAAAGGTGCTTCAATCCGGCCTATGGTGGCCTACTCTCTTCAAGGATTCTAATGAGTTCGTGAAGGGATGTACTGACTGTCAGAAAATGGGAACCTGCGGACAGAGAGACATGATGCCCATGCAACCCATTCACTTCTGTGAGGTTTTTGATGCATGGGGGATTGATTTCATGGGCCCATTTCCTAAGAGTCAGGGATTCGAGCATATTTTGCTCGCTGTGGATTATGTCAGTCGATGGGTTGAGGCCATTCCCGCCCGAGCCGCAGATGCGAAAACCGTGTGCAAATTCTTGAGGAAAAATATCATTTCACGGTTCGGGGTACCTAGAGTTTTGATTTCTGACGGGGGGTCTCATTTCATCAATGACAAGGTTAGGGCCCTTGCTGACGAGTTCGGCATTGACCATCGGGTTGCCACTCCGTATCACCCTCAGACTAATGGTCTTGCTGAAGTATCGAATCGGGAGATAAAGACTATCTTGCAGAAAGTTGTCCGCCCAGACCGAAAGGATTGGTCACAGCTTTTGGACTCGGTCTTGTGGGCCTATCGGACCTCTTTCAAAAATCCATTAGGGACATCTCCCTTTCGTCTCGTCTATGGCAAGCCGTGCCATTTGCCAGTGGAAATCAAGCACAAATCTTTTTGGGCAGTTACTGAGTTACTTTTGGATCCCGAGAGTATAGGAGACCAAAGAAGAGCAGAATTGGCAGCCCTGGAGGAATTGAGAGATACAGCTTTTTCCAACAGCCTACAGTATAAAGAAAAAGTGAAGACATGGCACGATTCGCATATCAGCCATAAACAATTTGAACCAGATCAGAGAGTATGGTTGTTCGATTCCAGGCTGAAATTATTTCCAGGGAAATTGCAGAGCAAGTGGAAAGGTCCGTATGTGGTTAGGAAGGTACATGACAATGGCAGCATTGATATATCCGAACCGTCATCTTCGTCCACCTTCCACGTCAATGGTCAACGCCTGAAGCTATATCGAGATCATGATCCGCCGACCATTGACGTTGCCCCCATTCTTCTGGTATGAGATGTGTCCTTTAACTCTCATCATCTACATCTTATACATGGTGATCAACTCCATCTGCCGCTGTACAGATCCATCTGTTCATATCACTTTCATCTGTTGAGTCATTTTCTTCTTTTCTTCTTTTCTTCTTTTTCCATCTCTATCTTCTTTATCTATGAAAAAGGTGCCGCCCTTGTAGACAGTTCCCCAGACTTAGGACGTACTTTGTCCTAAGTATAGGGGGGTGTGCACCCTGAGTTTCTATATTCTTTGATCTTCTCCATTGTCTCCTCTTCTTGTCTATACTTAGGGATATCTTACCCTAAGTATAGGGGGAGACAACCTGAGTACGATCTGTTCATTCCCACCCTTGACCCTCCCTGCTTTGTGTACAGTCTGCTATACTTAGGATTATCTGATCCTAAGTATAGGGGGGACGGTTAACTTCTCATTCATTGATTCATTCATTCTTTCGACTTGCCTATACTTAGTACGAGTTATGTCTTCGCTTTTCTCTCCGATCTATGAGGACATAGCTCTAGCTAAGTATAGGGGGGTCGTATATACTGTGTATATACTCTAGCCATAACTCGTACTTTCGTATTTTCTTAAATATGGCTAAAAATTCTTTAAAATTCATTAAAAATCCTTAATAAAAAGATGTGGTTACTCCTCAAATTCTTTTTGTATTTACTGATTAATAAATCAGGTGAAAATACTGTGTTACATGTTTTCAACCTTTGTAAAAATGTGTGGTTTGTAAAACTTCTTTTCTTTGTGTGAAATAAAATGTTTGAAAAATGATTTGCAAATGGTTTGAAAAATGGTTGCAAAAATATTTGAAAAACCTATATATACTGTTTTGGAAAACCTTTGCAAAATGATTTTCAAATGTGTGTACATGTTTGTAAAAATATTTGTAAAAAATATTTTGGACTATAGTTTTCAAAAATTGTGTGAAAAGCTTGTGTCAAATAAGTTTGAGGAATACTAACATCACACCAAAATCCACTACCTATATATATGTATAAAATTGATCACTTACCCTTGTAAATTCTTAAAATCCACTTCTTGTAGATATAAGAAGCACTACCGTGTACATATTTTCACCTAGTTTTTAGCCAAAACTTTTTGTTTTCAAAAATTCCCAAAAACATTTGCAAAACTAAAATCCAAAAACATTTGAAATATCTTTTTTAAAAATACAAAAAAAAATGCATCTGCACGCATCATCATTATCTTTTCAAAAATCCATAAAAAGTTCAAAATCTTGAAAATTGTATCACAAAAATATTTCTTGCATTGCATGGCATGAGCATTTTTCGGATTGAGTTTGATAGTTGAACAAGTCTAAGTAAAATCCGGAGATTGGAGCTTGATTGGACCTTAAAATCTACCTAATAATAGGAACCTTATAGGAACTGGGTTTGAGGTACTTCAGGTCTAGTTGACTTAATTCTTTGAGGATCATGGGACTTGGTTCAATGGATTCTTGACTGCCTAAGTAGAGTATTTCGGAGCACACGCACGACTCTTGTTGATAATGACCTAACTTGGACACCTGCACCTTTCACATAGCTCTCCACGGATGAGGTGGTGAGGAGGCAGTTTCCTTTGGCTTGGGGTAGCATATGAGGGTAGTACTTCTAGGAGGAACCTCTCTTCTTCTTCTAGTGAAGGAAGTGCACCTCAACTTGGTCTAGTGGTGATGAAGGCTAAAGACAGAAGCCGTGGGTTGCAATAAAGCTTCAAAAGAGGGATAGTCTACTGGCTCAAGAGGAAAATTTCTTGTATATATGCTGCACCATGTAGATATGCTGTACAGAAGTCCTTAAAAAAAAAAGAGAACTCCAAAAAAGTGGTGGGTCGGATTGAAAATTTAATAACCCCACCGGAGTGTATATAGTCCAATAAAGCAAAAGCTTATGGTATCCACGTTACATCTCATGAAGCTTGCAGCGGGAGACTTAGCTACACTGGTTGAGCTCCCAAAAGTCTATACTTCTTCCCCCTCTTCTTGAGCCGGTTGCACTTGAACTTAGAAGGGAATACCCCGCTTCTCGAGGAAAGAGTTGCTAGACCGAGGCATTAGAGTTACCAGGTTGGGGGAGGTTGTTTCTTTGTCACTTCTGAGGTGGGGAGCTACATATCACTTACACTGTACGAGTCAGATTCATAGTCATAAGAGTTTGCGTATGAGTTGAAGTATTCCTGACCTGGCTATTGAGGAGACTTGGACAGAGTTTTGGGATTCTCAAGGACTGTTGGATTTCAAACTTGGTTCTCATTAAGGTTCCGACCGCACTAAAATTCCAAAGGTCCGACTTAAGCTCCAAACTTTGATTTTGCGAAGACAAGTTCGATAATTAAACTTAATCTAATTTTCTTCTTTTTCTTTCTTACTTTTTCTTTTTGCACTTATTGCATAAGTGTTTGCTAGGGACTAGCAAAGGTAAAGTATAGGGGGATGATGAATCCACATTTCATCATCTTTATTCTATCATTTTGGCACCAAAAACCCTAGCAAATGCCTGTAAATAGCATTAAAATCACCATCTTAGCGTTCATGCATGTGCATCTAAACAGTGTATAAATTACTGTAATTAAGGCCAAAATTATAGAATAAATAAAGAAAAGAAAAAGAATAAAATATTGTAAATATTTTATGACCCGAAACCCCGAGACCTAGGCATCTTGATGAATAGGTCGACAAGGAATAAAGTAGGGGGAGATAAGGTCAGGAACACAGAAAAAATACCTATACATTTTATTCATTCTTTATTCATTTTGGGACCTATTTTTGGTTCCACTTTTTACACTTCAAATAAAGAAACTTTGTACATGAAAGTTGTAGATAATAAAACAAAGAAAAATACAAAATTGATTTCACAGAAAAATAATGTACAGGTAAAAAGTTATGGTCTGAATAAAAATCCAGAATGCCAACTTCCCAGACCCGTATCTCACAAATAAAAACTCCAAATGCAGCGTACTCACCTTTAATTGTATATAGAATAAAATAATCTATCCAATGGTGGTGGTTTCGCATTTGGCGGAGCTACGGTTTGAAAATTGGGTTTTGGACCCTCATTGTATAAGTGTACAGATTAAAATATTCACTTTATTCCTCATTCATTATTTATCCGATTTCATATTTTTAAGAGGTTGTAAATATTATTTATAATAATTATGTACATTAAAATCAGAATAAAAACATAAATAAAACTCAAAGAAAAATACTTGTATATATTATAATACATAGGTATAGTACAGGTATACATACAGACACAAATAACACTTTCATTTTATTAAGTGTACAAAATAATTCAGAAAAATAAAATAAAAAGGTATTTATGTACATAAAAGTATTTTATGTTTTAGAAAAATGATAAATAAAAATAATAAAGATAAAATACACAAAATAAAAATAAAATACTTAAATATATATATAGATATATATACTATAAAGGGCATAAATGCAAACTTGTAAAAAATACGTTTCATAAAAATTAATAAAAATCACAGAAAAATTCTTCATAAAATAATAAACATTTTTTATTTTATAACCTAACATCAATAAATTCATTTACTATTTTATTTTGATTTTTCAAATAATTTCTAATCTAAGTTTCCTGGTTGGTCCACGTGGACCAACCAGGCGCGGTCTAGAGTTGACCCCGGTCAACTCTCCCGACCAACGCCTGCCACCTCTGACGCCCGCGATTTTGCCCCATTTTCAAGAAATTATGGCGCCCGATCCTTCCATTTTCTCGCCTCGAATCCTTCTTGGAACTTCTTCCCTGATCATCACTCTCCCACGACGCGCCTTCAAACCACGCAAAATCCTCATGATGCGCGCGTGGATCTCGCTTGAAGGAGACGCCACCATCTTCTACTTAAACTGCCCGCCGTCTTCGAGCCCAAGTTTGAACCCTCATTAGCCATTAATCCTCCTCCCTGACGAGCTCTTCGTGTTGCTGGAGGTGACAGCTCCGCATCTACACCCTCAGGCGAGTCGAGGAGGCTCTGTAGCGGCTCCACCACCTCCGCCGACCACCGGCGTCGAGGTTCTTCTTCCTCAGGTAGTCCACCTTCGAGGCATCCATTATCTTCGTTCCTTTTTATGTCATTTCACTCCCCATAGCTTCAGTATCAAAAATCCTTAAAAAAATTCGAATTCCATCGATCAAATCGACCTCCCATCGCTCATAGCCGGAGCGCACCTCCGGCCGACATCTCTTCGCCGTCCACAGACCACCTCCGACATCCATTTCGCCTCCGCGGGGTCCAGGCAACTTGTCCTGGACCCTCTCACCTTGTTTTGCAGGTCAAAGCGCAGTCAAAGTCACTGGGGGCCATTTTGCGAGATTCGTCGGAGCTACCTGGAGCTTCGAGCTCCGCCGCCTCCGTGCCAGCACTCCAAAGCGCCTCCGACGAATCTGAGCCTCCCAGCACATAGCCGGACCTTCCAGGAGCCTGCAGCTCCATTTTGGAGCCCATCCACCGTCTGAGGAGCGAGATCGGAGTCGGGGAAGTTCGCCTCCGCCGGCCTTCTTCCCCGTTCTTCCTCCTCGCTTCTCCACCGTCTGATTGAGCCGCAGCTCCAGTTCGCTTCTCCACCGTCCGATCTTCCAAGCCCGTCCACCGTCAGATCTCTGACTGAGATCTAATCCCAGACGTCAACGCCAACCGTCATCGGCCGCTCTCGTGCTGCCACGTGGATAAGTGGCCCGCTTCCCGCCGTTGGATCGTCCATCGTCGCCAGCCATTGGATGCGCGCCACGCGTCACCTCCAGAGCGCCTAAGCGAGGGTATTTTGCAGTCAACCCCCGCTTATTTTGTAATTTCTATTCAGTCCAAAAACTGTGTTGCGTAGTTTAAATATTTCTGTAATATTTGCACTTAGAACCCCGTAGTTTTCTTATTTGCACCGAGGTCCAATCCACGTCACCTCACGTGCCCGTGCGCGTGAGGGGGCTGGGTATTTTGCAGGGACCCCCCTGGGGTTTATTTATTTCGCTTAAGTCCATGAATGTTTGCTTTAAGTTGTAATATTTTGGAGAAACTGCATTGAACCCCTTGGAACTTTGTGATATTGCAAAAATACCCCTTCCAGGCGCGTGCGAGTCACGCACCCTGGTGGGTAAATTGCTCAGATACCCTTGCGGGTTTTGTTATTCATATTTAATCCTTGAAATGCATGTTTCAGTGTAAACTTTTGTGGAAAAATTGCGTGTACGCCCCTGGATGTTTTAAATATTGCGCATATACCCCTGCCAGGACTGTTTAATGTTTGGATGCTTGTTGTATTTATTTGAATGACCATTTTAAGCCCAAAAATTCCACAAAAATAGACTTAAGCATCTGGACATGTGTACTTTAACGCCACATATTTAGTTTTTGATTTTATTTTATTCGCACATTTATTAAAAATCAAAAGCTTGCTTTTTGTGCACTGTCTAGCTTAGAAAATACCAAAAAAATATTAAAACACCTCCAAAAATTCCAAAAAAATCACCTAGTGTCTATTTTAACCTATTTTAGTGTCAGTTTAAAAATCACTAAAAATCTCAAAAGAAAAACCTTAAAAATTTAAAAACACTCAAAAACTTCAAAAAAATATATAAAATAGTAGAAAACTCCAAAAATCAAAAACTTAGTTTCTGTGTGTTCCTTATTTTGTCCTTCTTATGTGAAAAATAGTGTGAAAATTTTGAGCTACTGGTTGCTATTTTTAAATCTCATTTTATTCACAGCTAACCTTATTTGCACTGTTTTCTCTTATTTCAGTATTTAAAAATATCAAAAACACCTTGAAAAAAACCCCAAAAATCACAAAAACAGTAGAAAACCACAAAAATACCAAAAAGATTTTATTGCTGAATTTTCGATAATTTTTACTTAGTTTTATAAATATTTTAGCTTGCCTTCTACTATATTGTCTTTACTTTCCAATATTGAAAAAGAAAAAGAAAAATATAAAATATAAAATTATAAAAATCAGAAAATTAAAAATCAAAATACAAAACTAAAAAAATTAAAATAAAAAAAAATTTAAAATTAAAAACCCACAAAAAATTGTAGTTGCTTGCTTGCTTAGTGTAGACACTTTACACACACACACACTTGTGCTTACATTTGCTTGAATTACCCTGCTTGCTCCCTGTGTTCGAACTCTCTGCATACTTGTCACTATACACCATTTGTGCAGAGTTAAAAATAAATTTTAACTCCACATTAGTTCTAATTTGTTGATCTTTAGTGTGGGTTAATTGTTGATTAAACGCGGATTTCATTGAGAGCCGCCACAGCGACAGTTGTCTCCGCCTTGTGTGAGACACCAATTTAGGCTCTTGTGATTTTCGTGTTTATCAAATGGCGCCGTTGCCGGGGAGCAACAGCGAGTAGTTCTCACTTTGTTTGATTGTGTTGATTGTCTACCATAGTCTTACTTCCTGTCTCTTGCAATTTTGATATATCTGTTGAGCTATCTGACCATCTCTTTACTTGTCTTCTTGCGAGGGACTGCGGAGCAAGGCGGATTGCTTAGGTGATCCGGAGCATCCTTGGGAAGCGGAGTCGGCTTTTCTTGGGCCAAGCCGGCAGGAGAGAGCAGGAGGATTGAGAGAGAGTGATTAGTTAGCTTGCATTTTATTTCTGTGAGAGAGTGACTTTCATAATTTGTAATAATACAGGTACATTCGGACTTGGACACTACCGGGCCTAACTACCAAGTGTTTGTTCACTTGGGGGCTCACCGCGGTTTTGTGTTTTTCGCGGTTTTCTCGGCTTCATTTCTATTTGTTTCACGAGGATTTAGCCCCTAGACATAGGAATTTTTGTTGACTGTGATGAACTAAGAAGCTAAGGCCCAATCCCTAATATCTTGCCTGCACCTATAGAGCGTAATTGGACTTGGCTAAAATTCACTTGAAAAAGCTATTTGACTTGAACTAGAGCCCACGTGCCGCGAGCCCACCCTGTTAAGCGCTACTCCTGAACTCGAGTGTGTCGAGAAGAGGAGGGGTGAGACAAGACCGGACTCCGGACTCTTTTCTTTGTCATAGCTACTTGTTCTTCACGTTAATAGAAGTTGCTCATCTTAGGACGATTTCCTCGTGCATGCATATAGGTAGTTTAAATTACTGTCTTTCAATTATGCGCGGATCACTTTGCATGTAGAGTGCTGGCGACAAGGTACGCATTTCTATCCCTGCATGCATCATAGATTTTGACCGCGCATCGGCTTTTCCGCTTTCCTCCCCCAGTTTTATTGAATTTTAATAACAAGGAAATTGGAAAATTCGTTAGACGATGTTTGCTCAGAAAAACACCTAAAAAAAGTGAAAACAATAAAAATTGGGACTGCTAATGCAAACTCGACCTTAAAACTCATCCCACCAAAAATTTTGTTTTGGGAGAGTAACCCCCTCCTTGTTTGATTTATCTGCTGCGAGAGAGTGCCTCGACACTAGGATAGAGCCACATCTGAAATTTTAGTTGACTACTGGTCGTGGTTAGTCGTTCTCCAGTGAGGATCTCTCCGGTAACCGGTAAAGCGGACCACGATATCCTTAACAGATTGAATTAGCGGGAGCAACCGGGTTACGGTCCGCAATTCATACTGGCTGGGAAAGATCTGACGTGGATTGGGATAGTCGGCTAGGAAAGTAGGATACCTAACAGCTCGCTCTAACGCTCTGATAGATTGACTGACCACCTAATAAAAATTGACAAGATAACAGACCGAACTCTCACGGTCATCAGCTCAAGTGTGGAGTAGGTGAAACTGGGGTTTTGATTATCATCCTGTTTGCATTCCAGATCTCATCCGCCTTTCTCTAAATCAAGATGATGGGACGGAGATCTCTTAGGCCGACCTTGTCGGCACCGCTATCCCGTACTCCTCCTTATTCATCTAGGAATACCTCGGAGAGTCCGCTCTCCGAGCCTGAGTTTACATCCACCCTGTTCCCCCTCGACCACCCTTCTCATTCTTCTTCCATCAGTCCAAGAGTGTCTGAATACAGTGCTTCACAGTGTTTCGCTCATTCGACAGCACCTGAGATGGCCTCTTTTGCTTTTTTAGAAAATCCAGCCATGGCAGATAGAGGCGAGCATGAAGATGATCATGAGCACCCTCCGTTCATATTTGATCAAGCAGCCATCAATAATTCCTTGTTAGCATCCCTGGAGACTATGCAGCAACAGATCCGTGACCAGGGCACATTCATGGGTGACCTTATGAGGGAAATTGCTCAGATGAGAGAAAACCGGGAAGGTGGTGGAGGAGGAGGACCAGATGCAGGAGGAGGCGATCCAGACGGCGAGAGACCGCCACAGACTATCATGAGGGAATTGCACAACCCAGCTGCATCCCTCACTCACCGATGGATTCGACTCCCACCCATCCACGGAGATTTCGAGCTTCGGCCCCACACTATCCAGCTGCTACCCAAATTCCATGGGTTGCCGACCGAAGAGCCGCACCTCCACCTCCAAGAATTCGAGATGATTTGCAGCACCATCCATGATCGGTTGACGACCGAGGACACAATCAAGATGATTGCCTTTCCATTCTCTTTGGTTGACAGAGCCGCCTATTGGCTCAAACATCTTGGGCGTTTAGTCGACACATGGGCAGATCTCCGGACCGTATTCCTGAAGAAGTACTATCCTCTCGGCCGGACCAACGCAGCTAGAGCAATGATCAGCAACTTCGTCATGATCCCAAACGAACAATTCCACGAAGCCTGGGATCGATTCAGAGAGCTCATTGACCGGTGTCCACATCACGACATCTCCAAGCCCAACCTGGTGCAGAGTTTCTTCTGTGGGCTGACACCGGAGCTGCAGGGGCTTGTCAACGCCTCTTGTGGTGGATCCTATTTTTCCAAGGGTGAAGATGATGTCTGGGCCATCTATGAGGGCATGGCAGAAAATTCTACGGTGATGACTCAGGCCCGTGTCTACACCCAACAAAAGCCACCGCAAGGAGCAGGATCATTCCAGAGGATTGCACGCATCGATGCCGGTCCCAACACAGTGTCAGTTGCCGCAGCCCAAGCAGAATCAGCCGCAGCCGACATGGGCATCATTAGTGAGAAGCTGGACCGCATGGAGATCCTCGAGAAAAAACAGAATCAAGGCATGGCCCAGATGGACCAAATTGCCAAAGTTATGAGTGACCTAAAAACCCAAATGCTATGCATTCAGGAGGCCCAATCTCATGCCCAACAGCCTCCTAGGTCACAGGTTGCCTCCAGCAGCAGCAACCCCAACCAGGGCTCTATCTCATACCGTCAGGTGAATCACATCCAGGCAGAGCCGGTTCCGTTGTTGCAGTACCATCCAGAGCAACCGCCATCTTCCGACACGCAGATGGTGGTCTATCAGCCGGAGCAGCCACTGGCAGTTCTTCCTCCACCCTCCTTTGAGCAGGAACCATTGATGGAAGTCAATGGGATTTGGTATGACCGATACCCTCAACCCGCAATTCGTAGGGATCACCCTGGATTCCGTTGGGGGAATGGTGGATCCTCGTCCCAGCAGCATCCTCCTGCCCATGGACAGCAGAGCAGCCAGCAGACACAGCAGCAACAGCCCCAATATGCCCATTATCAGCAATACCAGAATGGTCCTCGTCCCTCCTATCAGGGACAGCAGTGGAGGCAGCGACAGCAGCCTCAGCAGTCTTATCACCAGCCTTCCCCCCAGTATCAGCAGCAACAGCAGTAGCCCCATTTCCAGCAGGGACAGACATCCGGTTCTCAGGGTCCAGCCTTTGAGAACCCGGCCCTCGATGATCTTGCCCGCTTGCTATCTGAACAGCGAGCATCTTTCAGGCAAGAAATGGATGAATTCCGGCAGGAGATGCGGGATATTATGAAAGGCAAGGCCGCCATACCCGCTCAGATTGAGCCTAACCCGAACAATCTGAAAAGGAAGTCTGAGCAGGTAGAGTTTACAGAGGATACCTCTCCTAGTGATTGTTTGAGTGACATCTCTTATTCCTATCATGATGCTGATTTTGTCACTACTAGGAGCGGTAGGATGCCAGCCGGCGGCGCCTCTTCTGAGCGACAACTAGAGGCAGAATCAGGAGCGCCAGAGGAACCGAGGAGCGGTGCTGATGCCGCTGATGATGATGTTGACGGTGGTACTGATGCCACCCATGATGAAGTCCAGGACGACGATGCTGATGTCGTCGTGATACCAGATGAAGACGGTGGTGCTGATGCCACCATTTTTGATGTAGAACCAGAGAGCGGTGCTGATGCCGCAGAGACAGGTGCCGGTGGTGGTACTGAGGCCACCACCTCTACTTTTGTTGAGCCTCCCACTGTGATGTTACCACATTTTGTACCCCTGGACTGTGGTAACAAAGAGAACAAAAATATGAATAAAGGAAAGGTTCCTGTTCAAATTGCAGATCCATATGTGTTGCATGATGATATTTGTGTGGATTCTCCATCTTCACAGGCGCAGGGACCGTTTCCTAGTACTCCATCTGAGGAGGCCCCCACCATCCCCTTCCCTGAGGCACTCCGCCAGGTGAAGGGGAATAAAAAAGAAAATCCTAAAAAGAGCCAGGAAGTAGAGTTCGACAATCAGATGATTGACAGATTTCACATTCAGCTAACTCTACGTGAAGCGTTTGAGCATATCCCTTTCTTCAAAAAGAATTTGAAAGAGACAACCACTGTCAGAAGAAAGCGGAAGCGCAGAGACCAAATCCATATGCTCACTCATGATACTTGCTGCACCATTCAGAACAAGCTGCCAGCCAAGCGACCAGACGCAGGAGCTCCCTATGTCAGATGCGAGATTCAAGAGCAGCAATTTGATCGTACTCTATTAGACAGCGGCTCCTCAATTAACCTCCTTCCGGCAGCCTTACTCAAGCAGTTCGAGTTTGGCCCTCTTCTTCGAAGCAGAACGGTCCTTCAGTTTGCTGATAGGTCGATTAAGAGGCCGAAGGGGTTATTGAAAGACGTGGTCGTTACCATTCATGGCTTGAAATTCCCCGTGGACTTCGTTGTATTGGACATGGAGATCCCTGAGGCGGTAACTGATGCCCCCATCATATTAGGACGCCCATTCTTGGCCACAGCCAAGGCGGTGACCGACCATGATTGTGGGAAGGTATGCTTTCGCGTAGAGGGCGAGACCATACAAATAGAGACGATCGAGGAGACCAGAGCCAGAGAGTTAGAATGCTCCGAGCAATCTAGTGAAGCCGCGCAGATGACAGAGGAAGAGCTAGACGTCCACCAGGTTCGTGATTTCGAGATGACTGACGATGAATCCAACTGGAAAGACCCCGTAGCACCGACTCTCGCCTTGCCTACCGATTCATTGTATCGCAAGCTCATGGCAATCGAGAGCCGGGAGAGCACATTCCTGGATACGGATACACCTGAGGCTGACAGTGTGGTGACGAGTGGTGCCGATGATTTCAGTTCTTGTTCTTCTGCTTCTGATCCCTCCTATTCCGATATTGAATGGGCCTATTTCGATGATCCGTTATCTTGTCTGACTCATTCTGAGCCAACAACCGTGACAGAGTGCGAGCCCGTACAGTTTATTGATAATTCAGTCAGCCGCCTTTCGTCAGAAATTCATGCAGAGCGAGAGTTCTCCCATGCAGACCTGGTAGCATTCACCCAGACATATCAGAAGCCAGATCTGCCGCCTCCCAGTTGTCCTGAACGGAAACCTCTACCACAATCAATGAAGTATAGATTCCTTGCAGGTGAGCCAGATATGCACCCAGTCATTATCTCAGCAGATTTGACTGGAGAACAAGAATCTCGTCTGATGGAGGTTCTTGAAAGAAACCGCAAGGCAATCGGTTGGAATATAGCTGATCTCAAGGGGCTGAGCCCGAAGCTGTGCTCCCACCACATCTATCTTGAGGATGACGCTAAGCCTTCGCGTGAGTTCCAGCGACGGCTGAACCCGAATCTTCGAGAGGTTGTCATGAAAGAAATTTCGAAGTGGTGGAGCGCTGATTTCATCTATCCCATCTCCGACTCTAAATGGGTAAGTCCGTTACATGTGGTACCCAAGAAGACGGGTGTCACTACAGTGGTCAATGAGTCTGGAGAGGAGATCGCTACCAGAGTACCAACTTCTTGGAGGGTCTGTGTGGACTACAGACGATTGAATGAGGCCACCAAGAAGGATCACTTCCCACTACCCTTTCTTGATCAGATTATCGAACGGCTAGCCGGGAAGAGCCATTATTGTTTTCTTGATGGGTACTCTGGATATAATCAAGTGGCCATTGCGCCCGAAGACCAGGAGAAAACGACATTCACCTGTCCGTTTGGGACATATGCTTTCAGACGGATGCCCTTTGGTCTATGTAACGCTCCGGCGACATTCCAGAGGTGCATGTTGTCCATCTTCTCGGACATGGTGGGTGACTGTTTAGAGGTCTTCATGGATGACTTCTCGGTCTATGGCGACGGGTTTGATGCTTGTCTTGACTGCCTAGATCGTGTGCTGAAGCGCTGCATAGAGGTCAATCTTGTCTTATCCTGGGAGAAGAGTCATTTCATGATGACTCAAGGGACGGTCCTTGGGCACATCGTCTCCAACAGGGGCATGGAGGTCGATCCTGCCAAGGTGGATATCATCAGAAAACTCAATCCGCCGTCCAATCTTCGTCAGTTACGGTCTTTTCTGGGGCATGTCGGTTTCTACCGACGGTTCATTCAGGATTTCAGTCGAATTGCCCGACCGCTCACTGACTTGCTGACCAAAGACACCGAGTTTATTGTTAATCATAAGTGTCTTGAAGCATTTGAGACTCTCAAGAGTATGGTTGTTTCAGCTCCTGTCCTTCAGCCACCCGATTGGTCTCTCCTATTCGAGATCATGACGGATGCTTCAGATTTTGCCGTTGGGGCTGTGCTTGGACAGAGGAGGGATGGATTACCGTTTGCCATTCACTACGCCAGCCGGACCTTAGATGCCGCTCAAAGGAATTACACTGTGACTGAGAAAGAAATGCTGGCCGTAGTCTTTGCTTTAGATAAGTACAGATCTTATATCCTCGGATCTAGAGTGACCATTTACACCGACCATTCCGCCATCAGGTACTTAATGGCCAAGAAGGATGCCAAAGCACGTCTGACCAGATGGATCCTTCTACTCCAGGAATTTGATATTGAGATTAAGGATAAGCCTGGAGTCAAGAATGTGGTGGCGGATCATCTCTCCAGGTTCGAGAATCTTGAGGAATCTGAGCCCAGCGCACCTATTACAGAGACGTTTCCAGATGAGGCGATCTTGGCTGTCACCTCACTCCCGTGGTATGCCGACTTTGTAAACTATCTTGTTGCCAAGACAGTCCCTCAGGGTTGGCCCAGGCAGAAACTCGAGACCTTCCTAGCTAAGGCCAAGTTTTACCATTGGGAGGATCCCGTCCTTTATCCTGAAGGAGGGGATAGTATCTGGAGGAGGTGCATTCCTCATGAAGAGCAGCATAGCGTCCTCACATACTGCCACAAGCTTGAGGCAGGAGGACATCATTCTGGAAAAAGGACAGCACAAAAGGTGCTTCAATCCGGCCTATGGTGGCCTACTCTCTTCAAGGATTCTGATGAGTTCGTGAAGGGATGTACTGACTGTCAGAAAATGGGAACCTGCGGACAGAGAGACATGATGCCCATGCAACCCATTCACTTCTGTGAGGTTTTTGATGCATGGGGGATTGATTTCATGGGCCCATTTCCTAAGAGTCAGGGATTCGAGCATATTTTGCTCGCTGTGGATTATGTCAGTCGATGGGTTAAGGCCATTCCCGCCCGAGCCGCAGATGCGAAAACCGTGTGCAAATTCTTGAGGAAAAATATCATTTCACGGTTCGGGGTACCTAGAGTTTTGATTTCTGACGGGGGGTCTCATTTCATCAATGACAAGGTTAGGGCCCTTGCTGACGAGTTCGGCATTGACCATCGGGTTGCCACTCCGTATCACCCTCAGACTAATGGTCTTGCTGAAGTATCGAATCGAGAGATAAAGACTATCTTGCAGAAAGTTGTCCGCCCAGACCGAAAGGATTGGTCACAGCTTTTGGACTCGGTCTTGTGGGCCTATCGGACCTCTTTCAAAAATCCATTAGGGACATCTCCCTTTCGTCTCGTCTATGGCAAGCCGTGCCATTTGCCAGTGGAAATCAAGCACAAATCTTTTTGGGCAGTTACTGAGTTACTTTTGGATCCCGAGAGTATAGGAGACCAAAGAAGAGCAGAATTGGCAGCCCTGGAGGAATTGAGAGATACAGCTTTTTCCAACAGCCTACAGTATAAAGAAAAAGTGAAGACATGGCATGATTCGCATATCAGCCATAAACAATTTGAACCAGATCAGAGAGTATGGTTGTTCGATTCCAGGCTGAAATTATTTCCAGGGAAATTGCAGAGCAAGTGGAAAGGTCCGTATGTGGTTAGGAAGGTACATGACAATGGCAGCATTGATATATCCGAACCGTCATCTTCGTCCACCTTCCGCGTCAATGGTCAACGCCTGAAGCTATATCGAGATCATGATCCGCCGACCATTGACGTTGCCCCCATTCTTCTGGTATGAGATGTGTCCTTTAACTCTCATCATCTACATCTTATACATGGTGATCAACTCCATCTGCCGCTGTACAGATCCATCTGTTCATATCACTTTCATCTGTTGAGTCATTTTCTTCTTTTCTTCTTTTCTTCTTTTTCCATCTCTATCTTCTTTATCTATGAAAAAGGTGCCGCCCTTGTAGACAGTTCCCCAGACTTAGGACGTACTTTGTCCTAAGTATAGGGGGGTGTGCACCCTGAGTTTCTATATTCTTTGATCTTCTCCATTGTCTCCTCTTCTTGTCTATACTTAGGGATATCTTACCCTAAGTATAGGGGGAGACAACCTGAGTACGATCTGTTCATTCCCACCCTTGACCCTCCCTGCTTTATGTACAGTCTGCTATACTTAGGATTATCTGATCCTAAGTATAGGGGGGACGGTTAACTTCTCATTCATTGATTCATTCATTCTTTCGACTTGCCTATACTTAGTACGAGTTATGTCTTCGCTTTTCTCTCCGATCTATGAGGACATAGCTCTAGCTAAGTATAGGGGGTCGTATATACTGTGTATATACTCTAGCCATAACTCGTACTTTCGTATTTTCTTAAATATGGCTAAAAATTCTTTAAAATTCATTAAAAATCCTTAATAAAAAGATGTGGTTACTCCTCAAATTCTTTTTGTATTTACTGATTAATAAATCAGGTGAAAATACTGTGTTACATGTTTTCAACCTTTGTAAAAATGTGTGGTTTGTAAAACTTCTTTTCTTTGTGTGAAATAAAATGTTTGAAAAATGATTTGCAAATGGTTTGAAAAATGGTTGCAAAAATATTTGAAAAACCTATATATACTGTTTTGGAAAACCTTTGCAAAATGATTTTCAAATGTGTGTACATGTTTGTAAAAATGTTTGTAAAAAATATTTTGGACTATAGTTTTCAAAAATTGTGTGAAAAGCTTGTGTCAAATAAGTTTGAGGAATACTAACATCACACCAAAATCCACTACCTATATATATGTATAAAATTGATCACTTACCCTTGTAAATTCTTAAAATCCACTTCTTGTAGATATAAGAAGCACTACCGTGTACATATTTTCACCTAGTTTTTAGCCAAAACTTTTTGTTTTCAAAAATTCCCAAAAACATTTGCAAAACTAAAATCCAAAAACATTTGAAATATCTTTTTGAAAAATACAAAAAAAAATGCATCTGCACGCATCATCATTATCTTTTCAAAAATCCATAAAAAGTTCAAAATCTTGAAAATTGTATCACAAAAATATTTCTTGCATTGCATGGCATGAGCATTTTTCGGATTGAGTTTGATAGTTGAACAAGTCTAAGTAAAATCCGGAGATTGGAGCTTGATTGGACCTTAAAATCTACCTAATAACAGGAACCTTATAGGAACTGGGTTTGAGGTACTTCAGGTCTAGTTGACTTAATTCTTTGAGGATCACGGGACTTGGTTCAATGGATTCTTGACTGCCTAAGTAGAGTATTTCGGAGCACACGCACGACTCTTGTTGATAATGACCTAACTTGGACACCTGCACCTTTCACATAGCTCTCCACGGATGAGGTGGTGAGGAGGCAGTTTCCTTTGGCTTGGGGTAGCATATGAGGGTAGTACTTCTAGGCGGAACCTCTCTTCTTCTTCTAGTGAAGGAAGTGCACCTCAACTTGGTCTAGTGGTGATGAAGGCTAAAGACAGAAGCCGTGGGTTGCAATAAAGCTTCAAAAGAGGGATAGTCTACTGGCTCAACAGGAAAATTTCTTGTATATATGCTGCACCATGTAGATATGCTGTACAGAAGTCCTTAAAAAAAAAAAAGAGAACTCCAAAAAAGTGGTGGGTCGGATTGAAAATTTAATAACCCCACCGGAGTGTATATAGTCCAATAAAGCAAAAACTTATGGTATCCACGTTACATCTCATGAAGCTTGCAGCGGGAGACTTAGCTACACTGGTTGAGCTCCCAAAAGTCTATACTTCTTCCCCCTCTTCTTGAGCCGGTTGCACTTGAACTTAGAAGGGAATACCCCGCTTCTCGAGGAAAGAGTTGCTAGACCGAGGCATTAGAGTTACCAGGTTGGGGGAGGTTGTTTCTTTGTCACTTCTGAGGTGGGGAGCTACATATCACTTACACTGTACGAGTCAGATTCATAGTCATAAGAGTTTGCGTATGAGTTGAAGTATTCCTGACCTGGCTATTGAGGAGACTTGGACAGAGTTTTGGGATTCTCAAGGACTGTTGGATTTCAAACTTGGTTCTCATTAAGGTTCCGACCGCACTAAAATTCCAAAGGTCCGACTTAAGCTCCAAACTTTGATTTTGCGAAGACAAGTTCGATAATTAAACTTAATCTAATTTTCTTCTTTTTCTTTTCTTACTTTTTCTTTTTGCACTTATTGCATAAGTGTTTGCTAGGGACTAGCAAAGGTAAAGTATAGGGGGATGATGAATCCACATTTCATCATCTTTATTCTATCATTTTGGCACCAAAAACCCTAGCAAATGCCTGTAAATAGCATTAAAATCACCATCTTAGCGTTCATGCATGTGCATCTAAACAGTGTATAAATTACTGTAATTAAGGCCAAAATTATAGAATAAATAAAGAAAAGAAAAAGAATAAAATATTGTAAATATTTTATGACCCGAAACCCCGAGACCTAGGCATCTTGATGAATAGGTCGACAAGGAATAAAGTAGGGGGAGATAAGGTCAGGAACACAGAAAAAATACCTATACATTTTATTCATTCTTTATTCATTTTGGGACCTATTTTTGGTTCCACTTTTTACACTTCAAATAAAGAAACTTTGTACATGAAAGTTGTAGATAATAAAACAAAGAAAAATACAAAATTGATTTCACAGAAAAATAATGTACAGGTAAAAAGTTATGGTCTGAATAAAAATCCAGAATGCCAACTTCCCAGACCTGTATCTCACAAATAAAAACTCCAAATGCAGCGTACTCACCTTTAATTGTATATAGAATAAAATAATCTATCCAATGGTGGTGGTTTCGCATTTGGCGGAGCTACGGTTTGAAAATTGGGTTTTGGACCCTCATTGTATAAGTGTACAGATTAAAATATTCACTTTATTCCTCATTCATTATTTATCCGATTTCATATTTTTAAGAGGTTGTAAATATTATTTATAATAATTATGTACATTAAAATCAGAATAAAAACATAAATAAAACTCAAAGAAAAATACTTGTATATATTATAATACATAGGTATAGTACAGGTATACATACAGACACAAATAACACTTTCATTTTATTAAGTGTACAAAATAATTCAGAAAAATAAAATAAAAAGGTATTTATGTACATAAAAGTATTTTATGTTTTAGAAAAATGATAAATAAAAATAATAAAGATAAAATACACAAAATAAAAATAAAATACTTAAATATATATAGATATATATACTATAAAGGGCATAAATGCAAACTTGTAAAAAATACGTTTCATAAAAATAAATAAAAATCACAGAAAAATTCTTCATAAAATAATAAACATTTTTTATTTTATAACCTAACATCAATAAATACATTTACTATTTTATTTTGATTTTTCAAATAATTTCTAATCTAAGTTTCCTGGTTGGTCCACGTGGACCAACCAGGCGCGGTCTAGAGTTGACCCCGGTCAACTCTCCCGACCAACGCCTGCCACCTCTGACGCCCGCGATTTTGCCCCATTTTCAAGAAATTATGGCGCCCGATCCTTCCATTTTCTCGCCTCGAATCCTTCTTGGAACTTCTTCCCTGATCATCACTCTCCCACGACGCGCCTTCAAACCACGCAAAATCCTCATGATGCGCACGTGGATCTCGCTTGAAGGAGACGCCACCATCTTCTACTTAAACTGCCCGCCGTCTTCAAGCCCAAGTTTGAACCCTCATTAGCCATTAATCCTCCTCCCTGACGAGCTCTTCGTGTTGCTGGAGGTGACAGCTCCGCATCTACACCCTCAGGCGAGTCGAGGAGGCTCTGTAGCGGCTCCACCACCTCCGCCGACCACCGGCGTCGAGGTTCTTCTTCCTCAGGTAGTCCACCTTCGAGGCATCCATTATCTTCGTTCCTTTTTATGTCATTTCACTACCCATAGCTTCAGTATCAAAAATCCTTAAAAAAATTCGAATTCCATCGATCAAATCGACTTCCCATCGCTCATAGCCGGAGCGCACCTCCGGCCGACATCTCTTCGCCGTCCACAGACCACCTCCGACATCCATTTCGCCTCCGCGGGGTCCAGGCAACTTGTCCTGGACCCTCTCACCTTGTTTTGCAGGTCAAAGCGCAGTCAAAGTCACTGGGGGCCATTTTGCGAGATTCGTCGGAGCTACCTGGAGCTTCGAGCTCCGCCGCCTCCGTGCCAGCACTCCAAAGCGCCTCCGACGAATCTGAGCCTCCCAGCACATAGCCGGACCTTCCAGGAGCCTGCAGCTCCATTTTGGAGCCCTTCCACCGTCTGAGGAGCGAGATCGGAGTCGGGGAAGTTCGCCTCCGCCGGCCTTCTTCCCCGTTCTTCCTCCTCGCTTCTCCACCGTCCGATTGAGCCGCAGCTCCAGTTCGCTTCTCCACCGTCCGATCTTCCAAGCCCGTCCACCGTCAGATCTCTGACTGAGATCTAATCCCAGACGTCAACGCCAACCGTCATCGGCCGCTCTCGTGCTGCCACGTGGATAAGTGGCCCGCTTCCCGCCGTTGGATCGTCCATCGTCGCCAGCCGTTGGATGCGCGCCACACGTCACCTCCAGAGCGCCTAAGCGAGGGTATTTTGCAGTCAACCCCCGCTTATTTTGTAATTTCTATTCAGTCCAAAAACTGTGTTGCGTAGTTTAAATATTTCTGTAATATTTGCACTTAGAACCCCGTAGTTTTCTTATTTGCACCGAGGTCCAATCCACGTCACCTCACGTGCCCGTGCGCGTGAGGGGGCTGGGTATTTTGCAGGGAACCCCCTGGGGTTTATTTATTTCGCTTAAGTCCATGAATGTTTGCTTTAAGTTGTAATATTTTGGAGAAACTGCATTGAACCCCTTGGAACTTTGTGATATTGCAAAAATACCCCTTCCAAGCGCGTGCGAGTCACGCACCCTGGTGGGTAAATTGCTCAGATACCCTTGCGGGTTTTGTTATTCATATTTAATCCTTGAAATGCATGTTTCAGTGTAAACTTTTGTGGAAAAATTGCGTGTACGCCCCTGGATGTTTTAAATATTGCGCATATACCCCTGCCAGGACTGTTTAATGTTTGGATGCTTGTTGTATTTATTTGAATGACCATTTTAAGCCCAAAAATTCCACAAAAATAGACTTAAGCATCTGGACATGTGTACTTTAACGCCACATATTTAGTTTTTGATTTTATTTTATTCGCACATTTATTAAAAATCAAAAGCTTGCTTTTTGTGCACTGTCTAGCTTAGAAAATACCAAAAAAATATTAAAACACCTCCAAAAATTCCAAAAAAATCACCTAGTGTCTATTTTAACCTATTTTAGTGTCAGTCCAAAAATCACTAAAAATCTCAAAAGAAAAACCTTAAAAATTTAAAAACACTCAAAAACTTCAAAAAAATATATAAAATAGTAGAAAACTCCAAAAATGAAAAACTTAGTTTCTGTGTGTTCCTTATTTTGTCCTTCTTATGAGAAAAATAGTGTGAAAATTTTGAGCTACTGGTTGCTATTTTTAAATCTCATTTTATTCACAGCTAACCTTATTTGCACTGTTTTCTCTTATTTCAGTATTTAAAAATATCAAAAACACCTTGAAAAAAACCCCAAAAATCACAAAAACAGTAGAAAACCACAAAAATACCAAAAAGATTTTATTGCTGAATTTTCGATAATTTTTACTTAGTTTTATAAATATTTTAGCTTGCCTTCTACTATATTGTCTTTACTTTCCAATATTGAAAAAGAAAAAGAAAAATATAAAATATAAAATTATAAAAATCAGAAAATTAAAAATCAAAATACAAAACTAAAAAAATTAAAATAAAAAAAAATTTAAAATTAAAAACCCACAAAAAATTGTAGTTGCTTGCTTGCTTAGTGTAGACACTTTACACACACACACTTGTGCTTACATTTGCTTGAATTACCCTACTTGCTCCCTGTGTTCGAACTCTCTGCATACTTGTCACTATACACCATTTGTGCAGAGTTAAAAATAAATTTTAACTCCACATTAGTTCTAATTTGTTGATCTTTAGTGTGGGTTAATTGTTGATTAAATGCGGATTTCATTGAGAGCCGCCACAGCGACGGTTGTCTCCGCCTTGTGTGAGACACCAATTTAGGCTCTTGTGATTTTCGTGTTTATCAATCATCAGTTTGGTCCTCAGTATGTGTAGGCTATCAGAAAGAGTGGTATTCTAGTTGGTTAATAAGGATGTGATCGTCACGGTTAATCCAACACTGATGATCATTAAGTGCAAGACTCTCCTTGTGGTGTGATTGTGTTCAAGGAAAGATGTGAATTTGTGTAGTGTTGACCTATCCCAGCAAACTTGTGAGGAAGGAATGAAGTTGGTTGGGGTTGATATCGCTGTCAGTCGTTTGTTTCGATGTTTTGTTCTCCAAATGGTTCTTGGTTTCTAGAAAGAAATCTGGCATAAGTCGGGTCATCCTATGATGGTAATTGATCATGTGCGGTCACAAGTGGTGGAGGTGAGATATATGTACAAGTAGATAAACCGGTCGAAAGATCATGCTGAAATGGTTTTGAATTCGAAGATAGGATCATATTCATCCTAGGGTCAAAGTCTCTCGATAATGTTATAGGATTCTTGACAGAAGAAGGTTTAGATAATTTGGGTCTAACCAAGACAAATTCATTTTCATAGTATTGATCAAATGGGTACTCAAACTATTGTCCCGTCTTTGTCCAAGGAGGTTGATGATGAATCAAAATGGTTGATCTCGGTGTAAGTGCACATGATATTCTCAAGAAGAAATTTTTTATCAAGGAGAGTGATGACACAAGTGTGGGGTTTTCGATCTTCGAATTCAGTTCATGAACACTAATGCAAATGCAATACAAACCCCAATTTCACCAACTCACACAATGAAGCCGCAAGAGTTCGACAATTATCTTTTCATTTTAGTTGGTGATAAATCAATGTTGGAAAATAATTAGCGAGCTGTTAGGTGTTGGAAATTTTCTTAAAGACTAGCCCGAATTCTTATGACTAGTTGCATCTACTTTCGATCAGTATGGGTGTAAGTAGGGACCGTAAAATGGCTACCAGTGTTACTTAAGGATGGCCTTACGCAATGTCCTTTAAACCACCCACTCTGCTAAGGAAATCCGGACCATTTACAGGCTACTCATAGATCCTTACTAAGAAGTAGTCTGAATGAAGATTCCAGAGCTGGGATCTAACCTTAAGCATTATCTCTCGCTCACTCAGACAAATAAATGAATACAAGGTCGGGGTTGCTCTCCCGCAAAAATTCTTCATTTTATGAGTTAATTTAGTCGGCTTTGTTTAGCCGTTCCAATTTTAGTTAGACAGTCACTGAAAAACTAGGTGAGCATAAATACACATCTACTGTCCAATCCCAATTTCCTTAAAAAATTAT
Source organism: Ottelia alismoides (assembly GCA_037367405.1). NCBI lineage: Eukaryota > Viridiplantae > Streptophyta > Magnoliopsida > Alismatales > Hydrocharitaceae > Ottelia > Ottelia alismoides. Next base: position 1,065,681 of record JAZKJV010005014.1, read on the forward strand.
GTGACAAAACATGATGGAGAAATTCGAGAAAAGCTGATGCACGTGAAAAACAATGATGCATGCTCTGTTAGAGGACTTACAGTGATTACTCGCAATTCCTATATGGGATGTGATACAAGAATTTAAAATTATTAGATGGATGCAAGATGATAAAAACCATACCTAATAGAAAGTTCTATTAGCCAGGAAGAAATGAGTTAAATTTAACTAAGTTGAACGATATAATGTGCATCTCAATTAAGAGAAGTGTGGTCCTAGGTTCTACGAGTACAAACAACAAAATCTTAGATGCTCTAAAAGCCGTATGTGCAAGTTTATCCTAAGTGCTCAAGTCAGGCTCTACCCACACCGAAGAGGGAAACAGGCCCCGACACACCACAAAAAAAGTTCAAGGTTTTTTTTACATACGCGATAGTCCAAACGAACACTGCTATAAATGAACAATTAATTACAGAAATAAAAATTGCAGAAAAATAAACTTAAACTCTACACTCTCTCTCTCGACATGACTCAATCTTAATTTTAAAGTAGCTTTTTAGAGGTTGGTGAAGATGCGTCGATTTTCAAAAACCGCTCCACATATGTCGGCTACCTCACACAAAAAATAAGAGAGAGAGTGTGTTAGAGAGTGACTCAAAAAAAATAAAAATAAAAATAAAGATAGAAAATAAATGCCGAAAAAAATGAAAAATGTACAGTGGCATGTTCGAGGATCACACTACAGAATGTGTGGAAAATCACACACTTAATTTTTTAGACAAAATCTAAGCCCTATTCCACCCTAGCAATGACACCATCCGACGTGTCCGAATGTGTGGAAAATCACGCACTTAATTTTTGTCATTTTGTTGTAGGCGAGAATTCAGAATCAGTCAAGAAAAAATCACATTAATTTATTCAATTTTTAATCGGTGTGGTTTTATGTTTGCTTTACTTGGACAAGTCCCAAGGTCAAACTCAAGGAGACAAAGGAACAACCTAAAACAATGTCTATCAAAGTTTGCGCACGGTTTTCGAGTCGGTATTTTCTTATTTTTAATGCAATTTTTAGATGAGGCAAATTTTAAGGACTAAAAAGTAATTTTCAATCAAACGATGTCCGAAAAATATGAAACTTGGCCGAGATGTAAACAATGATGGAATGTACAAATATATTTTTTTTGGAATTTTCAGATGTAATATGAATATTTAAAGAATTTACGAATGTAAATAGTGTGAAATTAAATATTTAATTATAATAAATATTAAACTTATTTCTTTTCAAGGGATAAAATTATCTATAATCTATTATTAAGAAATTGATCTCAAAAAAAAATCTTCAGCCTTAAAAATACAAGATTTAATACCTATAAAAATTAAAGCTTGAAATATACAAAATGATTTTTATAGAGCAAACCATACGCGCAAATGCAATTATTTTTGGATATGATGTTAAAAACAACTAGTTCTATGATTTGTGAATTTTTGGCAATTTTCAATGCTATCAGTAATTTAATATGAATTTATGAGCATAGATTGAGCAAAATATGTAATTTTTGCAAGAATATTAATTGTTAAAAAATGACAGCATATAAAAATACAACAATGATGCCATAATGTAGAGAATTAATTGAAGAATACAATGCTATTTTTGAGTAATAAAAATAATGTCATGTATAGGTTTAATATAAATGTAGAACACAAAGGTCTATTCGTAATTATATAAATTAAATAAATAAAAGAGAATTTAGTGCAAGGACTAAAGATTAATTACCGAGACTATAGAGTGGGATTCTACAAAATTTCTTAGGGAACACGTGTTGCGCCCTTGCCCCATGGGAGGCAGGGGCTTTTATGCGAATTGGCGAACTCTTAGGGCATGATTGCAAAGTTTAAGGAAGCACGTGAGAGGCAAGTGGCTTCCTGGGGTCTCGTGGATGCTCCCATTGAGATTGTGGCCGACAGAGGGGGATCGGATTTAAGGTGTTGCAGTGGTTGCTAGAGATGGCAATGGGTGTTCGGCTGGAGCGTGTCAGAGTTCGAGTTGTCGGGAAGGGGTGGAAGTAGCTCCTGGCTGTGTCGACATTGGGGGCCAATGAAGGAGGAGCGCTTGTAGTAAATAGTGGATCGCTAACTCTAGGAACTAGAGCTTGTTGGGGTTTAGGACAGAGAAGCCCTCGACGGAGAAGTGGTTCGAGGCTGCATCAGATGTCGATGAAGCAGAGTCGAAGAAGTCAGAGGATGTAGTCGATGAAGATGCTAGAGGTTGAGGTGGAAAGGATCCTTCGGTGGAGCGGGATGGTTGTTGATGAAGTCGGCCCCTGGATGTAGTCAAGGGTCGTCGATGAAGTCGTTGGCTCGACGACAGAATCCAGAGCAAGGCAATAGTGGTAGAGCTTGGTCGCGATGCAGCAAAGCCGTGAGGCTTTGGATCTGGCCGATGATGGTGGTCCCTGGGCTGTCACCACCTGAGATCGTACTAATGACAGATAAAAATGATAAGGGGTGGTGTTGGTGGTTAAATAGAGGAGAAGGGACAACTATGGAAGGGTGGAGATCGGATTTTACGAGGAGAAGTGGCCGGCTAAAGAGGAAGGTGGCGTGAATGGGGAGCGATGATGATTGGCAGCTGGAAAGATTGGGTTCGATTGAGGATCTGTGGATTTGATTGAGAGGTTATTAATCAATTTGTCGATGGTTTGAATTAGGAAGGCAGTGGAGATTGGAGGTGGCGGTGGTCGGGCACGCAGGGCGAAGGTGGAAGCGACCGCAGATGGAGTGTGTTGAAGATTCGATGGAGATTAGATTGGAATAATTACATCGGAGAGCAAGGGCTGTGAACGACTGATTAGGAAGGTGGCAGTGCTAGGATCTTAGATGAGCGGTAGAGATTTTCAGGGTGGGTGGAGAGATTGGAGGCGATGCCACCTGATTGGGAAAGTGGGAGAGAGAGGGGCGGAGGAAGGACACACGACGACTCCAGGAGCAGCTACGTGTCACCATCAGAAAAATCGAAAAATTAAATAAAAAGATAATTAAAAAAGAAATAGCAAATGACCTCGGATCAAAAAAATTTCTTAAAGAAAATTTTTCGTCTCGACGAGATCCACAACTTTCATTAAGAGACCAAAACCAAAATCAATCATTTGCGTAAAGCTATTTTTTTGCTTATTCCATGTACATAGAATACATTGATTTTTGAGTTTTATAATTTTTTTTTATTTTTAAATTAGATAAAATATGTAAAAAATTAATAAAATCAAAGATAATTATCACATATTAATCTATTTTTTTAGATTTTTATCAATTAAGAATTAACAATAAAATAAAAAAACTGCAATTTTTGTACAAACTATTAGTGAAGACTCGAACATAGTTTCTTTGATTTCAAGCTCATTTTGGATTTGGAATTTTATACGTTTTAATAAAACTTCTATCAAAAAAATGAAAAATAAATAAAACAAAATGAGTTAACTATGTACATAAAGTAATAGGTGAAAATCAGGTAAAATACAAAATGTACAAAAGAGGCCCAAAACCCAACTTTCACATATGAGCTCTGTTTCATTTGAACTTGGTCTTGTTTTGAAGGTATTGAATGTACATTAGTTTAAAAGTGAGTAGAATCAAATCAAATTTAGGATGGGCAAGATATCGAGGTTTTAGTTCGAAAATCCTTTAATTAGGGTTTAGGTTTTTTGTCCGCTTATTTAAGTTAGTGATTTTTTTTGTATTTTTTGTTTATTCTTGTTAGTGATATGTACACAGTGGAGGTGGTTTCAAGTCATTTGGAGTTAGCATGAATTATATAAAATATAAGGGAATTTAGGTTATTTTATAGGTCATTTTGGCTGGGATTTTTAGCTTCTTATTTTGTGCAATAATGAGTGATGAAATGCAATATGCATGAATGCTAATTATGCAGAATAAATGAAGAAATGCCAATGAATTTTAGGGTCTGAGCTTAATTAATCACTTTTAGAATGATGAATTTGAGATTCATCAATATACTATATAGTTATACAAAATATTGCATTTTTATTATGTAACTAAATAAAGACCAAAAAAATCCTATGCATTATAATTAATTCAATTCCACAAAGATGTGTTCCAGATTCCTCATGCATTGATCTATAAGGGGAAAAAGAATCATTGGATTTTTGAAGCTACATTTATGAAACTATTATATTTCCTTTGAATCATTTTTAAATATACATTCATTTTATTTTCTTTTCACCATTTAGTTTCCAAAAAATCAATATTAAAAGTTCCAAAATAAAAAATATTTTTTTTGAGAAAATGTAGTTGCTACTTTGTCTGAAGTGTGAATTTTCCACATTTTATCTCCTTGAGTTCGACTACGAGGGTTCCCAAGTGAAATAGAAAATTTGTTACATTCCGTAATTGACTAATTATTTGAGATTTTGATTTATTGTGAATATCTAACTTAACAAAATGGCTATTTTAATAGAGGATAATTTGTGGTAATCACATTCACTACAAGTTAACCTCTGATTGCTTAGTATTCCAAGCCCCTTCCTAGGTTCCTAAATCGAGTCTTCTATGGAACTTTAGGAACAAGACCACCAACGTCTTGCATGTCACCCATGAATTGTTCTTCTTGATTTAAACTATCATGAGCTGTTATTTGTTCATTTCATGTCATTATCTTTTGTCGCCTCATCTGTTCATTTCATGTCATTATCTTTTGTTGACTCCCGTGACTACTCCCTTCCACTCCTTTTCTTTACTGATTCTCATTCCTTACTTCCTCCAACACGTCTCCATTACCAAACTCAAGTACCCCTACAAAGTCCATATGGTTAAGCCACTCGGTATGAAAGTTATAGGATTTAACCGTGACATTGATGACACCCCTCCGCCTCCACCTCATACTACTTAACCTAGCCTTTTCCTCCCAATTCTGACCCCTTACTTCTAGGGCTATGTTCCTCCTCTCATTCATCCCAACCCCTCCTACTATGACTCGAATTGGGTTTACGAAGTACACCATCTTAGACTAATTAAAACTTTTGACCAATATGAGAGGATAAATGTATTCCACCTCCTTGTCAAAAAGACTCAAGAGAATGCCTAGATGATGATGAACCACACCATCAATATGGTTCAATGGGCTAATGACTACTCCGACTTCATGAACAGCCAAGTAGAGGCCCTTTATAAACTCTCATTTGAAGTAAAGAAGAAGAAGAAGAATCCTTCATCTTCCTCCTCATATTGACCTGTGCAACCTCCTTGAATCCCCTTCTCTATCTAGGCAACCATATTTTTTGACTGCCCATCATCTTCTCAAGGCAAAAATGTTAGGATTGAACTAGTAATGGAAGAAGAATAAGAAGAATGAGGAGGAGGATGAGGACAGGAAGAAAAAGAAGGCAACCACTCCAATTCTAGCTCTACTGGAAACGCCGATCACAGTAGCGAGTCTAGAAGTAGAGTCATTGGAAGGAATAAGAGATCTCACCCTTTCTTCTCTCCTCGTGACTTCGACGATAATGATTACGTTCCATATTGTTATCTTGACTAGTATTGCAGTCCTTTTCTAGTAGTTGTCCAGTTTATCCTTTTTTTTATTTTCTCCCCATATTTATCGTATTGGAACTTGGTTTGTGCACACAAATATCTTGCACTTGTTTCTTAAATTATTTTAATGTATGCATATTTTGAGTTAATCTCCTGTGCTTTGTTTATGTTTTCTCTCTTTCTACCGATTACAAAAGGGATTGAGAAATTAAGTGTCTAGAAGAATTACTAAAGCCTGAAAAATTAATTCTCTTAAAAAGATATATCATGTCATTAGGAGGGGGTTTTAGTATAAAATGTTTATTTAAGATCAAGCTTTTTTGATGCCATTTTTTTAAAAAAAACTTATGTTTTGCCATAATTAAAATGATAGAGAATGTTAGTTCTTTATGTCCCTACTAGAAATAGCAATTATTATTGTATTAATTTGATTTTAGAAATGGTATACACTTACTTCAAATTGATCACATTGTATATCTATTTAACTTGTATGTTTAAAGGTATTTTTAAGATCAAGAAGGCATCCAAAGATTAATGCTCTTGATTTGACTTTCAATGCAAACTATATATATAGTAAAATGGGGCTATGTTGATATGTGATCGAGGATTGATAATTAATAATGGATATGGTCGTTGCGATCCACAAAAATCCTGCGACAAACAAACAAATTATTATTAATTTTCTTCTCAAGTTGCAAAATCAACTAAAAATGAATATTGAAGCAAGATAAAATTTTGCTACTTATTTACATGTATAGCAGGCATGATAGAACTCAGGGAGGCTACAATTCCTGAGGATTAATCAAATAATCAATGAAAATCAATTAAGAGAAAAATTAGAATCTCAAAGGAAAACTATCCTCAGTTTTTGTGTAATTAATTTCTCTTTTTTGTTATTTTTTATTTTTATTTTTTTTATTTTCAGATTTTCAAATTTTTAGTGATTTTAGTTTTTGTAATTTTTTATTTTTAAATAAAGAACAATATGAACAAGATAAGAAAGACGTACACCACACTCTTTTTGTATTTTTCAATTACAAAAAATGTCCAAAAAAATCTAGAAACACTATTTTTGGGTTTTAAAGGTTTTGAAATGTTTTTGAGGATTTTGTGGAATTTTTATATTTTTGTATTTTTCTAAAAATCAAACAGTAGTAAAATTGAGAAACAGTGCATAGCCTGGAGTAATTTGCAACTTTAAAAATATTTTAATGGCCAAAACAACTGGTAATTATTTTTATGATGAAATATATGCAAATATCTACAAACAAGAACTGAAATCACGATTTTTATGTTTTGTAGAACTTTTTATGATTTCTATAAGATTTTTAGTATTTTCAAATTTTTTGGGTTTTGAAAAGAATTTATGCGTGAAATTTGGATAGAAATTAAAGACAATAAATTTTTTTGGAATTTTTAGAGCAATATTTGAATTCTTGGGAGTTTTTGAATTTCAGGAAAAGAAAAAGACATTGTTTTTGATTTTTTTAATAATAAGAAATGATGAAAAAATGCAATAAAAAAATCATGCTAAAAATATACACACATCAAGAACTTAACATGATTTTGGAGATATTTATTGACCAAAGAAACATTTATTTCAATAAGAAAAACAAGCAAAATAAAGGTCTGGAAGTCAGGGAGTAAATTAAAATATTCAAAATTTTTGCATCAGAATATAATAAGAGTATAAACAGTGGGAAGTTTTAGCAAAATACCCAGTGAATACGTGCCAAGCACATGAGATGAAATGCAATTTTCAGCTGATCATCTTGTGAGCCTGTGATGGGATATAGGTATAATGAGACGAAGATGAAGTATATGATTCCCAACCATTATCAGTGTCATCCTCAGAAAAATCATGATGGATAGTAGATGAAACATTTGAGTCAGATGAAAGGTAGACATCATAAGAGTTATCCTCAGAGGAATAGTATTTGAAAGTGGACACACTCCAGATATTCATGTCTCTTTGTTTCTTTAATTGTTTCCTCAAAATTCGTTCCTTTTTGGAATCAAGCAGTTTGTCCTCGGATGAATACTCGGAAGCACCGGTCTCAGTCAGCTCATAAGAAATAATTCCAGTGTACTTGTAGAGGGCAGGAGCATCAACTTTGGATGAATAATAGTTAGGAACAGGAGTTGTCCAACGAGAATCGAATTTTGGATCCTTGCGAAGATATAGCTTTAAAGCTGCCGAACAGACTTCACTCATATAGACTACCTTTTCCGAACCTGATGAGGGATCATAAGATGATTCCTCTTCCGAAAGGTCAAAGGTGACTTTCTTTTTTTTGTTACGTGAAGATGTCGATTCACTTGAATATCCAGATGAATAGCCATTGGAATTCTTCTTCTTGGTTGGTTTTCGGGCTGCATGTTTGTTCTTAGTCTCCTAAATGTTGGTGCACTCTCGATTTGGGATGATTTGATCAAGATATTCAGAGAAGGTTCCTCCAGGGTGCGACCATGCATATGTCTCAGGATCGTAGTAGAAGGATTTGTCTATTTTAAGATCCGCGGGGAGAGTTTCTGCATGTTCACTTTTAATTGAGTCGATGTTGAAGCATTCCTATGTCGAGTTGATGTAATCCATGTAGTCAGAGTAGGTTGACCCAGGGTGTGCCCATGCGTAAGTCTCCGGATCATATAATTCATATACATGATTATTCGTGGTGAGTGCAGCTGGGAAAGGGGCAGGGGGAATATTCTCTAAACCAATAGTCTCATCAACAACCGCTATCTCAGGTGTAGCTGCGAGGAGGGCTCTTCTACCGCTTCATGGTTACGGTTATTGGGGACTTCGTGGGTTGCCTCAGAAGATAGTGGTTCCTCAAAGACAGGGTCAGATCTAAGTGCTTCTAATGCTGTGAAATTGATTTCCTGAGTTTCACAATTAGTAATTGCTTTAGCCAATGCTAAGAACGACTTTCCGAGAATAATTGGAGTCTGGGTGAACTCTCCTTGATGCTCAATATCAATGATCGAGAATTCTACTTTGAGCGTAGCACCTTGGAATTTCATGATGACAGAAATGATTCCTCTCGATCGCTTTATCGATCGATTGACCAATTGAACAATCTCTCGTATCTTCCGAATCAGTCCGAGTTTGAGTTCATGAAATACAGAGGTCGGGAGGATATTGATTGGTGAATCGTCATCAATTCGAGCATGGGTGAAAATTGTGCCTTTGATCATACAATCAAATCTGGGCAAGCGCTTCACTATGCGGCTCTTGGTTTTTCTCCTCAACACCAAGGAGGAGGCCATTGGCAAGATATGTCATTCAGTCTTTATTCTAATCCTCCTTAACTTTTTGATCATTAATTTGTCCGTTACAAATCCTTTAAGGTCGGGGATGTGTTCAATGGCCTGTAGAAAGGGAAGTTCATAAATTAATTTCTTCTCAAATGCTTCCAGTACAACATGATCCAAATTCCTTAGACAGTCTCATTTTTTACGAAATTTTCTGGATTTTCTATTTTTTTTGTGTTTTTGAATATTTCCATTGTTTGGTATGTTTTGTGTGGTGTGGTGATGTGGTATGTTCCTCAGATGAGCAGGGGTTTTGATTTCTAGAGTATGAGTCAGAAGTATAATCATTTCTAGGGTAATAATATGCAGAAGTGCTATTGTTAAAATTGTCCCCATATTTCTGAATATCCTCAAAATTTTCAGCATTAGATCGAATCATTTCCTCATTCATTTTTCTGTCTGAGCCCCCATAGAGTGAAATCAGTCGGTCGGTGAATTTTTGAAATCTATCCTCCATTGATTTGAATTTCCTTTTTATCCTCAAGATATCATCCTCAAAATATTGTTCATGATTAATCATGGGAGCAGTCGATGTGTGTTTTTGCGGTTCAGTAATTTCATCTTCCATTTTCCTATATGTGCCAGGAGAGGAGTCTCTTTGAATATCCAATATATGATCATTATTTTCAGAAAATATTTCCTCAATAATTATGGAAGGCGACTGCTCATATGGTCCAGGCATGTGGAGTTGGTCTGAGTAGATTTCAATCCTTTGATCATGAGTGGTCGGACCTTGATATTATGGAGTCAGCATATAGGGTTGATGTGTTTCTATGTGGTCAGTCCAATCCTTTGTATGAGTATCATGTCTAAAGAGGGGGTTGTCATGGTCAATTCAAGATGGTGATTGTTCATTTATGTTCACTAGAGGGGATGACATGAGACATGAAGAAGTGTTGATTTTAATCATGTGGTTATAATCTCCCTTGAATGAAGGATTGACATTTACAGAATATGATGGATGAATTGTATGATCGGCATAGAGAGGATTGATATATGAAGAAGGGGAGACCTCAGTCAGTTGTTGGTTTGTATGGTCCGAAAACAAAGGGTTATTATTCATGAAGCAGATTGGATTTATAAAGAGTATTGGTGGTTGAGAGTCTCATGTTGAAGTTAGAGGAGGTGTGTTGGGTCTAGCCGATACGAATTCGTTTTCATAGTATAGCACTGATGGATTCTCGGATAATTATTCAGTCATTTTTGAAAGAGTTGAAAGAAATGATGGGTTGGATCTGCAATTTGGAAAAAGTTCCATGATGAGATTTAAATCAAGAAAGAGAGAGATGATTGTACGGGATAGTCAAAAGAATTTTTATCAAATGTGCGGCTTTTGATCTTCGATATCGGTTCACGTACACCAATGCAAACACAAATCAAACCCCAGCTTCACCTACTCACACAATGAAGCTGTAAGAGTTCGGCTATTATCTTTTCAATTTTAGTATGGTGATAAATCAATCTTGGCAAAAATTTAGCGAGTTGTTAGGTGCCGAAATTTTCTTAAAGATTGTCTCGAGTTCGTATGACTAGTTGCATCCACTTTCAACCAGTATAGGTGTAAGTACGGACCGTAAAACGACTACCCGTGTTACTTAAGGACGGAGCCTTACGCAATGTCCTTTACACTACCCACTCTGTTAAGGAAGTCTAGACCGATTACCGGCTACCTGTATTCCGCACTGAGAAGTAGCTAGTCATTTTTAAAATAAGTAGTCTGAATGAAAATGTCGGAGCTTGGTTCTAACCTTAAGTGTCGTCTCTCGCTCACCCAGAAACATAAAAGCATCCAAGGTCGGGGTTGCTTTCACGCAAAAATTCTTGATTTTATGGGTTAATTTGAAAGGGGCTATATTTAGCAATTCCAATTTTAATTAGGCGATCACTGAAGAATTTAAGTGAGAAGAAATACACGTCTACCATCCAGTTCCAATTTCCTTTTAAAATTATGTGTCAAAACAAGAGGGGGAAATTCGAAAAAAGCCGATGCACGCGAAAACAATGATGTATGACCAGTTAGAAGATTTACAGTGAATCCTCGCAATCTCCCTGTGGGATGCTAGACAAGAATTGAAATCTAATCTATATGAAATGCAAGCCGATGAAAAACCGCACCTAGAAGAAGGTTCTGTTAGCGGGAAAGAATTGAGTTAAATTTTGTATAAATTGAACTTTCTATGTTCACCTCAATTAATAAGTGAAGTGTGACCTTAGATCCTACGAGCATAATATAAAATTATTAAAATGCTCTAAGAGCCGAATGTGCAGGTCTATACTAATCGCCACTCAAGTCGGGCCCCACCCTCACTGGAAAATGAAACAGGCCACGACACACCACAGAGAGAGTTTAAGGTCTTTTTACATATGCGAGAGTCCAAACGAACACCGATGTAAATGAGAAATTAATTACAAAAATTTTAAAAGTTGCAGAAATTAAAAACCTGGACTCTATGCTCTCTCACGACTCGATTCGATTTTAAATTAACTACGGATTTTCGGTGTAGATGCTTCGATTTCTTGAAAAACCGCTCCACGTATGCCGTGTACCTCGCAAGAAAAATAAGAGAGATAATGTAAGAGAGTGACTCAAAAATAAATGAAAAATGAATGCTGAAAATAAATTGCAAGAAAAAATGGAATTTACAATGAGGGGGTCAGACTACCCGAATGCAGAAAACCGAACGAAAATTTTTCAAAACACAAAACTAAGCTATTTGCCTCCCCGGCAACGGCGCCATCTGACGAGTCCGATATCGCAGCGTTAAATACACGTTTATTAATCGTCGTGCGTAAAAATATGATTTGTCGTTTGTTGTAGGCGGTAATCGGAATCGGTCAAGAAAATAACCACATAAAATATTCAATTTTAATCAATGCAATTTTATGTTTATTTTATTTGGGCAAGTCCCAAGGTCGAATACAAGGAGGCAAAAGAACAACCTAGAATTATGTCTATCAAAATTCGTGTGCAGTTTTTGAGGTCAGTTTTTTTTGTAATTTTTAATGCAATAAAGGATGCAATATGTAATTTTAACCTATTTTAGGGACTAAAATGTCAATTACATTCAAACGATATTCGAAAAAAATATGAAATTTGATGCAATGCAAAATATGAAGAAATGAAACAATATAATTTTTTTGGAATTTTTGGATGCAATATATATTTTTTATGAATTTTTAAATGCAAACAAAATGAATTTCAATATTTAATTATGATAAATAATAAACCTACTTATTTTCAAGGACCAAAATTATCTAAGATCTATCACTAGGTGATTGATCTCAGAAAAATCCTATGTGAGACTTAATACCTATTAAAAATCAAACACTGAAATATACAAAATGATTTTTACAGAGCAAACTATGCATGCAAATGAAATTCTTTTTGGGCATAATGTCAAGCATAATTTACTCTACAACATGTCATTTTTCGGGGATTTTTAGAGCAACAGTTAATCAATGACAAATTTAAGAGCATAAATTGGGCAAATTATGCAAATTTCCACAAACAATTAATTATTAATTAACCATCAATCACAAAAATGTCCAGAATATGTCGAACTATAGAGAATTATATGACAAACATCATGCTATAAAATAAAGCATAGAAGAGGTTCAAAACAATGGGGGAATACATCGGTATGAATGCAATATGTAAATAATTAAAAAATATAGAAATTGCAGAGTGGGGGCCTAGATGTAACTACCAGCAACTAGGGGGGTTCTTCAGCAAAATAACCAGAGGATCACGTGCAGAGCACGTGACCTCTGGAGTTGGAATTTGTTGCAATATAGTCCAACCCGCGAGGGGTTTTCACAATATACCCGCGGGTCACGTGCGAAACAGGTGACCCTAGGGATGGCCGCTTGGTCGGCGAGGAGTGGCGGAGGTCCCACGAATACGGCGGGGCTGGAGGCCTGGCGTTGATCTCGAGGGCTTGACCAAGGTGGGAGGAGCTCCTGTTGACGTCTGCTCTGGCGGAGGGGGAAGGATGTTGGCGGCGGTCGACGTTGGCTAAGGAAGGCGGAGGAGGCGGCGGCGATGATCGTTGGCGGAGTAAACAAAGGTGGTTAGCGGTTTGTCGGAGTCGAAGGAGGAGTAGTACGTAGCCGGTGGTGCTAGGGTGTTGGCGATGAAGTAGTTGGAGATGGAGTTGGTTGTCGTAGTCCATGTCGAACGTCGTAGGCTTAACAGATCGTCGACCGGAGCGAGGGCAGTACGACTGGGGGTGGTGGCACTGCAACGAAGCAGAGGTTGCTTCGGATCTCCCTGCAATGGAAGCCACTCCTAGCTGTCACCACCGAAGATTGTTTTCACAGTAAGAATATCGGAGGATGCTCGAAGAGGGGGTGGTGGCATGTTTTAAATAGGTTGAGAGGGAGGTGGCCGGAGATGGAAACGAGATCGCAGAGGCTCGATCTGATTGGGGATGGACGAAGATCGGATTCGAGGCAGTGGAGAGAATCGTGGCTCTGCGAAATACGTGGTGGAGGCGAAGGGTTTGGCTTCAAGATTCGCGGGAGGCGACGGTCGATTGGGAAAGCTGCGTCGGTCGTTTTGGGAAAGGGGCGATGGGGGAGAAGATGCACAGGCGTCGTCCGATCGAGCGCGATCGGACGGCTCCTCTGGCGCCACGTGGCAGCAGGCTGTGAGAAGGGGCAGGGCAGGTGCAGAGTGCAAAGCTTTTAAATTTTTTTATAAAAAAGGAATAAATAAGTAAGCCAAAATGGCTGACACGTGGCGGTACCAGGTGCTGCCACGTGTCAGCAATAGAAAATTCTGAGAATTAAATACTTTGTAAAATCAAAAATAAATAGTAAACAACCTTGGATCGAAAACATTTCTTTACAAAAATTGCTCGTCTCGATGAGATCTACAACTTTCATGAAGACATCAAAACCAAAATCGATCAAATGCACAAAGTGATATTTTTGGGGTATCCCATGTACATAGAATACCTTGATTTTTGGGTTTTGTAATTTTTATGTCATTTTTAAATCAGAAAAAAATCCGAAGAAAATATGATAAATTAGAGATAAAAAATTACACACTAATCTCATTTTTTTATTTTTATTAATTAATAAAATATGTACATAAAATATCACGTCAAAAACTGCTAAAATACAAAATGTACAAAGGAGTCCCAAAACCCAACTTTCACATATGAGCTCTGATTCACTTGAACTTGGTTTGTTTTGAAGGTAATTGAGAGTACATTAGTTCAAAAGTGAGTAGGATTAAAATGGACACTAGATGAGGAAGATACGAGCTTTTTAGTCTGAAAATCCTAAAACAAGGGTTTGGGTTTTTGGTCCACTTATTTAGGTTAGTTATTTTTTTGTATTTTTCATTTATTCTTATTTGTGATATGTACACAGTGGAGGTAATTTTGCGTCATTCGGAGTTAGCATGAATGAGCTAAAAATCCGAGAAGTTTGGCTATTTATAGGTCAATTTTAGCTTGGATTTTTGGCTTCTTATTTTATGCAAAAATTAGTGCTAAAATGCAATTCTTATGAAAACATGCATGAATGCTAATTATGCAGAATAGATGGAGAAATGCTGTTGATTTTGAGGTATTTGAGCTTAATAAATGAGATTTAGAGTGATGAATCCGAGATTCATCAGGGTCTTCTTTGCGATCGTTGGAATCTCCAGGGGCCGATACTTAATTTTTCCAAAAAAAAAATTATTTTAAAAATAACCTTATGGTTCTCTTACTCGTTTCCTTCGTTCTTAACCAAGAGGGAGGGATAAGGGCCGCCACCACCCCTATCTTCTTCTCCAAGCAACGACAGCGGCGATGTCAGCACGCGTCTTCTACGGAGGCACGAGCGGTGGCCGCGACAGATCGCGATGGGCGACGCCGGGCAGTGGACAAGGGGAGACATGCCCGGGCGGCTCTAGCGGCGTTGGATCTTGTACGGAGAGTGCTGCTTCGAACGGTGGAGGTTGGCGACTGCCGTGACGGTGTTCGCTTCTCCAAGCGGGGGCGACAACGTTGATCTTGCGTGGGCCGGTTGTGCAGTGATAGAGCATCAGGCAGAGCTCTTCCAAGCGGTAATGATCAGCGGCTCGTGCTGCCCACGATGGGGGCGACTGCTTCGTGCAGGCAACAGGAGGTGGCACAAAGTCATTCGCAGGGGCGAAGCGCGATGACAGACGACGGAGTCTGGAGGTACGTTAGTGGAGGGGCCGCGCTCAAGGGGACCGAGTGTCGATGGCGGCAATGCTGAGCAGGCCTAGGTTGCTCGTGACTTTTTTTTTATTTTTTAAATGTAAACAATAATATGAAATTTTTTTATGTAAATCTAAAATAGAGAAATTAAAAATAGAACTTAAAAACTAGTTTTTTAGATAATCCTGCAAAACAGATGTTAGAGAGAAAGAATCGATATTTTTTTTTAATTTTTCTAAAAAATTTATTTATCAACAAATTAGGACCTGATCATGATGACTCGGTCCCAAATCAAAATGGAAGATGCAAGTGGGGATCCGGTGAAAAATGAGGAATGGATCCAAGTCTCCGGCCACCGTACGTGGCCAATGTTGAGAGATCCTGGAAGGTAGAAAAGAACACGATAGGATCAAGAAAATAGGATGAAAAATCGGATCGAAGATGAATCAAAATCGTGATGGAATCTAAGAACAAGAAAAAAATGATGACAAAATAAAGAGCAAAAAATTAAGCTAAGGTTAATATAGATAAAAATGAGAATAAAATGATGGATCTCACTTTAGCAGCGGAAAAGACCTTGATCACCTCAACGAAGGCCGACTCGTTGTCACCGGACGACTCAGAGGCTAGGCACCCTTCTGCGACAAGAAGATTTTTGGAGATCGGGATCCTTTCACAAAAGATTGATCCAGTTGAAAAGATGGTGAAGGGACCTTATTAATAGATAAAATGGGATTGACAACTGATTTTTTGAATTTTTGGATGAAGATAAGAGATAAGAGAAAAGAGCATTTGAAATGAGATAAAGTAGAAAGATAAATATTTACAAAAATTAAATATTGTTTGTATTTTCGTCACTTTATTTATTGGAAAATTAAATGTTAATTTTTTTATTTTTTATGATAGTTAGTTTAGAAAATTAACTATATACATATGCTATATACAAATATGACATTATCTACAAGGGTAAATAAGAAAATTAGTTTTTTAATTATTTTTTTCAATAATTAGTAAAAATAGTTACAATCATTTACAAATACAATATGTACAAATAAATGGCAAGATTGCACAAACCACCTCAGAAAACTGAGTTTTCAACCGTAACTCCAAAATTTATGAAACCACTTTCATTTTAGAGATAATTAAATTTAGAATACAATGAAGTGAGTTTGTTTCAATCTGAGTTCATATGGAGCCGGAATTAATCTTTCAATTATCACTTATTGGCTTTTTCCGGATGTGGTTACTTTTATTATATACGTGATTTGAGTAGAGTCTACTTCCATAATCTTTCAAATTCTTGTGATTATGAATCTTTACTTGTACGATGTAAGTGAGATATAGCTCCCCATCTCAAAAGTAGCAAGGAAACAATCTCCCTCAACAAGGTAACTCTAGTTCCCCGATCTTGCAATTCTTTCCTCTAGGTGCAGAGATATTCTCTTCTAAGTTCAAGTACAACCAACTTAAGAAGATGGTATGGAGAAAAGAATGGATGGTAACCATTGTAGCTACCTATCCTTGGATGCATGACCAATGTATCCAAATGATCCGCTGCAAGCTTACAAAAAATTGCCTTTGAAGCTCTTATTGTATTTTTTATCCTTGTATATACACTCTGGCAGACATTCTACTTTTAAATTAAGCCTGTCCACTTTTGGAGATTCTGCATTTCCAAACTTTTTTTGAAAGTATATACAAGGTGCAGAATGTACATAAGGAGTTTTTTCTCTTGAGCCAATAGACTATCCCTCTTTTGAAGCATTATTGCAACCCCTCAACATCCTATCCTTAGACCTCAACATCACTAGACTAGGTTGAGATGCACTTCCTTCCCTAGAGGAAGACGAGAGCTTTTGCCTAGATGTACTACCCTCATATGCTACCCTAAGCCAAAAGATTTTGCCTCCTCACTACCTCATCCATGAAGAGCTACATGTAGAGTACTTTGTCCAATATAAGCCACAATCTTAAAGAATCATGCGTGTGTTGTTAAATATTATACTTAGACTGCTCAAGATGACATGTGAACATAGTCTTATGGACTCAAAAAATTAAGTCACTAGTACCTGAAAAGTCTTAACTCCATTTCTTATAAGTTTCCTCTAAAATTAAGTGGATTAAGGTCCAACTAAGCTCCATTCTTCAATTTTATTCCAGACTTAGTTTAAATGTCAATACTATCATGAAAAATGCACATGCAAATGCAATCAAATATGAACAATGCAAAAGTGTTTTTTTTTGAAAAATGATGCACATGAGAAAAGAACACATTTTTTTGAAACAATTTTCTAATTTTGAACTTTTTATGGGTTTTGGAGAAAAAATGCTGATGTAAAAGAAAGTTTTTTTTGAATTATGCAAGTTTTTATAGTTTTTTTGGTTTTTTAATATTTTTTTGGACAAAGGTTAGTAGAATATATACAAGTATATATAAGATATATATATTGTTGTTGTTTTTGTTTGTTTGTTTTTTTTGTTAATGTTTTTCTGTTTTCTTTTTTTTTCATTTTTTTGGTTTTTTTGTTTTTATTTTTTTGCTTGCATATTTTTTTTCTTTTTTTTGTGTTTTTTACACATATGGATTTTATAGAATTATATATACCCCAAAATAATTATCTTAAAAAGTACGAGTTATGTCTAAAGTATATATACAATATATACGACACCCCCTATACTTAGCTTGAACTATGTCCTCATAGTGATCAGAGACCTACAAAGGAAGACATAACTCGTTCCAAGTATAGAAAAGAGAAAAGACTCCTATGCTACAATGACTCAAAGAAAAGATAAAAAGAAGAGATGTATGTGATCCCCCGAAACTTAGGATCAAGTAATATTAAGCATAGTAGAGTGTACAAAAGGGAAAACCGTTGAAAATAATGTACATATTCAATGGAAACTACAAAAAATGATATGTACAACATCCCCCCTATACTTAGGGTAGAATATACCTAAGTATAGGCAACAACAGGAGTGATGAAAAGAATGAATATGAACAATACAAATCCTTCACCTCCCACTTCTTAAGTATAACATATATACACACAGAAAAAGGGGTGAACGATAAGACGAGAGAAGAAAGAGTGAAATGATAGGATATACAAGAGGTAGTCAGCTCTTGTATTAGATGCAGAGGATGGAATCAAAAGATTATCGTCTGATACCAAAGATATAGAATCCACAACGGATAGGAATGTATCATGATCTAGATATGGCTTCAACAACTGTCTGTTCACAACAATGGTTGTGCGTCAGATGACAACCCAAATATGACAATACTTCCATTGTCATGTACAACTCTTACAATGAACGGTCCTAACCATCTACTTTTCAATTTTCCTGGAGATAGCTTCAACTTAGCATCAAATAACCAAACTTTCTGATCAGGAGAGAAAATCTTCCTTCGAATGTGTTTATCATGACAACGCTTGACTTTATCCTTATACATCAGTGAGTTATCATATGCAAAGTCTCAGAATACCAGTAGTTTATTCAGATCTAACTTCATGTTCTTTCCTACCTTCTCATAATCTAGATTGCAAACACGGAGTGCCCATAAAGATTTGTGAATTAATTCCACTGGCAGGTGGCAATCATTTTCATACACCAATCTGTAGGGAGACATACCTAAAGGAGACTTTTACACCATCTGATAAGCTCGTAGAACGGAGTCAAGCATCTGGGACCAGTTCTTCCTATCTGGACATACAAGTTTTTGCAATATTGTCTTGATCTCCCTATCTGAAATTTCTGCCAAGCCATTAGTCCGAGGGCGATAAGGAGATGCAACTCTATGCTCAATGGTGTACTTCACAAGCTTCTTTACTTCTCTATTAGTGAAATGGCTTCCACCATCTGAAATCAATATTTTGTGAATCTTGAACCATGCAATAATGTGGTCCTTGAGAAAGGAACACCCTGTACGACTATCTACGACTCAGGTGGGGATAGCCTCCACTCATCAACTAACATAATCCACGACGATCATGATGTACTGAATCCCTGAATGATTGGAAACAAGATCATGAAGTCCATCCCCTAAGCATAAAAAACATCAGAAATTTGTATGTATCTTACGTACATGGTATCTTTGTAACCAATGGTTCCTCCCATTTTGTGACAGTCGGTAAAACCTTGAACATACTCTGTAGCATTCGTAAACAATGTGGGCCACCATAGTCCACTCTGTAAAACCTTTGTAGACGCGTGTTTGCCCGAATGATGCACACCCGATTCTAATTTGTGATAATGCTAAAGTACACTGGTGTATTCCTCTTGAGGAATACACCTTCTCCAGATACAATCTGCATCCTCAAGAAATAGGTATGGATCCTCCCACTGGTAATAATGAATATCTGACAAATCTGAGGCATCCGTCCTACAAAATGGTATCACATCCCTTCTTTGTCCTAAAACAACTCCTACTGCAAAATCTGAGGCATCCATCATGATCTCAAAAGGAAGAGACCAATCGGGTGGATGTAAGACAGGAGCACTTGTAACCATCTCTTTCATCTAATTGAATGCAAGGAGGACTTTCTCATCGATAACAAAATCAGTCGCCTTACTGATGAATCCACGATTCATCATCTCAATATCTTGATCTTAACAAAATACCCGAGTAAAGTCCCATAAAAATGTCCATAAAATCAATAAATTAACAAAATGACTCTTGTAAATAAAACACACTAATTAATGTATATTATATTGTACAAAATAATTTAACAATAAAAAAGCCACGAAAATAAAGGAGTTTTTCACCTGTAAATAGCCCTAAACATCATGTATTTTTAATAATTTCATTTCAACTCCTTTTTGGCTAATTCTTTCTCCAACTTGTTCATAACAATGTATATAAAAATACAAAAATACAAAAAAAATTTAGCTTAAATAAATGCTCCTAGATCCCAAAGGGAAAAAGCTGTAAAGACCAACTTCCAAGCCAAATTCCCGCTCCGTATGACTCCAAATTCACCAAACTCACTTTTAAAGTTCATGTCAGAAAATTATCTATCCAACGAAAGTGGTTTCATTAAAATCGGAGCTCATTTGCGAAAGTTGGGTTTTGGGACCTAGATGTACATTGTATATTATGTATATATTCATTCCTTCTTCATTTTTTATTTTATCTTTTTATAATTACTAAAAATACAAAAATATCATGATTGTATTTTAATTGTAGTATTTTATTGTATTTTTCCATTGTAAATATCTCTTATTAAAAAGACAAAAAATACATATTAGAAAAGTAAAAAAAATGTGTACATGTTGTTTGTCTTCCCTTGTAAATTCTCCACTATTTATTTTCTTATTTTTTATTATATTGTAATTAAAGTTGCCAACTTTATTCCATTTATTTATTTAATTTCCATTCTCTACAATAACCACCAATTGAACTCCATTATTCCATCATTTTTTCCAACTTCCCATTCAACTCCATTAATAATCCAACTTCCCATTCAACTCCATTAATAATCCAACTTCCCATTCAACTCCACCACTTTAATAACCTCTCATTTCATCATCTATATATACATCCCATCCTCCTTAATTTGCCTTGGATCCATCTTTATGTGAGGAGAGTCTAGTTCCCTGAGTTGAATCGGTGACAGCGACGCAACCGCGGTCGACCAACGACGACCCTATCTCCGGTGTGATCCGTTGGCTTTTTGGCCAACATCACAGCCGCATATGCGCGTTGCTCGAGCTCATCTCTCGCCGGTGATTCGAGCGAAGACCGTGCTCTCGTGAGCACATCATAGGCGACCGTCCATCCTAGGTAATTTTATCTTCATTTTATCATCGTTGTTGTTTTTTTTGCATTTTTTTATATATCACATCACATTACCAACATCGTCACTACCATCTCCCCCCTTTTTTGTGTACATATTTCCTTTCTAAAGAAAATTAAAAAAATAAAAAATTTTAAAACAAAAAAAGTTCTCATTACAGCAGTTTTTTTAATCAAAACAGTAAAAAAATTAAAAAAAATAAAAAAAAGAAAGAGGAGGAGCCGCAGGCCAAGGCCCGCCCCTCCCCCTTTCCTCTCCATCCAAGCGGCGCCATCGCTTGCCGCTGCCCCACCTCCGCAGCAGCGCCGCCGCGCGCGGCCAGCGCTTCCATCGCTTGCGGCGGACACCACCACCACGTCGCCCCAAGCGGCAGCTACAACCGTCCCCTCCAAGGTCACCTCCGCCCAGCAACCACCCGACGCTGCCGCTGCATCCCCGCCCCTCCGCCCGCCTCCTCCGCGCTCCTCGCCGCACCTCCACGCGCCGGCGCGGCGCGGCCGCCGACGCCGCCCATCTCCCCCTGCGTGCATTGGGTTCATCTCCTGCAAAGAACAAATGAAGACGAAGGTCCTGGTCATTTTTCTATTGTAAATATTGCAAATTCGCCCTCTTATGTTTCTATAATTACGGTTTAGGCCTTATACATAATTTGCATTGTAAATATTGTTTTCTGTTTTTGCACAAACAACCCTCTGTTTATGCATTGATTTGGACATCATTTTTACATCTTTTTATTCAATGAAAAATGGCATTATGTTGAGTAACTAATTTTATGCCTTTTGAATATTTATTTAAATTTTTGTGAGATATTGTGAATTAACTAAAATTGGTTGATTGAAAATCTCCATATTTTACCTAATCTGGACCCTTAAATTTATATCTCACACACGGTTGCTCTAAAAATTGTAAAAAAATTTGGAATGATGCCTTGATATGTGATTAACTTACTTTCTAATTTTTTTCTAAAATGGAGATGTCTTGTGCCTGAAATAATTTGTAGAGTGAATTTAGTATTTGATTTTTAATTAAATCCACGTATATCCTTTTTGCAAAATTTCAACTCTACTAGATTGCTTATCTAAATATCTTTCTGAGATAATTCGTACTCTTGTTAATTTGACAATGTGGATTTATTAGAAATTATTTACTCACTGTCACTCTATTTTCACTAAAAAATCCATAAAAAATTCATAACTTGTCAAAAAATTCCAAAAAAATTATTGTAACTTCCTTTCATCATTTTTAATTCCAGTAATTTTTTCATAATTTTTGCTTACTGTTTGTGTGATAAATTGCGAAAAAACCCATAAAAAGTGTGCATTTTTAGTTATTGCATTGTAACCCATAAAATTCCAAAAAAATACCTTGCATTCATCTCTGGATTAGGACTCTAAGAAAATATAATTTGGCTAAATTGGACTAATTTGACATTAAAATTAATTTAGCCTTGTTGTGTGTTTTCTTAGTGTTGTAATTCACTTGCATTTGCATTCTATTTGCATAAAAATATAAAAAATACCGCATTGGATATCTAGACCTAAGTTTTTGAATTAAAACCAAAGTTGTTCCTTTGCCTCCCTGAGTTCGACCCCAGACTTGCCTGGGATATAAATTAAAGCCGAGACACTCTTCATGGAGATCTTCTCTCGGTTCTAACTGAATCGCTAAGTACACGTACCACAACGAACACGAATTATTTATCGTATTTAGCGACTCATCAGATGGCGCCGTTGCCGGGGAGGCAAACAGCTTAGGGATTAATTTAAAAATTTGGATTTAGTTTTTCATTTACTCGGGTAGTTTGACCCCCGAGCCACTTTGTAATTAATCTATTTTCTGTCATTCTTCTCTTCATATTCTTACATATATTTTATTGTTTATCTCTCTAATATAAATCTTATTTTCCTTGCGAGGGCCCGGTGCACTTGGAGTGCATCGGAGGTCGACGGACGCGATGCGTGCCGACTGCTGAAGAGCTTGGAGAATAAATTTATCTTCGAGAGAATTTTTGTAAATTCTTGTAATTATTTAGCTTTCTCCTTTACAGCGGCTCTTGTTTAAGAGCTCGCGTGTGTAAAAAAGACTTGGACTTTATTTGTGGTGTGTCGGGACCTGTTTCACTCTCCGGTGAGGGTGGGGCTCGACTTGAGTGGCAAAATTAAGGATTAGGCACACGATAGTTTAGAATCAAATTTGTTTGTGCCCATCGTAATTTAGGCCACACATATCTTAGAAGATTCACTTATCTGATACGATTCATAATGAGACGCACATAGACACGTACTACTTAGCTCAAATCAAATCAATTCTTCCCCGCTAATAGTATATTGTTTAGGTGCGATTTTCTCGATCTGCATGCATTTAGTGTAATATTTACAAATTCTGTTATGCATAACGCATGAAGAGTGCTGGGATTCACTGTAAGTATAACTTCTTCTGAGAATGCATCATAGTTTCTCGTTTGCATTCTGATTTCCGATTCCCCTTTTGTTTTATAACTTAAGGTCAAAAGGAAATTGGGACTGAACGGTAGACATGCTTGTGTGTTCACATAAATTTCAGGTGATAACCTAACACTAAAATTGGGACTGAATTGAGCAGGTCGATTTAAAAAAAATTGGAATAAAAAGAACCCCTGTTCTCGGGTGCATAAAGCCCTCATTGTTTGTTTTACTTGCAAGTGAGAGAGAGACGACCCTAGGATAGAGCCAAGTCTGGATTTCTTACTTACTACTGGTTCTTTAAATCAGGTCAGTATGTAGGAAATACGGGCACCAAACAGCTCGTTAATCTTTCCAAGATTGTATTTCTCACCAACTAAAATTGACAAGATAATTCAGCCGAACTCTTACGGCCATCATGTGTTGAGTTGGTGAAATTGAGGGTTTGAATTGCGTTTGTATTGTGTGAGTTTACTCCGCACATTTACGTGCACCGTAGAACTAGCACTTCATTGGAATATCGTGTTCTAATCGGTTCTTTTGACATCGAAGATGACTGATTGGGGGGATAATTATTCGGACTTTGCGAATCTCCCGTTGAACCCTCCAAGAAGTATGTCTTCACAGGTCCATGCGCAACGTGGAACAACCTAGACTCATGACCCTCTTGAGCCCAGGATCACCCACTCTCGGTATGGTTACTCTCAAACCATTCCCTTTCTCTCTTCCCACCTCACCGAGGAAGACCTTCGCCTTGATGAGAATATCTTGATTCATAAATCCTCTTCTAATCAAGAACACATTGCTGATTCATGCCATATAGAAGACACAAGTAAAATGCCTCCAAAGAAGAAAGAAGAGGAAGAAGAGAACAATGAAGACCCAATGAGAATGATACTTGCCAGATTGGCTGCATCTGAGCAGCAACATGCACTTCTCAGAGCTCAGTTAGGACAGTTGAATGTTGGGGTCCAACCACCAATGGATGCGGCGTATAACCCTGAACAATATCAAATTCGGAACTACTTGAGTCCAGCCGAACCCGAGGTTGATTTTGAATTGAAGCCACATTTTCTGAACCTGCTGTCACATTTTGAGGGGAATGCTTTTGAGGAACCATATGCATTCCTAAGGGACTTTGAGCTCATCTGCGCTAACCTCAAACATCAAAAAGTTAGCCAGGATTATATCAGGCTCAAAGCCCTTCCATTTGCCTTGGGTGGCAAAGCTGATTACTGGGAAAAGAATCTTGGGATTGCCGTCACCACATATGCCCAGTTCAAGGACCTGTTTTTGAAGAACTTCTACCCTTTGAGTAGAACTAACATGATGAGGACGCGCATTACGAGTTTTTCCCAATTACCCCATGAAGCTTTTTGTGATGCTTGGGAAAGATTCAAGGACATCCTGCAGAAGTGCCCCTGTCATGGACTAGATGATAACATCTTGGTCCAGTCATTCTTTACTGGCCTCAACCCTGAGATGCAGGGTTTGGTGAGCACTGCTTGTGGAGGCATCTATACATCTCGAGGAGCGGATACCGTCTGGAGGGTATTCGAGCAAATGGCTGAAACTAGCCGCTCACAGATGGCCAGCAGGGCCTATACACCATCCCCCAGTTCACTCTCACTTGGAGGGGGAAAATCAGCTGTAGTTGATCTCTCTCAGGATGTGATACCTAGCATGGGACTCCTTGCTGACAAGCTCACTGTAGTCGAGAGGATCGACAAGAGGATTGATGAGTTTGACCGAAGCGTCTCCAAACATCCAAAACAGATGGAGGAGTTGAATGAGAAGGTATCTAAGATAAAGATACCTGCCGTGACTACACCATCTGCTCCCGTATACCGAGTTCACCATGTTCAGGAGCAGTTGGTGTCAGGGCAACCCTAGCCGTGGGAGCAGGACCAATCCTACACCCACTCTTTCCAGCAGCCACCTCCATTAGCAGAGACAGTCCAGGAGGAGCCTCCACCAGTTTGGGAGGTGAATGGAGTATGGTATACTCAGGACCCTGTCAGGCAGGGAAGTACGGGAGACCGACAGGCCTATCAACGTCCCCCGACCTTTCATAACACCACATTCACCTCCGCACCACCTCCTTCACAACAGAGCCCTGGATTCCAGCCACCCCAGCAGCAGAGGCAATAGTACCAGCAGTATGGCCGACAGGGCCATTACCAGGCAGACCAGCAGGGCCTGCAACCCCAGCAGCAACAGAGGCAGTACTCTGGCCTGCAGGGCCAGTCTTCCCGTTCTTCTTCCCAATCTTATCCACTTCCTTCTTCGTCTAGTCCCGTGGATATACAGCAGCAGATACTCGACGAGCTACGTTCCTACAGGAACGAGATTCATGACTTACGGGTGGATGTCAACCGCTTATCCAGATGGCGAGACGAGCAGACTGCACCTTCTACCTCGATCCTAGCCCAAGTTCAGGCTAACCCTAATAGCCTGAACCGATCTAGTTCTCAGCAACATTTTAGTCAGGTATACTATTCAGCATCTCCTAGATTTGAACATGAGATTCTTTCGTGTGATGAGGCTAACCACATGTCACTCAGGAGTGGAAGGACCGTGACCGTACCTGACAGGGTGAGGGACACGGGGAGGGGCATCTCTAGAGTTCTACCTAAGGAGTCTTCAGAGGACGAGGAGGAGAGGCATCATATTTCGGAGCCCCATCAGCATCATTTGAGGATTTCTACTCAGGGGGCTGAGAGGAGAAGGAGAGCATGTATGCGGCATCAGCAGCATGGATACACTTCTGAGTCTACGGAGGACCTTGCATCTCCGGTTGTGGCTGATACCACTCCAGCTTCTATTCCACAACCTGTAGTAGATAGTTTTGATTTCGATCCCATGTTGCATCAAAAAGATTCATGTATGAATAACTCTGTTTCCGTTAATGCCAAGAATGATCTTTCAGTTCATGATTCAGACTCTTCATCTTCAGTTTCTCTAGCTTCCATCACTTTCCCCCGTGCTCTTACGGCAGGAAAGCGCATCAAAAAGATTCAGAAAGATGATCCCGATATGGCACGGTTTTGTAAAGAAAATATCACAGTTAAGGTGCCATTTGATGAATATGTTGCTAACCATCCTGCCTTCCAAAAATACCTTAAGGTGAGATGCGCACCTACAAGGGTTAGCAGGAAGAAAGATAACTGAAATATAAAGACACATGTCTTATCGGTAGCCACAACCTATTGTCTCAAGAATCAGACTTTGCCAAGGAAAAAGAGAGACATGGGTGCTCACTATGTGGAGAGTCGTATTGACGACATTGCGTTTGCACGCACACTCTTAGATAACAGTTCTTCGATTAACTTACTTCCCTTAGTACTATATTAGAAATTGGAGTTGGGACCACTTCGCAAATCTAGAGCTTTACTCTAATTTGCAGATCGTTCAGTGAAGAGACCTAAGGGAGAAGTGAAGAACGTAGTTATCTCGATTGAGGGGCAGAACTATCAAGTTGATTTCACAGTCTTGGACATGGAGACCCCCAATCA
This sequence comes from Ottelia alismoides, assembly GCA_037367405.1. Taxonomy (NCBI): domain Eukaryota; kingdom Viridiplantae; phylum Streptophyta; class Magnoliopsida; order Alismatales; family Hydrocharitaceae; genus Ottelia; species Ottelia alismoides. The sequence goes on from JAZKJV010005014.1 coordinate 1,092,449, forward strand.
TTGGAGAGAATCTTAGATCATTCTTGGGCGGCCCTTCCTTAGGACCGCAGGCGCAACTTTCGATTATGGTACGGGAATGATGATGTTCCGTTCTCCAGGCAGAGAAGTGAACCTTGAGATGAAGCAAACCAAGTGTCAGCGACCCGATTCAAAGAGTAGCACAGAGTACTCATCCTCAGAGGCAGATTGCAGTATGATTACCACAGTTGGGGTTTGGGGACAGATTCCTTCAGGACAGAGCGAGTCCCTTTCATCTGGAAAGGGCATAATGGATGATGCAGTTTGCCAGGTGTTGTCTGATCTTGTGGGAGATGCATCAACCTATTCTCATGATGACATAGAGATCCATCTGGATCTGTCAGTTCCATCCCCTTCGGAACGATCATGGGATATAGATGATGAGTCGGACGCGGCTTTGGCCGAACTACCGCGTTTCTTTGGCGATCCGACTCCCTTTACTTCTGAGATGGTGGCGAGTACTACTCAACTTAGCCCGCCTTCATGCAGCACGGAACCAGATTCAGATTCCGTTCAGCCAGATCTGCTTGATGATACCACATTGCCAGAACTGAAATCACTACATCCTACACTCAAGTATGCCTTTCTTGCGGGACCCAAAGAGAGTTATCCTGTCATCATTAGCTCAGACTTGACTTTAGAACAAGAGTCTAGGTTGTTAGAGGTCTTAGAAAGGAATCGCAAAGCAATAGGCTGGACAGTGTCAGATCTCGTGGGGATCAACCCCGCTCTCTGCTCGCACCACATTTTTACTGAGGATAATGTGAGACCTTCCCGTGAGTTCCAAAGGAGACTTAACCCCAATCTACGAGAAGTGGTGAAGAAAGAGATTGAGAAATGGTGCAAGGCATGGTTTATATACCATATTTCTGACTCCAAGTGGGTGTCCCCACTTCATGTTGTCCCGAAGAAGTCGGGAATTCAGATGGTCACCAACGAGGAGGGGGTAGAGATCGCGACACGAGTACCTACGTCGTGGTGTGTTTGTGTTGACTACAGGCGCCTGAATGCTGTGACCAAGAAAGATCACTTTCCCTTGCCTTTTATTGATCAGATCTTGGAGAAACTTGCAGGGAAAGAGTTCTTCTGTTTTCTTGATGGGTACTCTGGCTACAACCAGGTGGCCATAGCCCCTGAGGACCAGGAAAAGACCACATTCACATGTCCATTCGGTACTTATGCTTTTAGGCGCATGCAATTCGGGCTCTGCAATGCCCCGGTCACATTTCAGCGGTGCATGATAGCCATATTTGCCGAGATGGTGGGAGATTTCCTGGAAGTGTTCATGGATGACTTCTCGGTCCATGGTGATTCTTTTGATACATGTTTAGCGCACTTGGACCGAGTCCTCACGAGGTGTAGAGAGGTGAATCTGGTACTCTCCTGGGAGAAGAGTTACTTTATGGTGACGGAGGGTATCGTGTTGGGGCATGTCATCTCCAAAAGGGGAATGGAGGTTGACCCTGCCAAGGTGGAGGTGATCAAGAAACTCGATCCACCTACCAACGTGAAGTCAGTGCGGTCATTCTTAGGGCATGTTGGATTCTATAGGAGATTCATTCAGGATTTTTCAAAAATCGCCCGCCCACTGACTGGGCTCTTAGGGAAAGACACAATGTTCATTGTAGATCACAGGTGTCTGGAGGCCTTTGAGCTCTTGAAGAGGAAGATTTGTGCCTCGCCTATCCTACAAGCTCCTGACTGGTCTCTCCCATTTGACACCATGACTGATGCTTCAGATTTTGCTATAGGAGCTGTGTTAGGACAACGGCGAGAGGGGATTCCGTTTGCGATTCATTATGCGAGCAAAGTTTTAGATCCTACATAGAAAAATTATACAATGACTGAAAAGGAAATGCTCGCGGTAGTATGGGCCCTCTAGAAGTTCAGATCATATATTTTGGGCTCTAAGGTGACAATTTATACAGATCACACAGCCATTCGATATTTAATGGAAAAGAAGGACGCGAAGGCGCATCTTCTTAGGTGGATTTTACTCATCCACGAATTTGATTTGGAGATAAAAGATAAACCTGGAGTGAAGAATGTTGTGGCTGATCACCTTTCTCGGATTGAACTTAAGGATTCTCCTGATTATGAGCGGATTAGAGAGACCTTCCCAGATGAGTCAATTTGTCTTATTGACTCACTCCCGTGGTATGCCAACATGGTGAACTATCTTGTCTCCAAGCAGGTTCCCCATGGTTGGACTAGGAGCAACATTGATCGACTGAAGTCAGATTCGAGGAGATACCACTGGGATGATCCTTTCCTTTTCTTCGAAGGACCGGATTGTGTTTGGAGAAGGTGTATTCCTCAGGAGGAATACCAGAGTGTCCTCACATATTGTCATTCACTTGAGGATGGAGGACACCATTCGGGAAAGAGAACCACTCACAAAGTACTTCAATGTGGACTGTATTGGCCGACCTTGTTTAGAGATGCTATTGATTTTGTATGGTCGTGCCCTATCTGTCAAAGGATGGGAGGGACAGTTGGACAAAGAGATGAGATTCCCATGCAACCGATGATTATCTGTGATGTTTTTGATGCATGGGGCATAGATTTTATGGGTCCCTTTCCCAACAGCCAAGGACATGAGTACATATTGTTGGCAGTTGACTATTTATCCAGGTGGGTGGAGGCTATCCCAACCCGAACCGCAGACAGGAAGACTGTCTGTAAGTTTGTGAGAGACCATATTATTGCTAGGTTCGGGGTGCCAAAAGTTTTGATATCTGATGGGGGTAGCCATTTTGTGAACCGAGATATGAGATCTTTAGCTAAGGACTATGGATTTGAGCATAGAGTTACTAGTCCTTACCACCCACAGTCCAACGGCATGGCAGAGGTTTCGAACAGAGAGGTGAAGAGTATTTTGCAGAAATTGGTTCGTCCCGATAGGAAGAACTGGTCTCAGCTCTTGGACCAAGTTCTGTGGGCCTATAGGACAGCCTACAAGACACAATTGGGTACTTCACCATTTAGAATGATCTATGGCAAGCCATACCATTTGCCCGCAGAATTGATTCATAAATCCGAATGGACAATTAAGAAGATTAACTGGAGTTGTCACCTAGGGAAGCTTTGTCGAGACTTGAACTTGAACGAGCTCGTGGAAATCCGAAACAGGGCATATGACAACAGTTTGATTTATAAGGACAAAGTAAAGAGATGGCATGATCAACACATTAGGTGCAAAGACTTTGTCCCTGGACAAAAGGTATGGTTGTTCAATGCCAGGTTGAAGATGTTCCATGGGAAGCTCAAATCTAAATGGACGGGTCCCTTTGTTGTTAAGAAAGTGCACGAGAATGGAAGTGTAGAGATAGCTGATCTCACAGATGGTGCACAATCTCATGTAGTAAATGGACAACTGTTGAAGCATTTTGTTGATTCAAAAGAGCAGTTAGTCCAAGTCGAGGTCATCAACTTCATACAGAGTGATCACAGAGCAGATACATCTTATTACTCGTCATGAAGATGCAGCATCAAGATTCAACATCTTAGAAGATTCAATCACTCTTGTACATTCTCCCTTCTTTGTATATTCTCCAGATCACATCGGTTCTCACATTTACTCTTGTCCTATACTTAGGCTTACCAAGAGCCTAAGTATAGGGGGAGCCGATGCCCGCCGTGTGTACATACTCATCCATTTCTCCTCTTGACCTCGTCCGCCCCATTTTTGCTCTTCTTCTACACTTAGGCTGTCCAGAGCCTAAGTATAGGGGGGGCGGATCGACTTCTATACTATTTATTATTTTAGCCATCCTACGCTTAGCACGAGCTATATCTTTTTCTCGCTTCTTGTGCCATGAGGACATAACACATGCTAAGTATAGGTGGCGTGTATATATTACATATATACTTTACCCATAGCTCATACTTTCACGTATTTTTGTATATATTATACAATAATTATGGGGTGGGTAAAAAAAACTTTTTCAAAAAAAAAATCTCTTAAAAAAACTTTTCAAAAAATTTTTTTTTATTCTTTTTTCTTATTTGCTCTAATTTTTTTTCAAAAAAAATGTGTCCTTTCTTATTTATCTGTATTTTTCAAAAAAAAGATAAAAAAAACTTTTTCAAAAAAAAAATTAAAAACTTTTCAAAAAAAATCCTCTTTAAAAAAATCCTTTCTTATCTACCTATCTTTAAAAAAAACTCTTGAAAAAAAAGAGCAAAACTTTTCTAACCAAAAAAAAACTTCTTTGCCTTTGTTTGTAAAAAAAACTTTTTTCTGAAACTTAAAAAAAACAAAAATCACAAAAAAAACTAACTAATAATTTGGTTTAACCCCTGACACATTCACTTTCACACAAGACTAGTGATGTTCAAGAACACTTGGTTTATGAGCTCTTGAGATTTTGAGTTAATCAACCTTAGTCATTAGGGTCTTGGACTTAATTATTCACATTTCCCTAGTTTGAAAGATTTGTGTGCTATATTGCATGCTTAGTCTCTACCTTAAGAATATGACCAACACCTCACATACACGACTGCAGTTATGATGAGATGAGTTGAAATTTCACTTGAGGAACTGGGACGGGGGATTTGAGTTTGGACTTGATTTGATGATGCTCGAGGATGGGATAAAATAAATGAAGGCTTCATGAAACCTGAGTGTCAGCATTTTTAGCCAGTATGAGAACATGGTTCTTGTACTATCTCTTGACATTTACCTATGTGCCAGGGTGTGATAAAATAAAAAAAATGTTGATCAGTGTGCGCCAACTCTTGGTAAAAGCAGTGGAGCTAGCCAAAAATACTACAAATCAATGAAATGTCAAAGAAAAGCTCTCATTCCATACAAAGTCAAATATCAAAGAGCTTCCACCAAAGGCGAGCGCTCCCAACCATTTCAAAGTGTCCACTTGGACCACCGCTATTAGGACCAGGAGTCGGGCTTGCACCAAAAAAAGGCTCTGCATCGTAAATGCTACAAGTCTGGGTGTATAAGGTACGATAGGTACTCAAAAAAGACACACCCCGGTGTACTCCCAGGAAAACAAGTGCAGATGGCTCAACTTCTCTTGACGGACGCACTGATCAACACCAAAAATATGCGTTGCGTAATAAGGCACTTGAGAGGATCCTTGTTCCAATGAGAGGGAGAGAAGAAATGACACAATCCTATGCCCTCCATCAACTGGCCTTCCATCTACATTTTTAAGTCTGACAACTAAAGAGACGGTGGATTGGATGCAAGAAATGATTTATTCCCTAGTGTTGAGGATCGGATCCTTAGGAGAGTCTCTTGGACTGGAACCTTGGGTGACATTGTGACTCTACTCTTGTAACTGCGGACAACACTTAAAGTCATATCCCTACTATATATGTATATAAAGAGAGTCTGATGATTAGAGAAATTGGATACCTTTTGACTAGAGCTTGGTTCATCTTAGAATTTTAGGATCTCTAAAACTGAGAGTTCTTGAACGGATCAAGACTTGTATTCACATGCACAGTCAGGGGTTAATCCAACTTATTCATTCTGTATTTGCTCGAGGACTAGCAAAGTTTAAGTATAGGGGGGTGATGAATCCATGATTCATCATCTCAATATCTTGATCTTAATAAAATCCCCGAGTAAAATCCCATAAAAATGTCCATAAAATCAATAAATTAACAAAATGACTCTTGTAAATAAAACACACTAATTAATGTATATTATATTGTACAAAATAATTTAACAATAAAAAAGCCACAAAAATAAAGGAGTTTTTCACCTGTAAATAGCCCAAAACTTCATGTATTTTAATAATTTCATTTCAACTCCTTTTTGGCAAATTCTTTCTCCAACTTGTTCATAACAATGTATATAAAAATACAAAAATACAAAACAAATTTTAGCTCAAATAAATGCTCCTAGATCCCAAAGGGAAATAGTCGTAAAAACCAACTTCCAAGCCAAATTCCCGCTCCGTATGAACTCCAAATTCACCAAACTCACTTTTAAAGTTCAACTTAGAAAATTATCTATCCAACGGAAGTGGTTTCATTAAAATCGGAGCTCACTTGCAAAAGTTGGGTTTTGGGACCTAGATGTACATTGTATATTATGTATATATTCATTCCTTCTTCATTTTTTATTTTATCTTTTGTAATTACTAAAAATACAAAAATATCATGATTGTGTTGTATTTTAATTGTAGTATTTTATTGTATATTTCCGTAGTAAATATCTCTTATAAAAAAGACAAAAAATACATATTAGAAAAGTAAAAACAATGTGTACGTGTTGTTTGTCTTCGCTTGTAAATTCTCCACTATTTATTTTCTTCTTTTTTATTATATTGTAATTAAAGTAGCCAACTTTATTCCATTTATTTATTTAATTTCCATTCTCTACAATAACCACCAATTCAACTCCATTATTCCATCATTTTTTCCAACTTCCCATTCAACTCCATCAATAATCCAACTTCCCATTCAACTTCATTAATAATCCAACTTCCTATTCAACTCCACCACTTTAATAACCTCTCATTTCATCATCTATATATACATCCCATCCTCCTCAATTTGCCTTGGATCCATCTTTATGTGAGGAGAGCCTAGTTCCCTGAGTTGAATCGGTGACAACGACGCAACCGCGGTCGACCAACGACGGCACTCTCTCCGGTGGGATCCGTTGGCTTTTTGGCCAACATCGCAGCCGCATATGCGCGTTGCTCGAGCTCATCGCTCGCTAGCAATTCGAGCGAAGACCGTGCTCTCGTGAGCACATCATAGGCGACCGTCCATCCTAGGTAATTTTATCTTCATTTTATTATCGTTGTTGTTTTTTGCATTTTTTATATATCACGTTACATTACCAACATCGTCACTACCATTTCCCCCCTTTTTTGTGTACATATTTCCTTTTTAAAGAAAATTAAAAAATAAAAAATTTTAAAACAAAAAAATTCTCATTACAACAATTTTTAATCAAAACAGTAAAAAAATTAAAAAAAATAAAAAGAGAAAGAGGAGGAGCCGCAGGCCAAGGCCTGCCGCCCCTCCCCCTTTCCTCTCCATCCAAGCGGCGCCGCCGCTTGCCGCCGCCCCACCTCCGCTGCAGCAGCACGGTCGCGCGCGACCAGCGCTTCCATTGCTTGCGGCTGGCACCGCCATCGCGTCGCCCCAAGAGGCAGCTACAACCGCCCCCTCCAAGGTCTCCTCCTCCCAGCAACCGCCCGACGCCGCCGCTGCATCCCGCCCGTCCGCCCGCCTCCTCCGCGCTCCTCACCGCGCCTCCGCGCGCCGGCACGGCGCGGCCGCCGACGCCGCCCATCTCCCCCTGCGTGCATTGGGTTCATCTCCTGCAAAGAACAAATGAAGAAGAAGAAGGTCTGGTCATTTTTATTGTAAATATTACAAATTCGCCCTCTTATGTTTATGTAATTACGGTTTAGTCCTATACATAATTTGCATCGTAAATATTGTTTTCTGTTTTTGCACAAACAACCCTCTGTTTATGCATTGATTTGGACATCATTTTTACATCTTTTTATTCAATGAAAAATGACATTATGTTGAGTAACTAATTTTGTGCCTTTTGAATATTTATTTATATTTTTGTGAGATATTGTGAATTAACTAAAATTGGTTGATTGAAAATCTCCATATTTTACCTAATCTGGACTCTTAAATTTATATCTCACACACGATTGCTCTAAAAATTGTAAAAAATTTGGAATGATGCCTTGATATGTGATTAACTTACTATCTAAATTTTATCTAAAATGGAGAAGTCTTGTGCCTGAAAAAATTTGTAGAGTGAATTTAGTATTTGATTTTTAATTAAATCCACGTATATCCTTTTTGTGAAATTTCAACTCTACTAGATTGCTTATCTAAATATCTTTCTGAGATAAGTTGCACTCTTTAATTTCACAATGTGGATTTATTAGAAATTTTCACTCACTGTCACTCTATTTTCACTAAAAAACCCATAAAAAATTCATAATTTGTCAAAAATTACAAAAAATTACTGTAACTTCCTTGCATCATGTTTTAATTCTAGTAATGTTTTCATAATTTTTGCTTACTGTTTGTGTGATAAATTGCGAAAAAAACCCATAAAAAGTGTGCATTTTTAGTTACCATAAAATTCCAAAAAAATACCTTGCATTCATCTCTGGATTAGGACTCTAAGAAAAATATAATTTGGCTAAATTGGACTAATTTGACATTAAAATTAATTTGGCCTTGTTGTGTGTTTTCTTAGTGTTGTAATTCACTTGCATTTGCATTCTATTTGCATAAAAAAATATAAAAATACCGCATTGGATATCTAGACCTATGTTTTTGAATTAAAACCAAAGTTGTTCCTTTGCCTCCCTGAGTTCGACCCCGAACTTGCCCGGGATATAAATTAAAGCCGAGACACTCTTCACGGAGATCTTCTCTTGGTTCTGACTGAATCGCTAAGTACATGAACCACAACGAACACGAATTATTTATCGTATTTAGCGACTCGTCACTTACACAGAAGCTCAATCAAAGGTCTGGCATTTTTGTTGAAGTCCTTTGTGAATCACCTATAGAATCCTACGTGTCCCAAAAATGACCTCAACTGCTTTAAGTTCTGCAGTGGCTCTAACTTGGAAATCACATCAATCTTAGCCGGGTCAACCTCCATACCATGTTTGGAGATGACATGGCCCAATACAATCCCATTAGCCACCATAAAAAGACTCTTCCTCATGAGAGCACTAGGTTTACCTCATAGCAACGTTGAAGAACTCGGTCTAAATGAGCAATATATGTGTCAAAACTATCCCCGTAGATCAATAAATCATCCGTGAAAACCTCAAGGAAACTACCCACCATGTCGAAAAAAACGGCCAACATACACCTTTGGAATGTAGAGTGAGTGTTACACAATCCAAAGGGCATCCATCTAAAGGCGTAGGTGCGAAACAGACAAGTGAAAGTAGTTTTCTCCTTATCGTCAGGAGAGATAGCAACTTGGTTGTATCTCGAGTACCCATCCAAGAGGCAAAAGAACTATTTCGCTGCCAACCTTTCAATAATCTGATCAGTAAAGGGTAGTGGAAAGTAATCTTTCTTGGTAGGTGAGTTCAGACGTTGGTAATCTACACAGACACGCCATGAAGTAGGTACTCGGGTTGGAATCTCCTCACCACGATAATTCTTTATGATAGTAATCCTGGATTTCTTAGGGACTACATGTAAAGGACTAACCCACTTGGAATCCGAAATGGGATATATAAAGCCAACATCACACCATTTTCTGATCTCCTTCATGACATCTTCCCTTAGATTTTGATTTAGACAGCGCTGACATTCTTGGGAGTGTTTACAGTCATCCTCTTAGTAGATATGATGAGAGCACAAAACTAGATTGATCTCACAGAGATCCAAGATATTCCAACCTATGGCCTTGTTGTTTCTCTCAAGAACCTCTAGCACGCGAGATTCTTGTTCAACAATAAACTACGAGCTGAGGATCACCAGAAATATTTGGGGGGGTCCCACAATGAAGGCATATTTCAACATTGATGGTAAAACCTTGAGCTCATGCGGGGTCTGAATAGACTCTAAAATAACCTTTTCTACTACACTAGTAAACGGTATATGATCTGTACTCTGTGGAATTCCCACCTTGGCTACTCACGACTCAGTAAGTAAAATCTTTGACATATCTGCAATGAATGATCTCTACTCAGAAAGGAGGGGCTCATCAGGGTGTTCAACATTCTTATCAATTATTGGTGCATATATCTCGACAATAATCTCAGAAAGATGTCTCTCATCTGTGCATAAATCAGGAAATTCAGCGCATGGATCAATGATAACGTGGACCTGACTGTGGTTAAGAAAAGTGTCAATGTAGAAAACCATAAAGAGAGATCCGCGTGTATCAAACAAAGATTGATAAATTAGGAGAGAGAGAGAGTGAATTGAATAAAATAGCTTCTCTCGTATTTGACCTTACACTATTTATTTTACCAGATAAGTGTACCTGGGTCAAACTCAAGGAGGCAGAATATTAAAACCTTGGTTTTTTTATACAAGAAAGAATATTTCAGAAAATCCTCTTTATTCTAAATTCTACAAAGAAATTTAAAAAAACGGCTCAAAACTAACTCAAGATTGCAAAAATCAAAATGACACAACGAAGCAATGAAAAATATAGGAAAAATACTATAAAAAGTATCTTGGTTAGTTATCAGGCTACCCTAAAAAATTACGAGAAAATATGAAAAAAATCGAGGTCCAAACAACCCCTACAAGCCAGGGGTATAACTGTAGAAGAAAGTTCAATGTTTTATTATAAAATGGTCCCTGAAAAGGACTAAACTGTAAAGAAAACTAAAGTTATTACATTTAAGTCCCAGGTTGGGGACCTAAATGTTATATCTAGAAACTTCTGGAGCAGAAGGCGAAATCTAGAAGTCAGTTGATTTTAATGTGCAATTTTTTCACCGTTTCAGAATGAACGGTCTTGATTAGAAGTTGGGGCGCGATCTGAACTGTTCGTGGGGGACGTGTCGAGCACCTGTATCTTCTGGTGTTCTTGCTGTTCTTCAACTCCTCCGCATGGCTGGCAGCGAAGCTCCCTTCTCCGCTTTATCTCTGACGTTCAACGACGATCTGGGGAATTCGGTAGGGCCAGAGGGGTGACTCCTTCACCCCTCGAGCTCGCCTGCGGTGGAGCTCCTCCGTAGGTGGTCGGCGATAGCGATTGATCGACGATGAAGATGGAGGTTCTGCTGTCTTGGAAATTGATGTCGCACCTTCTTTGATTAGGAATTGCGTTGAGTTTGGAAGATCCAGATGTTCAGGTTTCGCTCTAGATGAAAGATAGACCAACAAACGAAAATCTAGGTGCTCGATTCGTGTGAGAATCAGCCAACATATATAAGAGTTGCAGATTCAAATATGAGGTTTCCAGTGTTAATGATGAAGATCATGAAAAAGAGAAAAGAATTAGACGTGGTATTGTTTGATGTTGAAACGAATTTGAGATGTGATTAAAGAGGGTGTTTAAGAATGACAATCAATGGATCTAATCACGTGATTAACAACGCTAATCAAGACAGAAACATCGAGAAAGAAAATTGCAAAAATGGAGGAATGTACCTGTGAGTTGCAGGGTGTAAGACCTCTATTGGTGATGGCTTGATGGGTGGTACATCGGAGCCGGACGCGGTGCAAGAGCAACGATACAAGGCGGATCCGCCTTGGAACGTCTCCTCCGACATTCCACCTTCCACGCGGGGCTGATTCTAGGTGCTGTCACCACTGGAATTGCCTAGAACGAGGCTAAAAAGGTAGGAGGTTGGCTACCAGAACTGGGGGTTCAGGGTCTGTCGGAGAGTTAGTTGGCTCTCGGCAACTTTAGGGGGTTTTATTGGTGAAATGGAAGGAGGTTTTGGTAAATCTAAGGATAGGCGTGTTGGATGGTTGTTAGGAGAAGAGGATGGAGGGTTTGGATTGATGAAAGAGGTTAGAAATGGCGCGGAATAAATTGTTGAATATCGGGCATTGGAATAAAACACTAACTAAAATTTCTCGAGGAAGAAGAACCAGGTGCTGACACGTGTCAACACCTGGTTGGCCATATGTGAAATTCAATCTAAATTAAGTAATAAATAGTAAATCCGGTTATTTTAAAAAGGTGTATAAATGAAAACTATAGATAAATAAATTATCTAAATTATGGTATAATTAGTTTTGATAAATAATACATATTGTATGAAAATATAAATATTATATAAATAAATAGGTATAAATAATACTTGATAAATAGGTTTTGGATATTTAATTAAATAAATAAATAATTATATTTTGATTTTATATTTTCCTATTATTAGAGTAATATTTTTTTTTGATTTTTTGTAGATTTTAATAAATTAGTTTAGACATATTAATAAATATGGGTATAAGTCATATAGTTCAAATTCATCTATAAATTAGGGTTTTGGATTTTAAAAATAACAAATAAGCTCCAAAAATACTGCAATAAATCATGGTAAAAATACAAGTTCACAAAAATAGTTAAAAATTAAAAAATTAATAAAACTATAAAAGTGTGTTCTAAATAAAATAAATAGCCTGAAACCTTGTTGTCATTAGTTCCCAAAATCGACTTTTTACAAACGGACTCCGATTTTAACTCACCTCCATTAATTACAGAATTTTATTTTATGAACTTTAAATGTGAGTAGAGTGAAATTAGAGTTCGTATGAGTAAGTTATGATGTTCAGAAGTTGAAATTTTAACAATTTAAAAGTTTGATATCTTGGCATATAGACAAGATAATATTTTAAACTTATTTTTATATTTTACAAATATTTTTAGAAATAATTAGGAACAGAGTTTGATGAAAAATGTGTATATCTGAATTAATTAGAAATCAATGAAGGTTTGAGATTTATTTAATAAATAATGAAGAATGTATGGAGGGTATCTTTTATTAATTTTTTATGATTTTCTTTCCTTATCTCCCCCTACTTGTTTATTTGTCGACCAATCCATGCTGACTTGGTCTCGAGGATTAGGTTATATCTTACAGCTGTATTTATATTTTACAAATCATATTGTACATATATACATATTGACAATCTGCCTTCTTTTCTTTTCTTTATTTTTATTCTTTTATTTATTTACATGCTTTTAATGCATAAAAGTGCATTTTTATTTATGAATGGAGTTTTAATAAAAGATGGGAATTAATGGATATTTACATGTATTTGTTAACGGTTTTAAGGCAAATTGCGATAGAAATGTTAATGAATCATGGATTCATCAATCCCCTATACTTAAACTTTGCTAGTCGCTTAGCAAACACTTATTTGAAAAATAAGGGAAAAATTAAGAAAGTTAGAATGAATTTGTTTTCCTAAACCAATTCATGAGAATAGACAAAGGACAGAGCTTGGTCGGGCCTAAAGCAAGCATTTTATTGGAGCCTTAACTAGGATTAGGATTTTAATCTCAACAGTGCTCAAGTTCCACAAATCCTTATTTAGTTTCTCCTCATCTGCCAGCTCAGATCCACTTATCCATATAGCTAACTCTATCAGCCTTGAATTCAATTCATACTGTGTGTGAATTGTTTTAGCTCTTCCTGCTTAAAGAAGCGAAGAAACTACCCATCCTAGCTATACATTTCCATTTGTTCCTCATTAACCTACTCTTTCCTCGGGGAGGGGGGGGGGGTATTCCCTTCTGAGGCCAGTTCATGCTATGTCCACAATCGGATATAGAGAGAAAGTAGAAGAATGAGAAAAGAACTGGAGTGCGACCGATGTAGACACATCTCCTTGTGAAGCCCAGCCAGTGTAGCTAGGTCTCCACTAAGATTTGCAGGCATTTTTGGTGGAAGCTTGCACCATTGTGGTCGTATTTGTATTCGGTGGCTTCTTCTTGGCTTTGTAATTTTCTTGCACTGCATTCATTTTTTTGTGCCTTGACGGATATAACATCTTTTGTTCTGTCCCTTTTTTGAGGTCTTAGAAAAATTGTGTCAGCAGGGTCTTCCCCCATCCGAAGTGACTATCGCAACCCCAATCTCTCCCGACTCTAGACGTCAATGCTATAAAGACAAGGATAGAAACATACCACCAAGATGGAATGCCCTTCGCACCCCCATGCAAGTCGAGCTAAGTGCAAAGTGCATGAGTCCAAATTTGGTTCATAGATGAAGAGTTATACGGATGTCGCCAAGTGTTCTACTTAGGCAAATATGAGTTGATTTCCCAAATATAACCTTATTGAACCCAAATATTTAAGTCAAAGACCTGTAGAGTCTAAATTCTAGTTCCTAACTAGGCTCCTTACAATGAAACTTAAAAGCCCTACTCAAGCTCCATCCTTTAGACTATTCCCAATCTTTTGTCCTATAAATCAAACTTATTCTAAAAAATGCGAATACAACAATGTTTTTGTGAAGTACATTTTCTGAATTTTACTCAGTTTTATGGATTTTAAAGCTTTTGTAATATTTATGAATGTTAGAACTTTGTATTTATTTATGGATTTTGGAGTATATGTTAAAGAATTTTACAAGATAAATTACCCATATTTTATTTGGATTAAATAACTAATGTATTTTACCGATTTTATATACAAATAATTTTACAAGGATTAAAATGATTTTTACACATATTTTAATAGATATGGTTTAAAATAAGTATTATACATATTTTAAATACATATTTTTAATACATATTTTAAATACATATTTTAAATAAAGATTTTAAACATATTTTACTTATTTACAAGGATTTTATACATAAATAGATGGATTTTAAATTATCCCTCACCCACTTTTTATGGATTTTATAGATACAGAAAATACATAAAAGTACGAGCTATGGATAAAAGTATATATACAAAATATATGCACTCCCCTATACTTAGCTTGTGCAATGCCCTCATAGCATCAAAAGAGAAAAAAGGAGGACATAACTCGTGCAAAGTAAAAGTGGGTGAAAATAAATAAACATTGTGAAGTCAATTACCCCCCTATACTTGCGATCTGGTCATCTTAAGTATAATGGAAGAGGAAAAACGAGATGACCAAGGGAAAGGAATATACAACAAAGGCACAAGATAAATATAGAAAACAAGATCAATGAAATCACTTGGTCCTCCCTATACTTAGGATAAGGTATCCTAAGCATAAAAGACGAGCAAAAAATAGGGACAATTGTGGTCTATGAAGAATGTACAGGTGGTGTGTACTCCTAAAATTGAATGGCTCAAAAGTCTCTACACAGGATGAGATGAAATAGAAAAGTAGTCATGAGTCCTATACAAAATAGATCACTTCAACACGGGCCAGATGATTAGTAGTCTCCACGAAGTGCTTCAGCAACTTCCCATTCACCATGAATGGCTCTGCACCAGGTGACACATCTGATATAGCAATAATTCCATTGTCATGAATCGTTCTGACTATGTAAGCTCCTTCCCACTTGCTCTTCAATTCGCCAGGAAAAATTCTCAATCATGCATTAAACAACCATACTTTCTGCCAGGAACAAAGATCTTGTGCCGAATATGTCTATCGTGCCATTTCTTCACTTTGTCCTTATAAATGAGGGTGTTCCCATATGCCTGATTCCAAATCTCTACTAGCTCATTCAGATCCATCTTCCTCTTGGATCTTGCTTTCTACATATCTAGTGAAATCTCTCCAATAGTCCATTCAGATTTGTGCATGATCTCTACGGGAAAATGACATGGCTTCCTATAAACCAGTCTGACGGGTAAAGTACCTAAGGGAGTCTTATATGCAATATGATATGCCCAAAGAACCTAGTCTAGATGCTGTGACCAGTTCTTCCTATCCGATTGTACTACTTTCTGAAGAATGGATTTCACCTCCCTATTTGAAACTTCAGCCATGTCGTTCATCTGTGGGTGGTAAGGAGAAGCTATTCTGTGATCAATGCAATAGTTCTTTATTAGCGTTTTTACCTCCTTATTAATCAAATGGCTACCCCCATATGAAATAAGAATACGTGGAATACCAGACCGTGAAATAATATGTTCCCTTAAGAACTTGCACACTGTCCTACTGTCGGTGGCTCGTGCGGGTATAGCCTCCACACATCTACTAACATAACCCACACCGAGAAGAATGTACTCAAAGCCACTGCTGGAAGGGAACGATCCCATAAAATCTATGCTCCATGTGTCAAAGATCTCTCAAATAATGACAGGTCACCTAGGCATCGCATTTCTAGCACTGATTGTCCCTACTGCTCTCTGACAATCCCGATAACTCTTCACGAATGTACAAGCATCTCTAGTAAGAGTCGGCCACCAAAATCCACTCTGAAGTACCTTCTGCATTGTCCTCTTCCCTAAATGATGTCCCCCTGCCTCTAAGGAATGGCACAAAGTGAGGACACTATTGTATTCCTCTCGAGGAATACATCACCTATAAACACAATCCGGTCCCTCACAAAAATGAATCTTATCCTCCCTATGGTAGTATCGTGCCTCGGAAACTAGCTGTCGACTCCGTCCTTCGGCCAACCGTGTGGACTTTTCTGTGTAACCAGAAAGTTTACTATATCTACATACAATGGAAGCTTAGTAACTAAAAAATATACTCTCATCTGGAATCTCTTTGCAATCTCTGGCATGTACTCATCTGAAGGTTGCTCTATCTGCAATCAGAAGAGGTGATCAGCTACCACATTCTTTACCCCAAGTTTGTATCTAGTATCCAAATCAAACCCTTAAACTAAGAGAATCCATCTAAAAAGACGTGCATTGGCATCCTTCTACTCCATCAAAAATCTGATAGCTGAATGATCTGTGTAAACTGTAATCTTGGAGCCAAGAAGATAAGATCTGAATTTGTCCAATGCAAATACCACTGCCAACATCTCCTTTTCTGTCACTGTGTAGTTGCACTGCGCATTATTTAAAGTTCGGCTGGCATAGTGGACAGCGATAGGAAGTCCATTCCTCCTCTGTCCTAATACAACCCTGACCGCAAAATATGAAGCATCTGTCATGATCTCAAAGGGAAGAGACCAATCATGTGGTTGTAGGATAGGAGCACTGATAATCATCTCTTTCAATTTGAGGAAGGCAAGAAGACATTTGTCGTCTAACAAAAACTCGATGTATTTGCCTAATAATTCAGTCAACGATCGGATAATCTTGGAAAAATACTTAATGAATCATTTGTAAAAGCTAACATGCCCTAGAAAAGATGTAACTGCTTGATGTTGGATGGTGGTAAGAGATTCTTGATGACATCCACCTTGCCAGGGTCAACCTAGATGCCTCGCTTGGAGATGACATGCCCCAACACGATCCCGTGTGTAACCATAAAATGGCTCTTTTCCCAATACAAAACGAGATCTACCTCTCAACATTTCTGAAGAACCTAGTCTAGGTGCGCTACACAATCGTTAAAGGACTCACCACAGACAGAAAAATTTTCCATAAAGACCTCTAGAAAATCACCAGCCATGCCTGCAAAAATAGGAACCATACACCTCTGGAAAGTAGCAGGGGCATTGCACAATCCAAAGGGCATCCGTCTAAAAGCATACGTGCCGAAAGGACATGTGAAGGTGGTCTTCTCCTGGTCTTCAGGAGAATTAGTGACCTGGTTGTATTTGGAGTGACCGTCAAGGAAACATAAGTACTCCTTCCCTACCAACCTTTCTATAACCTGGTCTATAAAAGGCAAAGGGGAAGTGATCCTTCTTCGTCGTGGTGTTCAACTTCCTATAATCAACACACACCCACCACGACGTGGTTACTCTCTTGGGAATCTCCTCTCCACTCTCATTCTTAATCATTTGAATTCCCGACTTTTTCGGGACAACAATTAATGGGCTGACCCATTCAGAGTTGGAGATGGTATAAATAAACCCTGCGTCACATTATTTCGTAATCTCTTTCTTGACAACATCTCTTAAAACCAGATTCAGCCTGCGCTGAAATTCTCTGGAAGGTTTGCTGTCATGATGGAGATATATATGACGAGAACACAAATCAGGATTTATCCCATGGAGATCGAATACAATCCACCCAATATCCTTGCGGTTTCTTTCAAGAATCTCCATCAGATGAGATTCTTGCTCTTCGGTCAAAGATGAGATGATAATGACCGGAAACTGTTGATGTGGACCCACAAGAAAAGCATATTTCATGTTTGGTGGCAATATCTTCAGCTATGGTAAGGTAGAATCTAGATCTGTTATAGCCTCATCTGTATGTGTATGGGTTCAGCATCGGTGGTAGATGCATCTGCAATATGGTTATAAACCATCTCAATATGCTCCAGAGTCAGACTATAGAAGATGTCTAAAACATCATCCAACTCGCAACTGTGCTCATCCTCAGAATGACTAGAGGATAATATCTCAGCTAAATAAAACTCAATCTCTAGATCATATGAAGTGGAGGAATCGTGTAAACTCTCTGAATCTGAAATATCTGCAATAAAATCCTTAGGTATCTGCTCCATTTGCTCATCATCATCCATACTGAAATATAAAGTACCATCAGAAGAACTGCCAACTGTAGTCTCAGACCCATCCTCTGCAAGTAAATCCTGGGTCTCTACTCGATACCTCTACAAGGTCGTCAAGGCGAACCTCATCCATGTAGTCACAGGTGGCTAAAGAACTCAAGACATATGAACTGGTTGTAGATGCGACACTAGATGTATGTGATTCTCTCGCCATATCTGTATGTACCTTTTCTCCCTCGGTGCAAAAAGATACCTTCCATGTATCATAATCGAAGAGAGCCTTCATGGTCTCTAAGAAAGGCCTCCCAAGAATGATCAGGTTAAGGTGCAACTGTGTAGGTAAATCCGTGTCTAGGACAGTAAAATCCAGTGGGAACTGCAGGCCCTACACGACCAGGATAACGTTCCCCAATATGTGCCTAGGTCTCTTTACAGATCTATCAGCAAACTGAAGGATCGCACGAGATTTGTAAAGAGTACCTAAATCGAGTTTGTCGAGTAAATAAGATGGTATCACATTGATCGAGGAACCGTTAATAGAGTGTGATCGAATGCTGCATGGGCAATCTCGCATCTGACGTAATGTGCTCCTTAAACCTTCTTCTTCTTAGGAAATTTGTTCTGTATAGAGCAGGATGTGGCCTTGGTCAAAACATGCTTCTCTATACGTGATCTCTTTTTCCTACGTGTGGTATATATATTCTTCAACTGATTCTTGAGCATAGGAAAAAGATCCAAGGCATCGTGAAGTCATATTTTCAAAAAGATGTGATCTTTCAATAAGCGCTCGGTATCTGGAGTGACAACATTCTTTTTGGTCTTTTCCTTTTCCATACAAAGCATCAGGAGAAGGAACAATCTCAGGGATGGCAAAATCAAACTTTTTATTTGTATTAGAAGTGGAATCAGCGTATACATCGAGAGTTTCAGAATTATGTACAAAAATCTCCAAAACAAGGGAAGAAAAATCTGCATCAGGAGTATCTGCATGGTCTGGCGTGATATCATTGTCTGACTCGCCTGCGTCCATGTCAACTGTCTCTGCATCGTTCCCCTCTCTCTGATCGTCAAACTGATCATCATGGTGATTCTTATCATCATGGCCGTCCTCCTCCTCAGCATCAGAGTGTGTCTGATCATGGATTGGCTCTCGCTCCTCATCATGTGCCCTCTCCTTTACTCTATCAGGTGCTCGTGGTGATCTATCGCTCCTAAGATGAATGAAGTTAGATAAAAATTCAGGAAAAGAGATCGTACCTATAGTGATGTCTACCTGATCTGAATGCCTACTCTTGTTGTTCGGATTCATCTGAGGCTAAGATGGGAGAGTGGTCTTAGGTGCAGTTAACTCATCCAGAAGACGGTTAACCTGCTCCATCTCTGTCCTATGTGCAGTCTGGAGTGTGCTCAACATATCCATGATCTGATTCAGTGCCAGGGCATGTGAAACATCTCAAACTCTATGTGATGACCCTGGCTGTCTAATCTCTCCTGCCTGGGCATGTGCTGCTGTCAAGTGTAAGGCTAAGGTGAGCTCTGTGGTGTGAAGGAAGATTGCTGCTGATGCTGGTAATGATGTGTCTGTGAATGTATATCAGGATACTAAAAAGAATGTGCTCTCTGATATGCGTGTTGGTGAGACTGCTGCTGCGTGTAAGGTTGTTGGTATTGAAAATGTAGACGTCCATGTTGTGGATGGCTATACTGCTGCTCCTGCTCATGATGTACACTCGGTTGTTGAATCGGAGTGTACCGAATTCCGTTAATCTCAAGAGTGTCTTGAGTCTCAACATCTATATCTATAGAACTAGTGATCTGACCGGTATTGGCATGAGACTGGTCCTTATGCAAATCAATATGCGGAGTCTCTAACTTGCTCTGGACGTAATGGATCTGTCGGGTGGGCGGAGTGGGAATAGACCTCCATGTAGATTGTGAAATCGAAGAAGCTTGATCCTGCTGATATTGAAGTTGCAGTTCCATTACCTTCTTCGTAAGATCACTTAGTTGCTGAGGTAGAGATGAGAGTTTCTCCAACTCTCATAGTGGCTGCAAGTCCTGAACTTGATTCTGAATTACATCTACCAATGTTAACTTGTCATCGATAAAACCCATGTTGGTATTGGATTCGGAATCTGAAATATTTTCCACCTTATGATGCTTTCGGTGATGTGGTGGCCGAGGGGCCTTCTAGAATGCCCGAGTAGATTCGACGACTCTCGAGTTTTCTGCCATCCATTCGAAGATGGACCAGACATACTCAGCATCCTCATTTAAATAACTACCACCACATGTAGCGCTCACTATCTCTGAATATCCGGCAAGATTCCTTCAAAGTTATTTTGTACAAGCACCTTCATTGGTATCTCATGATGAGGACATCTCTCTGTAAGATCCTTGAGTCGATCCTATGCCTCATGGAAAGATTCATTTGGTAGTTGTGTAAAGTTGGAGATATAACTCCTCATCATGTTCATCCTTCCCAGAGGAAAATATTTACGCAGAAATGTGGACTTCAGATCAACCCATGTAGAAATTTCCATCCCTAAGTGACTTAACCAATAAAGAGCCTTATCTGCTAAGGTGAAGGGAAAGGCTTTGAGGCGAACAACCTCCTGCGTAACTCCTGGAAAACTAGTCGTACCACAAATCATCTCAAACTACTGCAGAAAGGTAAATGGATCCTCTCTAGCATTCCCATAGAACTTGGGAAGTAAAGAGATGAAGGACGGTCTCAACTCACATGGCCCTTGATTTGGCAGTAGCCGAGTCCAATGGTGTAGCGTCCTAGCTCCAGAGTCATACTCATCTTGTAAAGTAGCAGGAACCACTACATGCGGTAATGGGTTCCTGGCTCCTTCCTCATCACGACTATCTCAACTCGCAACTCATTCTGAGTTCTGAATTGTTCTCGGATCTGGATATTCATTTGTTGTAGTGTGTCGAGAATCCCAATCGTAATATCTGTGGCTGGATCCAATCTTCCATCAACATGGTGCTCCTCAAGTAGCCTCTCCTCTTCTAATCCTTTTCCACGAGCCATATGCTTCAAATCTTCTGTGAAGGAAAACTTCTCGTAAGAACTCAACAAAAAATTAGCTGGAGAAAGTGACGATAAATTGAGGTAAGGGTCTGCCTCAAAAGACTGGCCGGGAGGTGAGGGAGTCTGACTCTCCTCGACATCAGATGGGATCAACTCGGGAAGAGGGTCATCCTGAGTTTGTGAAAATGTACGACAGATGGTGAAAGATCGAGAGCTCACAAAATCTAAGCAAAATAGCTATCAAGTCGTCATCTTTGATATCAAGAGAGCAATCGGGAGAGCACGTTTATCGAATCAAGAGAGACGGGAGATGCGCATAAGATGCAGTAACTCACGCCCCACAAGCAAACACAAAGAAAACCCCATATTCACCAACACGACCCGATGATGATCGTAAGAGTTTGGTATTTTATCTTGTATGTTTTAGGGTTATTTTAACATACAAGTATATTCACCAATTATCGCGAGCTGATAGGTGCTCAGAATTTCCCCTCAATACTATCCTGAGTCCTTACAGAAAACCACTTGTTCTCAGGAAGTATGGGAGTAACTACGGACCATTTACCTGTGTTGCTTGAGGAGTGAGCCTTACGTAGTGTCCTCTAAACCCCCCACTCTACTATAATCTCGGACCATTTCCGGCTACCCGAGCGTACCCACTGAAAAACAATGATTATATGTATAGCCTAAGTAGTATCTTGAAAGAAACACGAACTTTGGTTCTATCCTTAAGTGTCATCCCTCATTCATAAAATCTGTAAAGTACCTGCAGGTTAAGTGCGGGGCTTACTCTCCTAAATCAATTGATCCTTACATTTATTTTATGGTCAGATACTTAAGCAGTCCTGATTTTATTTTTGGTTTTATATTTTTTGGATCTTTTTTAGACAAGCATCTAACGAATGTCTTTATTATTTATTTTTTATAAATCCAAAAATCATGGACCTAGGTTGCCAGTCCTAAGACTATCTATGAAGGCGCAATCAGATAGGAAAAAAATGAAAACAACTAAGCATACACCTAGCCTCGTGAAAAACCGCGGAAAACTGACAGTGTGAGAAAAACCACGGTGGGTGCCCTGATCCCCTGAATGCACAACACTCGGTGAATCATACCCCTAGAAAAAGGGAAGGGGATATACAAATCGGTGGAGATGTACAAGTCAGGATGCCCTTATGAGGCCCCTTTCTACAAAATACAAAAACACAAGCAAGTGCCCTCTCTTTTTTTTACAAAAATTAAAATAAAATTACAACAGAGGCCCAAACTAATCTTGCCCTCAACAACCAAAAAACTCAGTGCCTGCACTTTCGACTACTTCAGCTTCCAAGGAAGCTGATTGAACCTACAGGCCCTGCAAAGATCGGTTAGAAGAAACATACGAAAAAAACGTAAGTAAAAAACCAATAGAAAATTACGAAAGAGGAAAAAAACTTATAAAATCAAGAATAACAAGAATTTCAAGAAAATCGAGTCAAAAATCGATGTAAGAATAACGCCTCCCCAACAATGATGCCATTTTGATAACACAGACCTGACTGCAGTTAAGAAAGGTGTCGGTGTAGAAAACTGCAACGAGAGATCTGCGTGTATCAAAACAAGGATCGATAAAATAGGAGAGAGATATAGTGAATTGAATAAAGTGACTTCTCTCCTATTTTACCTTACATTATTTATTTTACCAGGTAAGTGTGCCTGGGTTGAACTCAAGGAGGCAGAATATTAAAACCTTGGTTTTTGATACAAGAAAAAATATTTCAGAAAAATCCTCTTTATTCTTGATTTTACAAAGAAATTAAAAAAATCGACTCAAAACTAACTCAAGATTGCGAAAATCAAAACGACACAATGAAGCGATGAAAAATCTGGGAAAAATACTAGAAAAATATCTTATGTAGTTATTAGGCTCCCCTAAAAAATCACGAGAAAATATGGAAAAAATCGAGCTCCAAACAACCCCTACAAGCTAGTGGTATAACTGCAAAAGAAAGTTCAATGTTTTATTACAAAATGGTCCTTCAAAAGGACTGAACTGTAAAGAAAACTAAAGTTATTACATTTAGGTCCCTGCGCGGGGACCTAAATGGAATATCAGGAAACTTCTAGAGCTGAAGGTGAAATCTGGAAGTCGACTGAGTTTAATGTGCAAATTTTTCACCATTTTGGAATAAACTGTCTTGATTAGAAGTTAGGGCGCTATCTGAACCATCCGTGGGGGACATGTCGAGCACCTGTATCTTCTAGTGTTCTTGTTGTTCTTCAAGTCCTCCACACGGCTGGCAATGAAGTTCCCGTCTCCACTTTATCTCCGGCATTCAACGGCGACTGGGGCCTCCGACAGGGCCAGAGGGGTGACTCCTTCACCCCTCGAGCTCGCCAGCGATGGAGCTCCTCCTTAGGTGGTCTGCGGCAGCGATTGATCGACGATGAAGATGGAGGTTTTGCAGTCTTGGAAACTGATGATGCACCTTCTTTGATTGGGAATTGCGTTGAGTTTGGATGCTCCAGATGTTCAGATTTCGCTCTAGATGAAATATAGACCTGCAAAGGAAATCTAGATGCTCGATCCGTGCAAGAAATAGCAAACAATTATGAGATTTGCAGATTCAAATATGAGGTTTCCAGTGTTAATGAATAAGATCATGAAAAGGAGAAAAGAATGAGGCACAAATTCATTTGATGTCGAAACAAATATGAGATGTGATTAAAGAGGGCATTTAAGAATGACAACCAATGGATCTAATCACACGATTAACAATGCTAATCAGGACACAAACTTCGATAAAGAAAATTGCAAACATGGAGGAATGTACCTGTGAACTGCAAGGTGAAAGACCTCTGATGGTGATGGCCCGATGGGCGGTACACCGGAACTGGACGCAGCGCAGGAGCAATGATACAAGGCGGATCCGCCTTGGAACGTATCCTCCGACGTTCCACCTTCTACGCGGGGCTGATTTTAGGCGATGTCACCACCAGAATTAGCCGAAACGAGGCTAGAAAGGTAGGAAGTCGGCTAACGGAACTAAGTTTTAGGGTCAGTTGGAGAGTTAGTTGGCTCTCGCCAACTTTAGGGGGTTTTATAGGTGAAATGGAAGGAGGTTTGGGTAAATCTAAGGGTAGGCGTGTAGGATGGTTGTTAGGAGAAGAGGATGGATGGTTTGGATTGATGAAAGAGGTTAGGAATGGTGCAAAATAAATTGGTGAAGCTCGGGCATTGGAATAGAACGCTAACTGAAGGTTCTTGAGGAAGAAGAATCGGGTGCTGACACGTGTCAGCCCCCGGTTGGCTAGATGTGAAATTCAATCTAAATTAAATAATAAATAATAAATGAAGTTATTTTAAAAAGGTGCAAAAACAAAAATTAAAGATAATTAAATTATCTAAATTATGGTATAATTAGTTTTGATAAATAATACATATTGTACAAAATATAAATATTATATAAATAAATAGGTATAAATAATACTTAATAAATAGGTTTTGGATTTTTAATTCAATAAATAAATAATTATATCTTGATTTTATATTCTCTTAGTTATTAGAGTAATAAATAAAGTCTTTGTGAATTTTTGTAGATTTTAATAAATTAGTTTGGACATATTAATAAATACGGGTATAAGTCATATAATTCAATTTCATCGATAAATTAGGGTTTTAGATTTTATTAAAATAATAAATATGCTCCAAAATTCCTGAAATAAATCATGGTGAAAATACAAGATCACAAAAATAATTAAAAATTATAAAATTAATAAAACTATTAATAGTGTGTTCTAAATAAAATAAATAGCCCAGAAACCCTGAAACCCTGTTGTCATTAGGTCCCAAAACCGACTTTTTACAAATGGATCTGATTTTAACGAAATCCTTCTATTAATTAGAGAATATCATTTTATGAACTTTAAAGGTGAGTAGAGTGTAACTGGAGTTCGTATGAGAAAGTTATGATGTTCGGTAGTTGAGAATTTGACAATTTAAAAGTTGTATTTCTTGGCATATAGACAAGATAATATTTTAAACTTATTTTTATATTTTTATAAATATTTTTAGAAATATTTAGAAAAAGAGTTTGATGAAAAATGTGTACATATGAATTAATTAAAAATCAATGAATATTTGATATCTATTTTCTAAATAATGAAGAATATGTGGAGAGTATCTTTAATTATTTTTTTTATGATTTTCTTTCATTATCTCCCCCTACTTGTTTGTTTGTCGACCAATCCATGCCGACTTGGTCTCAGGGATTAGGTTATATCCTGCAGCTATATTTATATTTTATAAGTCATATTGTACATATATACATATTTATAAGCTGCCTTCTTTTCTTTTCTTTATTTTTTCTTTTATTTATTCACATGCTTTTAATGCATAAAAGTACATTTTTATTTATGAATGGGGTTTTGATAAGAGATGTGAATTAATGGATATTTACATGTATTTGTTAAGGATTTTATGACAAAATGCAACAAAAATGTTAATGAGTATTCATCACTCAGATATCTGTACTTCAGTATTCTCACAATGAGTCCTATCATCAGTAATCTCATAAAAGTAATAAAAGGAATATCACATGGTTCCTCTAAAAACTCAGATTCATCCTCAAACTGTCCATTAGAAATTGGCCCAATCGGACCACCAAGGGAAATCATGTCGTCTGTGATTTCCATAGAGTCCTTTTGGGAAAGGAACTCCTGGGTATCTATAAAATAAGTGAAAATATCTATCTCTTTGAATTCAACAAGAAAATCACAGTCATCTAGCTCTGATATAGATTTCTCTATCTCATATGCTGCAGGTGGTGGTGATGGTCTAGGATCCGAGATTGTCTCAATTTTGACCTTGTCACTGCGAGAATGAAAGATGATCTCCCCAATACCATAATCAATTGTTGTTTCAACCGTTCATAGGAACAGTCAACCTAGTACGATCGGGTATGGAGTAACCTTGCAGGTGCGTCCATATCCATGACAACCAAATCAACAGGTAATTTCATTCCCTGCACCGTTACAATACTGTCCTCTAAAATGCCTCTTGGATTCTTATTTGATCTATCAACAAACTAAAGGATCATCTTGGTTGTTTTAAGAGGCCCTAATCGAAATTCAGTTAGTAAAGAGGAAGGCTTGAGGAACCACTATCGAGAAGAGTACGATCAAATTCTTGATCAAAGATATGGCAACGGATGTGAGGTGCTCCCTTGTCTTTCTTTTTAGGCGGGAGGTTACTGATGGCATGAACTGTGGCCATGGTCAAGATGTGCTTCTCTATTTCCTTTCGTATGTTCTTCCTTGGTTGATGCTTTTGTGTATATGCCTCTTTCATTCCCTTTTTTACTGTAGGCATGTATTCCATAGCCTTAAGGAATGGCATCTTTAGAAAGATGTTCTGTAAGATCTCAACTACTCCAGGATCAGATAAGGCTGTTTTTAATTTTTGAATTTGAGAGCAGAAGGAAATGGCACTGAATCAGAAGAAACATGCAGATGTTCATTTCCATTATTTAAAATAGAATCCTCATGTACAAAAGGACAATCAGAATCAGTCTGTACAATGTTGTCCAAATCAGGTGGAGGAATCATAGAACCTAAACCAGAACGGGATTCTGCTACTGGAGAAGAGGCAGAATCTACGACTGGTATATTTTCTCTTGCTGATGGTGATCTACATCTACCTGGTAAAGGTGGTGGTGAAGGCGGTGAAACTACAGTCTTGGATGTTTCTACACTAGTCCTCTCGACTTCTGGTGAAGGAGATGATGTAAAAGATGACCCTCTCTCAGTGGATCGATCTCCCAACCCCAACTGTGTAGGCGGCTGCAAGCTCCAACCGCTCCTGAGATGATTGGTGTTAGATAAACATATAAAATCAAGGGATGAAATTGTTGGGGTTGGCTTCGACCTGTGATGGAATCAATGTCTTGGTGGTGTTCATGTTATCGATCCACTGAGTCAGTTCATTCATGTTCTTCATGGGCAATGCAAGTTGGTCCAGTGCTAGGTTAACAAAAGGGGCCTCAGGTTGCTCATTGACTGGATGTCGCTGGGACTGATAGTACGGAGGCTGTTGGTAACCACACAGATTCTGATAAGGAGGAGGAGGGGGGGAGGATACTGTCCAAAATATGTAGTCTACTACTGGTTAGGCTGAGGAAAGTACATAGACTGCTGTTGTAGCTGGCCTTGTCTCCAATTTTGGAACTGTGGCAGAGGCTGAAAGTGAGGCTGGAACTCCTGGTGTTGTTACTGCTGCTGTCTGCCTCCCTAAAGCTAGTGGGCGGGTCTCTGACCCTGCTGTAAACCCAATTGGCCTTTCTAGACGGATAGGGATGGTTTTGCTCACGGTCGCACCAGATACCATTCACCTCCTGAATGACAGGTGAAGGTGGAGACTGCTGCTCAGGAATGTAGGCTACTCCATGCTGGTACAAAACTATATGATGTGCATATTGCTGAGATTGATCAGATGTCTGCACGTGGTAAACATGCTGAATTGTGGATGGTCCTCTGCTACTCTGCTGGATGGAAGAATTCTGCTCCCTAGTAGAGGTATCAGCTGCTGCACTTGTACAGTGGACATCACTGATCATACTAACAAGAAGCTCCAGGTGCTTTGTTATCTCATCCATCTTATCTTGGTTCTTCATCCTCTGCTCGATCACATTAAGCTTCATAAGCTCATTTGATCGTTTCTCAATAATGTCTACTTTGGATTAGTGATTTCCAATAATGGTCAGATTAGAACTGTCCACACTATCCACTTCATGTGATGTCGTCACATTGGCATTCTTGTGGGGTACTGTAGGGGCGGTGACAGAGTTCTTCTAAAAAGCACATGAAGAAGAAAGAGCTACTGAACTCTCTGACATCTCCTAAAAAATTTGATACAGGACATCCTCGTCCTTGTTTAAGTGGCTCCTCCACAAGTGTCATCTACCGGCTTCTAATTCTCAATGCTTAAACCCCCAAAGAAATCTTGTACAAGGCTGGTCTTTGGAATATCATGATGGGGGCATTTCTCTGTCAGATCTTTGAATATTTACCACACCTCGTGAATAAGCTCTTGGCGCATCTGGGAGAAATTAGAAATCAAGGATAACATTTGGTTGAGGCGTCCAAGTGGATAATACTTATTCAGGAATGCGGACCTCAACTCTTCCCAAGTAGTGACAACCTTCCCCAAGTGATTTAACTAATACAAATCTTTGCCCATCAGACTGAATGGAAAGGCGGTCATCTGTACTATCTCTAGTGGGACATTTGGGGAGTGTAGTGTTCCAAAATTGCGATCAAACTGTTGGAGGTGTATATAAGGTTCCTCATTAATATTTCCATGGAATATTGTGAGAAGAGGTAAAATAGTAGGCTTAAGCTCAAAATACCCATGAACTGTAGAGATTTGTATCCAAGAATTTGTCTGTCCTGACCTTGTATTATAAGCATCCTTTAATGTAGGCTTAGCCGCGGGTTCTATATGAGGTTCTTTTCCCCCATTCCCACCTACAGGGCTTCTGTTATCCCCCTCTCTCCTATCTTCTCTTTCTTGTCTTATCTCGAGAATCATATCTCTCAGTGTAGCCTAGAAATTATCCTGTGTTGCTAACTGGGCTTGAATTGATTGAATGGAGACTAGCATGGTATTGTTGATCTCGCTCTGCTCCGACATGGTTCCCTTTCCCTTTGGTGGCATTAAGCGTCCGGCTTCTAACTCTGAAAATGTACATGCCGCTCGATTAGTGCTCAGAATTGGTGGAATCTTAGATATTAATTCGAGATTAAAGCCAATCTCAAATAGTGGAATCATGGATGTTGTGAAGGACGAAGTGGAGAAAGAGGAATATTCATGAAGTAAGTCTCCCCGAATAGAAGGTGAACAACTCGGAGCGTATAATGAGTTCGCAAAGTCCAAACGAGAAATACCCCGATCTGACATCTTCAAAATCAATAGACATGACGCGAGAGCACGAAGGTCAATGTAAGAGTGAAAGTGAATGAAGGCGCAAATTGCGCAGAAGGATCTTTATCACTAGCAAACAAACACAATACAAACCCCCAGTTCACCAACTCAACTCAATGTGAAAACCGTGAAGGTTCAGTCATTTATCTTGTCAATTTTAGGGTTTGGTGATAATACAATATATCAGAGCGGTTAAAGCGAGTTGTAAGGAACCCAATGCTATCAGGAGACTGTCCTAATCCCAAAATTACATCTTTCCCAACTAGTATGAATGGCAATCCATTTACCGGCAACCCTATCAATTCAATCTGTTAAGGACATCGCGAGCCGCTTTACCCGCTACTATAGAGATCCTCACTAGAGAACGACTAACCCAAGATAGTAGTCTCAAAAGAGTTCGGGCATGGTTCTAACCTAGTGTGTGGGTTGCTCTCTCACTACTTAAAAACTAAACAATGAGGGGGTTACTCTCCCAAAATAATGATTTTTCTTTGTTTTATTTTAGGGTCGAGTTTTCTTTAGCAGTCCTATATTTTAGACAGTTGTCACTTGGTTAAAATATTTTCAAAGAATCACCTACCGAGTGTCTAATTTCCTTTTTATCTCATGTGAGTGAAAACGAGGAAGGATATTAGAAATTTCAATGCACAATTAAAAACGATGATGCATGCATGGGTTAGAAATGCGTACCTTGTCGCCAGCACTCTACATGTAAAATGATCCGTGAAGAATTTAAATACAGAAAAATAAACTATCCTATATGATGCAGGTGAACCGTCCTAGATGATAACTTCTATTAACAGGAAGAACAAGTTAATTT
Organism: Ottelia alismoides; assembly: GCA_037367405.1. Taxonomy (NCBI): domain Eukaryota; kingdom Viridiplantae; phylum Streptophyta; class Magnoliopsida; order Alismatales; family Hydrocharitaceae; genus Ottelia; species Ottelia alismoides. The sequence continues at coordinate 1,122,262 of JAZKJV010005014.1, forward strand.
GACTTATTCTAAATTACGCTCCACTCTATAGGTACAGAAATTCTTGTTTAGGATATTTGGACGTAATTAATTACCTTGCTCAAGCAAATTAATTAAAGAAATCAAGAGGTAGCTCATGAAATCTGCGTGGAACAAAGAAAATAAAGGTGATGAAAACAAATCCGTTGAGGTCCCACAAGTGCACCAGCACTTGGTGAAACAGACTCCGCAACAAATGAATGTCCTTTTTACAAGTGTTCAACGGAAAGAAATAAATAAGAAAATTAAGTCTCTCTCTCTCTCTCTGTTAGGTCTCCTTCAAATCTTCTTCTCCTCCTCTCATGCTATCCTGTGGCTTGGTGAAGAATCAAGCCGCATCCACTTCGCTTGGGTGCTTCGGCTCTCCTAGGTTCATCTCCTTCACTCCGCTAGCCCTCTCAAGAAAAAGAAAAGATAGAATATGTAAGAATTCAATTATAGAAATATGAGCACAACTAAAGAAAAGAATGCAATGAATATGAACAATGGAGTAAATGTGAAGAGATATAAACAACCAAGAATAGCAGGTCAAAAGAGAAACCTAACTCCCCTTATCGTGCCTCCTTGGCAACGGTACCATTTTGTACGTGATTCTCGAGGATTGATAATTAATAATGGATATGGTCATTGCGATCCCCAAAAATCCCGCGATAAATAAACAAATTATTATTTTTCTTCTCAAACTGCAAAATTAATTAAAAGCAAATATGGAGAAAGAGAAATTTTTTCTACTTATTTACCTATGTATCAGACATGATCGAACCCAGGGAGGCTACAATTCCCGAGGGTTATTCAAATAATTGATAAAAATCAATGAAGAGAAAAGACATGAATCTCAAAGGCAAACTATCCTCAGTTTTTGTGGATTTTTTTTCTCTTTTTAATTTTTTATTCTTTTTAAATTTCCTTTTTTATATTTTCTAGTTTTAAATTTTTAGTGAATTTTTTACAATTTTTTATTTTTAAATAAAGAACAAGATAAGAAAGACACACACCACACTGTTTTTGTATTTTTCAATTATATAAAAAATTCTCAGAAAAATCTAGAGAAAATATTTTTGGGTTTTAAAGGTTTTTAAATGTTTTGGAAATTTTATTTTTTAGAATTTTTTATATTTTCCAAAAATCAAACAGTGGCAAAAATGAGAAACAATGCACATCTTGGAGTAATTTGTAACTTTAAATGTATCTTAAGTGCCCAAAACTTCTAGTAATTATTTTTATGATAAATATATGCAAATATCTACAAATAAGAACTGATATCACGATTTCTGGATTTTTGTAGAATTTTTAATGATTTTTATAAGATTTTTAGTATTTTTCATTTTTGTTGGGTTTTGAAAAGAATTAATGCGTGAAATTTGGATAGAAATTAAAACACAATAAAATAAAACCACTCTAATTTTTTTTGAAATTATTAGAGAAATATTTGAATTTTTAGGAATTTTTAAATTTCAGGAAAAGAAAAAGGTGCTATTTTTTATTTTTTTAATAAAAATAAATGATGATAAAATGCAATAAAAAACAATGCTAAAAAGATCCATACATTGTGAAGATATCATGATTTTTGAGAGATTTATTGACAAAGAAAACATTTAATTTGATAAGAAAAACAAGCAAAATAAAGGTCTTGAAGTCTGGGACTGAAGTGAAAATATTCAAAGTTTTTGCATTAGAATATAACAAGAGAATAAACAGTGGGATGTTTTCACAAAATACCAAGTGAATGCGTGCCAATCATGTGCTTGAGGCTTTGGGGGTATTCTTTACGATCGTTGGAATCTCCAGGGGTGGGTATGTAATTTTTCTAATAACAATTTTATTTTAAAATGAACCCTAGGGTTCTCTTCCTTCCTTCCTTCATTCTCAACCAAGATGGAGGGCCAAGGGCCGCCGCTGCCCTTATCCTCTTCTCCAAGCAACGATAGCGGCGACATCGGCATGTGTCTTCGACGGAGGTGCGGGCGGTGGCTGCGGTAGATCACGGTGGGCGATGCGGGGCGCGGCTCTAGCGGTGGTGGATATGGCGCGCAACATGCAGCTTTGAACAATTGAGGTTGGCAATAGTCGTGACGGTGTTCGCTTCTCCAAGAAGTGGCGGCAACGTCGATCTTTCGTGGACCGGTCGTGCAGTGATAGAGTATCAAGCGAAGCTCTTCCAAGCGGTGATGATCGGTGGCTCGAGCTGCCTGCGATGGGGGCGGCTCCTTCGTGCAGATAGCAGGAGGTGGCATGAAGTCATTTGCGGGGGCGAAGAGAGATGACAGACGACGGAGTCTGGAGTTGCGCTAGTGGAGGGGTCGTGCTTAAGGCGGCCAAGCGGCGGTGGCGGTGATGCTGAGTGAGCCTGGGCTGCCAACGGTGGGGGCTGCTGACCATTTTTTTATTTTTTTTATTTTTTTCAAATGTAAACAATAATGGGAAAAACTTTTTATTTTTATTTTTTGTAAATCTGAAATAGAGAAATTAAAAACATAATTTTAAAAAAGTTTATTTATTTATTTTATTTTTTAGATGATCCTGCAAAACAGTTTTTAGAGTGAAAGAATCGATATTTTTTTAATTTTTCTTTGAATTTTTATTTATCAACAAATTAGGATGCGAACATGATGTCTCAATCCCAAATCAAAATGGAAGATGCAAATGGGGATCCGATGAAAAATGAGGAATTGATCCAAGTCTCCGGCCACTGTGCATGGCAGAAGTTAAGAGATTGTGGAAGGTAGAAAAGAACATGATAGGATCAAGAAAATGGGATGAAAATCGGAATCAAAGATGAATCAAAATCGTAATGGAATCTAAGAACTAGAAAAAAATGACAACAAAATAAAGAGTGAAAAAGTACACTAAGGTTAATCTAGATGAAAAATGAGAAGAAAATGACGGATCTCACATTAGGACAGGAAAAGACATTGATCACCTCGACGAAGGCCGACTCACTATTATCAGTCGATTAGGAGGCTAGGCATCCTTCTGTGACAAAAAGACTCTCGGAGATCAGGCTCCTCTCACTAAAGATTGATCCAGTTGAAAAGATGGAGAAGGAGCCTTATTAATAGAGAGAATGGGATTGACAATTGAATTTTTGGATGAAGATAAGAGATAGGAGAGAAGAGCATTTGATATGAAATAAAGTAGAAATATAAATATTTACAAAAATTAACTACATTTTTTGTATTTTGTCACTTTATTTATTGAAAAGTTAAATGTTAACTTTTTTATTTTTTTGTGATAGTTAGTTAAGAAAATTAACTATATACATATGCCATATACAAATATGACATTATCTACATGGGTAAATAAGCAAATTAGTTTTTTAATTATTCTTTTCAATAACTAGTAAAAATATTTACAAATATTCACAAATACAATATGTACAAATTAATGGTAAAATTGCATAAATCACTCCTGAAAATCGACTTTTCATCCGTAACTCCAAAAATTATGAAATCACAACCATTTTAAATATAATTAAATTTAGAATACAATGGAAGTGAGTTTTGTTCAACCTGAGTTCATATTGAGTCGAAATTAATCTTTCAATTATCACTTAATGGCTTTTTTCGGATGTGGTAACTTTTATTACATACGTGATTTATTTTTGCAATTATTTTTATTATTTAGCCCACATTTGTATTTACAATTTTGTTTTGAAAATTATTATTTTTTAAGGTCAATTTATATACAAATAAAATAGTGTTAGTTCTATACTGATTTACACAATAAGTGAGAAGTATCTACAAAACACATTTTTTTAGATTTTCTGATTAAGGACCCTATCTCCCCTGACTTTAATTTTGGTCGATAAGGTCAAGTCTTGACCTTCTCTCGGGGTTCGGGTCAGCCTCTATCTATTACATATATACGGTCTTCTTTTCTTTTCTTTTTTTCCTTTCTTTCTTTCTTTATTTATTTTAGGTTAAAATAATATACAAATATACAATATTTACACACAGATGCAAGTTAGTAAGAATATGAAGTTAGTATTATGTACATGTGTTTTATAAGGAATTTTGAGCTAAATAAATGAATAAAGATGACGAATCGCAACTTCATTATTCCCCTTACGCTTTACCTTGTTAGTCCCTTAGCAAACACTTATTTGAAAGAATAAGTGAATAGAAGAAAAAAGGAAGGAAAGATAAAGAAGTTAGGACAATATTGAGTACTAAATTTTTCTTCATAAAATTGCAGTTTGGAGCTCTGTCTGAGATTATTAGTTTGTCGGAGCCTTAATGGGAGATGGATTTAAAACCAAACAACCTCTAAGTTCCATAAGACTGTTATTCAGGTCACCTCAACAATCACGTCAGAAAAAGTCTACATACACAAATTCTTGTGATTATGAATCTTTACTTGTACGGTGTAAGTGAGATATAGCTCCCCATCTCAAAAGTAGCAAAGAAACAACCTCCCTCAACAAGGTAACTCTATTTCCTCGGTCTTGCAACTCTTTCCTCGAGGAGCGGAGATATTCCCTTCTAAGTTCAAGTACAACCAGCTCAAGAACAGGGGATGGAAAAAAGAATGGACGGTAACCAGTGTAGCTACCTATCCTTGGATGCATGACCAATGTAGCCAAGTCATCCGCTGCATTCTTACAAAAAGTTGTCTTTGAAGCTCTTATTGTATTTTTTTAATCATTGTATATTCACTATGGTAGACATTTTACTTTTCAATTAGGCCTGCCCATTTTTGGAGATTTTGCATTTTTTCATACTTTTTTTTGAGAGTATATACAAGGTGCAGCATGTACACAAGGAGTTTTTCCTCTTGAGCCAATAGATTATCCCTCTTTTGAAGCATTATTGCAACCCTACAACATCATGTCTTTAGATCTCAACATCGCTAGACCAGGTTGAGATACATTTACTTCCCTAGAGGAAGATGAGAGGTTCCTCTTAGATGTACTACCCTCATATGCTACCCCAAGCCAAAAGATTCTGCGTCCTCACTACCTCATCCATGAAGAGCTACGTGTAGAGTGCTTTGTCCAAGATAAGCCACTGTCTTAAAGAATCATGCGTGTGTTGTTAAATATTCTACTTAGACTACTCAAGATGACATGTGAACATAGTCTTATGGACTCAAAGAATTAAGTCACTAGTACCAGAAAAGTCTCAACTCCATTTCTTATAAGGTTCCTATGAAATTAAGTGTATTAAGGTCCAACTAAGCTTCATTCTTCAATTTTATTTCATACTTAGTTTAAATGTCAATACTTTCCTGAAAAATGCGCATGCAAATGCAAGAAAATATGAACAATGCAAATAAAGCATTTTTTTGAAAAATAATGCACTTGTGAAAAGAACACATGTTTTATTGAAACAATTTTCTAATTTTGAACTTTTTATTGGTTTTGGAGAAAAATGCATATGTAAAAGAAAGTTTTTTTAATTATGTATGTTTTTATAGATTTTATTGGTTTTGTAATTTTTTTTTGGACAAGGGTTAATAATATATATATATATATATCTTTTGTTGTTTTTTTTTTCTTTTTTTTTTCTTTTTTTGTTTTTTTTCTTTTTTTGTTTCTTTTTTTGTTTTTTGTTTTAATTTTTTGTTGTTTTGTTTTTTTGCTTGTTTGTTTTTTTTCTTTTTTAGTTTGTTTGTGTATTATTACACACGTGGATTTTACAGTATATACATATCCCCCAAAATAATTATCTTAAAAAGTACGAGTTATGTCTGAAGTATATATACAATATATACGACACCCCCCTATACTTAACTCAAACTATGTCCTCATAGTGATCAGAGAGAGACAGAGTAAGACATAACTCGTGCTAAGTATAGAAAAGTGAAAAGACTTCTATGCTACAACGACTCAAAGGAAAGAAAAAAAAAATAGAGAAGTCTTTGATCCCCACCATACTTGGGATCAAGTAATCCTATGTATAATAGAGTATACAAAAGGGAAAACCATTGAAAAGAATGTATAGACTCAATGGAAACTATAAAAAACACTATATGTACAACATCCCTCCTCTACTTAGGGTAGAGTATCCCTAAGTATAGGAAAAACCAAGAGTGATGAACAAGATGAATATGAACAAAACAAATCCTTCACCGCCCTTATACTTAGGATAAAGCACATCCTAAGTATAACATATATATACACACGGAAAAGGGGTGAACGATAAGACGGGAGAAGAAAGAGTGAAACGAAAGGATATACAAGAGGTATTCAGCTCATGTATCAGACGCAGAGGATGGAATCAAAAGATTATCATTTGATACCAAAGATATAGAATCCACAACAGACAGGAATGTATCATGATTTAGATATGGCTTCAGCAAATGTCCATTCACAACAAATGGCTGCACGTCAGATGACAACCCAGATATGACAATACTTCCATTGTCACGCATATCTCTCACAATGAACGGTCCTGACCAATTGCTTCTCAATTTTCCTGGAAACAACTTCAACTTAGCATCAAATAACCAAACTTTCTGATCAGGAGAGAAAGTCTTCCTTCGAATGTGTTTATCATGCCAATGCTTGACATTGTCCTTATCCATGAGTGAGTTATCATATGCATAGTCTCGAAATTCCAGTAATTTAATCATATATAACTTCATGTTCCTTCCTGCCTTCTCATAATCAAGATTGCATACACGGAGTGCTCTTAAAGATTTCTGAATTAATTCCACTGGCAAGTTGCAGGGCTTTCCATACAATAATCTATAGGGAGACATACCTAAAGGAGACTTGCACGTTGTCTGATAAACCCATAGAATCGAGTAAAGTATATGGGACAAGTTCTTCCTATCTGGACGTACAAGTTTTTGCAATATTGTCTTTATCTCCTTATTTGAAATTTCTGCCAAGCCATTAGTCAGAGGGTGATAAAGAGACACAACTCTGTGATCAATGGCATACTCCTTCACAAGCTTCTTTACTTCTCTATTAATAAAAAGGCTTCCCCCATCTGAAATAAGTATTTTGTGAATCCTGAACCATGTAATAATGTGGTCCTTGAGAAAGGAAACACTGTACGACTATCTGCAGCCCGGGTGAGGATAGCCTCCACCCATCGACTAACATAATCCACGATGAGCAAGTTGTACTGAAATCCCTGACTGACAAGAAATGGGACCATGAAGTCTATCCCCCAAGCATAAAAAACATCAGAAATCTGTATGTATCTTAGGAGCATGGTATCTTTGGAACAAATGGTTCCTCCTATTTTCTGACAGTCGGTACAACCTCCAACATACTCTGTAGCATCCTTAGACAATGTCGGCCACCATAAGCTACTCTGTAAAACCTTTCCTTCGTGCGTTTCCCCGAATGATGCATACCAGATTCTAATTTGTGACAATGCTCAAGTACACCAGTGTGTTCTTCTTGAGGAATACACCTTCCCCAGATACAATCCGCACCCTTACGAAATAGGTACAGATCCTCCCACTAGTAATAATGAATCTCTGATATAAATCTGTCTACCTTGTACTTTGCCCAATCTTGTGGAACTTTCTTGAAGACAAGATAGTTCACAATATCAGTATACCATGGGAGTAAGTCCACAGACAAAATGGCCACATCTGGAAAGGTTTCGGAAACAGGGATTATGTTCTGCTCAGAGGTCTCCGCTATACGGGAAAGGTGATCTGCCACAACATTTTCACTCCACATTTATCTCGAATATCTAAATCAAATTCATGGATAAGAAGGATCCATTTGATAAGGTCTGGTTTGACATCCTTCTTTTCCTGCAAGTATGGTATGGCAATGTGATCCGTGTATATAATAACATGGGAACCGATGAGGTAAGATCTGAACTTCTCAAGCCCAAACACAACTGCTAACATCTCTTTCCTGATAACTGTATAATTTCATTGTGTTTCATCCAGAGTCTTGGTAGCATAGTGTATAGCAAATGGTATCCCATCCCTTCTTTGACCTAAAACAGCTCCAACTGCAAAATCTGAGGCATCCGTCATGATCTCAAAAAGGAAGAGACCAATCAAGTGGCTGTAAGACAGGGGCACGAGTAACCATCTCTTTCATCCGATTGAATGGAAGGAGGACTTTCTCATTGACAACAAAACTACCAGTCGTCTTACACAGAAGCTCAGTCAAAGGTCTGGTGATTTTGCTAAAGTCCTTTATTAATCACCTATAGAATCCTACGTGTCCCAAAAATGACCTCAACTGCTTTAAATTCTGCAGTGGCTCTAACTTGGAAATGACATCAATATTAGCCAGGTCAACCTCCATACCATGTTTGGAGATGACATGGTCCAATACAATCCCATTAGTCACCATAAAGTGACTCATCTCTCGTGAGAGCACTAGATTTACCTCACAACAACGTTGAAGAACTCGGTCTAAATGAGAAAGACATGTGTCAAAACCATCCCTGTAGATCAAGAAATTGTCCATGTAGACCTCATGGAAATTACCCACCATGTCGGCTAAAACAACCAATATACACCTTTGGAATGTAGAAGGAGCGTTATACAATCCAAAGATCTTCCATCTAAAGGCCTATGTGCCAAATAGACAAATGAAAGTAGTTTTCTCCTGATCCTCAGGAGTGACAACAACTTGGTTGTATCTTGAGTACCCATCCAAGAAGCAAAAGAACTCTTTCCCATCCAACCTTTCAATAATCTGATCAATAAAGGGCAGTGGAAAGTGATCTTTCTTGGTAGCTGAGTTTAGGCGTCGGTAATTTACACAGACATGCCATGAAGGTAGGTACCCAGGTCGGAATCTTCTCACCACGATCATTCTTTACAATAATAATCCTGAATTTCTTCGAGACCATATGTAAAGGGCTGACTCACTTGAAATCCGAAATGGGAAATATAAAGCAAGCATCACACCATTTTCTGATCTCCTTCATGACAACCTCCCTTAGATTTGGTTTTAGATGGCATTGACATTCACGGGAGGGTTTACAATCATCCTTTAGGTAGATATGATGCGAGCACAAAGCTGAATTGATCCAACGGAGATCTGAGATATTCCAACCTATGGCCTTGTGGTTTCTCTCATGAACTTCTAGCACGCGAGATTCATGTTCAGTGGTTAACTGCGAGTTGAGGATGATCGGAAACATTTGGGGGGTCTCACATGGAAGGCATATTTCAACGTTGATGGTAAAAGCTTGAGCTCAGGTGGGATCTGAATCGATTCTACAATAACCTTCGCCACTACACTGGTAGTCAGTATATGATCTGTACTTTGTGGACTGTCCACCTTGGTTACTAATGGCTCAGCAAGTAAAATCATTGATATATCTACAATGAATGATATCTCCTCAGAAAGGAGGGGCTCATTAGGGTGTTCAACATTCTTATCAATTAATGATGCAGATATCTTGGCAATAATCTCAGAAAGATGTCCATCATCTGTGCATAAATCAGAAAATTCAGTGTATGGCTCAGATATCTGTACTTCAGATTCTCACAATGAGGCATAATCTCAGAAAAGTGTATCAAAGGAATATCAAATGGTTCCTCTAAAAACTTAGATTGATCCTGAAACTGTCCTTCAGCAACTGTCTCAATCAGACCACCGACGAAACTTATGTCGACTATGCTTTCCATAGAGTCCTTTTGGGAAAAGAACTCCTGGGTATCTATAAAATCAGTGAAAAGATCTGTCTCTTTGAATTCATCAAGAAAATCACAGCCATCTGGCTCTGATATAACTTTCTCTATCTCATATTCTACAGGTAGCGGTGATGGTTTAGGATCAGAGATCGTCTCAATTTTCATCTTGTCACTGTGAGAGTGAAAGATGATCTCCAGTACCATAATCAATTGCTGCTTCGGTCGTTTGGAGGAACGGTCGACCTAGTATGATTGGGGTATGGAGTAACGGTGTAGGTGTGTCCATATCCATGACAACAAAATCAACAGGGAATTTCATTCCCTGCACCGTTACAATAATGTCCTCTAAATTTCCTCTTGGCCCTTTAATTAATCCTTTAGCAAACTAAAGAATCATCCTAGTAGTTTTAAGAGGTCATAACCAAAATTCAATTAGTAAAGAGGAAGGCATGAGATTGATAGAGGACCGCTATGGAGAAGAGTACGATCAAATTCTTGATCAAAGATATGGCAACGGATGTGAGGTGCTCCCTTGTTTTTCTTCTTAGGTGGGAGGTTACTGATGGCAAGAACTGTGGCCATGGTCAAGATGTGCTTCTCTGTTTTCTTTCATTTGTTCTTCCTTCGTTGACACTTTTGTGTACATGCCTCTTTCATTCCCTTTTTTTACAGTAGGTATGTATTCCATGGCCTTAAGGATTGACATCTTTAGAAAGATGTTCTGTAAGAGCTCAACTACTCTATGATAAAATAAGGCTATTTTTAATTTTTGGATTTTTTGGATTTGAGAGGAGAAGGAAATGGCACTGAATTAGAAGAAACATGCAGACGTTCATTTCCATTATTCAAAATAGAATCCTCATGTACAAAAGGACAACCAGAATAAGTTTGTACAATGTTGTCCAAATCAGGTGGAGGAAAAACAAAATCTAAAATAGAGCGGATGTTCCTACTAGCGAAGGGGAAGATTCTACAACTGGTATATTCTCCCTTGCTAATGGTGATCTACATCTGCCTAGTGAAGGCGGTGAAACTCCAATCTTCGATGCTACTACACTAGTCCTCTCGATTGTTGGTGAAGGAGCTGTTGTAAAAGCTGATGCTCTCTCAGTGGCTCGATCTCCCAACCCCAACTTTGTAGGTGGTTGCAAGCTCCTACCGCTACTGAGATGAATTGCGTCATATAAACATGTAAAATCAAGGGACATACCTGTCTTGGGTGGGGGGGCTGGGCTATTTGCTACCTGCTCCTTACGTCTAATATTGTTGGGGTTGGCTTCGACCAGTGCTGGAATAAGTGTGTTGGTGGTGGTAAGTTCACCAATCAATCCGCTGAGTCAGTTAATTCATGCTCTTCATGAGCAACGCAAGCTGGTCTAGTGTTGTATTAACTAAAGGGGCCTCAGGTTGCTCATTGACTGGATCTCTCTAAGACTGATTGTACGGAGGCTGTTGGTAATCATACGGATTTTGATAATGAGGAGATGGGGGGGAGGATACTGTCCAAAATATGCAGTCTGCTTCTGGTTAGGTTGAGAAAAGTACATAAACTGCTGCTATGGCTGGCCTTGTCTCCAATTTTGGAACTGTGGTGGAGGCTGAAAGCGAGGCTGGAACTGCTGGTGCTGGTAGTGTTGTTGTCTGCCTCTCTGAAGCTAGTGTATGGGTCTCTGACCCTGCTGTGAATCCAACTGGCCTTGCCCTGACGAACATGGCTGGTTTCGCTCACGGTCGAACCATATACCATTCACCTCCTGAATGTAAGGTGGAGGCGGATACTACTACTCAGGAATGTAGGCTACTTCTTGCTAGTACAGAACTATCTGATGTGCATGCTACTGAGCTTGATCAGGTGTCTGCATGTAGTATACATGCTAAACTATGGATGGTCCTCTGCTACTCTGCTCCCTAGTAGAGGTATGGGTTGTTGCACTTGTACTATGGACTGCACTGATCGTACTAACAAGATGCTCCAAGTGCTTTGTTATCTCGTCTAGCTTATCCAGGTTCTTCGTCATCTGCTCGATCACATGAAGCTTCTCAAGCTCCTTTGATCGTTTCTCAATAATGTCTACTTTGGATAGGTGATTTCCAATAATGGTCAGATCAGAACTGTCCACCCTATCCACTTCAAGTGATACCGTCACATTCACATCCTTGTGGGGTACTGTAGGGGTGGTGATGGGATGCTTCTGAAAAGCACGTGAAGAAGAAAAAGCTATCGAACTCTCCTCCATCTCCTAAAAAATTTGATACAGGACAACCTCGTCCTTGTTGAAGTGCCCCCCCATAAGCGACATCTACAGGCTTGTGATTCTCAATGCTTAAACCTCCAAAGAAATTTTGTACAAGGCTAGTCTTTGGAATATCATGATGGGACATTTCTCCATCAGATCTTTGAATCTTTCCCACGCCTCGTGAATAGGCTCTTGGGGCATCTGGGAGAAATTAGCAATCAAGAATAGCATTTGGTTGAGGCATTCAAGTGGATAATTCTTGTTCAGGAATGCGGACCTCAACTCTTCTCAAGTAGTGACAACCTTCCCCAAGTGAATTAACTAATACAAAGCTTTTCCCATCAGGCTGAATGGAAATTCGGTCATCTGCACTACCTCAAGTGGACATTTGGGTAGTGTACTGTTCCACAAGTGCGATCAACTGATGGGGGTGTATATAAGTTTCTCTATTAATATTTCCATGGAATATTGGTAGAAGAGGTAAAATAGTAGGCCTAAGCTCAAAATGCCCATTTACCACATAGCTTTGTATCCAAGAATTTGTCTGTCCTACCCCTGGATTATAAGCATCCTTTCATGTAGGCTAAGCCCCAGGATCTATGTGAGGTTCTTCTCCCCCATTCCCACCTCCAGGCTTTCTGTTACCCCCCTCTTTGATGTCTTCTCTTTCTTGTATCATCTCGAGAATTATATCTCTCAATGTAGCCTAGAGATTAGCTTGCTCTGTTAACTGGGCTGAATTGATTGAATGGGGGCTAACATGGTATTGTTGATCTCGCTCTGCTCCGACATGGTTCCCTTTCCCTTTGGTGGCATTAAGTATCTGACTTCTGACTCTAAAAATGTACATGCCGCTTGATTAGTGCTCAGAATTGATGGAGTCTCAGATATTAATTCGAGATTAAAGTTAATCTCAAATAGTGGATTCACGGATGTTGTGAAGGGTGAAGTGGAAAAAGAGCAATATTCGTGAAGTGAGTCTCCCTGAATAGCAGGTGAACATCTCGGAGCGTAGAACGAGTTCACGAAGTATGAACGAGAAATACTTCGATCCGACATCTTTGAAATAAATAGATAGGATGCGAGAGCACGAAGGTCAATGAAAGAGTGAAAGTGAATGAAGGCATAAATTGCATAGAAGGATCTTTATCACTAGCAAGCAAACACAATACAAACCCCCAGTTCACCAACTCAACTCAATGTGAAGACCGTGAAGGTTCGGTCAATTATCTTGTCAATTTTAGAATTTGGTGATAATACAATATATTAGAGCGGTTAAAGCGAGCTCTTAACAACCCAATGCTCTCAGGAGACAAGCCTAATCCCAAAATTAGATCTTTCCCAATCAGTATGAATTGTGGACCGTTTACCGACTACCCGATCAATTTAATCTGTTAAGGATGCCACGAGCCACTTTACCAGCTATCGGAGAGATCCTCACTGGAGAACGACTAACCCAAGATAGTCGTCTGAAAATAGTTCGGGTGTGCTTCTATCCTAGTGTGCGTATCGCTCTCTCGCTACATACAAACCAAACAATGAGGGTGTTACTCTCCCAAAATAATGATTTTTCCTTGTTTTATTTTTGGGTTAAGTTTTCTTTAGCAGTCCTGTATTTTAGGCAGTTGTCACTTGGTTAAAATATTTTCAAAGAATCGTCTATCGAGTGTCCAATTTCCTTTTTATTTCATGTGAGTGAAAACAAGGAAGGATATTGGAAATGGCAATGCACGATTAAAAACGATGATGCATGTAGGGGTTAGAGATGCGTACCTTCTCGCCAGCACTCTACATGCAAAATGATCCGTGCATAATTTAAATATAGAAAAATAAACTATCCTATATGATGCAAGTGAATCGTCCCAGATGATAACTTCTATTAACGGGCACAAACAAGTTCATTTAACTAAGTACAAAATACGCTCTACTCTATAGGTACATAAATTCTTGTTTAGGTTGTTTGGACCTAATTAATTACCTAGATCAAGCAAATTAATTAAAGCAATCAAGAGGTAACTCATGAAATCTGCATGAAACAAAGAAAATAAAGGTGATGAAAACAAATCAGGTGAGGTCCCCCAAGTGCACTGGCACTTGGTGAAACAACCCCACAACAAATGAATGTCCTTTTTACAAGTGTTCAACTACAAGAAATAAATAAGAAAACTAAGTTTCTCTCTCTCTTGTTTGGTCTCCTTCAAATCTTCTTCTCCTCCTCTCACGCTATCATGTGGCTTGGTGAAGAATTAATCCACCTCCGCTTCGCTTGGGTGCTTCGGCTTTCCTAGGATTACCTCCTTCGCTCCACGTGCCCTCGTAAGAGAAAGGGAAAAGAGAATATGTAAGAAACCAATTATATAAATATGAGCAAAAATAATGAAATGAATGTAGTGGATATGAACAATGGAATAAATGGGAAGAGATATAAACAACCAAGAATAGAAGGTTAAAAGAGAAACCTAACTACCCTTGCCGTTCCTCCCCATAAATGGCGCCATTTTGTTGACACATGATTCTCTAGGATTGATAAGTAATAATGGATATGGCCATTGCGATCCCCAAAAATCATGCGATAAACAAAAAAAATATTATTATTTTTTCTTCTCAAGCAGTAAAATTAACTAAAAGCGAATAATGAAGAAAGAAATTTTTTTGCTAATTACTTACCTGTATAGAAGACATGATCGAACTAAGGGAGGCTACAATTCCCAAGGGTTATTCAAATAATTGACGAAAATCAATTAAGAGAAAATGCAGGAATCTCAAAGGCAAACTATTCTCATTTTTGTGGAATTTTTTCTCTTTTTATTTTGTTTGTTTTTTTAATTCTATTTTTTAATTCTATGATTTTCAAATTTATAGTTATTTTAATTTTTGCAATTTTTTTAAATAAAGAACAATGTGAACAAGATAAGAAAGACACACACTGCACTTTTGTATTTTCAATTATATAAAAAATGCTCAGAAAAATCTAAAGAAAATAGTTTTGGGTTTTTAAGGATTTGAAATGGTTTTTGGGAATTTTTGTGGAAATTTTAGTTTTTTTCATATTTTTCTAAAAATCAAACAGTAGCAAAAATGAGAAACAATGCACATTCTAGAGTAATTTGCAACTTCAAAAATATTTTAATTGCCCAAAATTTTTGGTAATTATTTTTATGATGAAACATATGTAAATATCTACAGACAGGAACTGAAGTCACAATTTTTGAATTTTTGTAGAATGTTTTATGATTTTTATAAGATTTTTATTATTTTTTCAATTTTTTATGGTTTTGAAAAGAATTAATGTGTAATATTTGGAAATAATTAAAATACAATAAAATAAAACTATTCTAATTGTTTCCGGAATTTTAGAGCAACATTTCGATTTTTAGAAATTTTGAATTTCAGGAAAAGATAAAGTCACTATTTTTCATTTTTTTAATAATAAGAAATGATGACAAAATTCGATAAAAAAATTAGGCTAAAAAGAAAAATGCACCACGACCATAACATGATTTTTGAGAGATTTATTGAAAAAAGAAAATATTTATTTAAATAAGAAAAACAAGCAAAATAAAGGTCTGAAAGTCAGGGACTAAAGTGAAAATTTTCAAAGTTTTTGCATCAGAATATAACAAGAGAATAAATAGTGGGAAGCTTTCACAATATACCCAGTGAATGCGTGCCTAGCACATGCTTGAGGCTCTAGGGGTCTTCTTTGCAATCGTTGGAATCTCCAGGGGTCGATACATAATTTTTTTCCAATAAACGTTTTATTTTAAAATAAACCTTAGGGTTCTCTTGCTCGTTTCCTTTGTTCTCAACCAAGAGGGAGGGCCAAGGGCCACCGCCGCCCCTATCCTCTTCTCCAAGCAACATTAGCGGTGCTTCGGTAGGTGTCTTCGACGGTGTTGCGATCGGTGGCCGCAGTAGATCACGGTGGGCAACGTGGGGCAGTGGACGGTCGGGCGACTCTGTAGCGGTGGCGGATCTGGCATGGAGCACGCTGGTTCGAACGATGGAGGTGGGCGACTGCCGTGATGGTGTTCGCTTCTCCAAGCGGTGGCGGTAGCATCGATCTTGTGTGGGCTGGTTGTGCATTGATAGAGCATCAGGCGAAGCTCTTCCAAGCAGTGATGATCGACAGCTCGGGCTGCCTGATGGGGGCAACTCCTTCATGCAGGCAGCAGGAGGTTGCGCGAAGTCGTTCACAGGGGTAAAGTGTCATGATGGACGATGGAGTATGGAGGTGCGCTGGTGGAGCGGCCATGCTCAAGGCAGCCGAGCGATGGTGGCAGCGAGCTGAGCGGGCCTGGGTTGCCCGTAGTGCGGGCAGCTGGCCATTTTTTTTATTTTTTTCAAATGTAAACAATAATCGATTTTTTTTTGTAAATATGAAATAGATAAATTAAAAACATAAAGTAAAAAAAGTTTATTTATTTCTTTTATTTTTTAGATGATCTTGCAAAGCTAATGTTAGAGAGAGAGAATCGATATTTATTTTTAATTTTTCTTAAAATTTTTATTTATCAACAATGATGCGAGCATGATGAGTCGGTCCTAAATCAAAATGGAAGATACGAATGGAGATCCATTTAAAAATGAAGAATGGATCCAAGTCTCCGACCACCGTACGTTGCCGAAGTTGAGAGATCGTGGAAGGTAGAAAAGAACACGATAGGATCAAGAAAATAATATGAAAAATTGGGATCAATGATGAATCAAAATCAGGATGGAATCTAAGAACTAGAAAAAAATGACGACGAAATAAAGAGCGAAAAATTAAACTAAGTTTAATCTAGATGAAAAAGGAGAAGAAAATGATGGATCCCACCTTAGGAGCGGAAAAGACCTTGATCACCTCGACGAAGGCCAACTCGTTGTCACCGGACGACTCGGAGGCTAAGCACGCACCCTTCTGTGATATGAAGACTCTCGGAGATCGTTCTCCTCTCACTAAAGATTGATCCAGTTGAAAAGGTAGAGAAGGAGCTTTATTAATAGATAGAATGGGATTGACAATTGAATTTTTGAATTTTTGGATGAAGATAAGAGATAACAGAGAATGGCATTTAAAAAAGATAAAGTTGAAAGATAAATATTTACAAAAATTAACTAATTTGTTGTATTTTCATGACTTTATTTATTAAAAAATTAAATGTTAACTTTTTAATTTTTTTGTGATAGTTAGTTAAGAAAATTAACTATATACATATGCCATATACAAATATGACATTATCTACATGGGTAAATAAGCAAATTAGTTTTTTTAATTTTTTTCAATAATTAGTAAAAATATTTACAAATATTCACAAATACAATATGTACAAATTAATGGTAAAATTGGATAAACCACCCCCAAAAATCGACTTTTCAACTGTAACTCCAAAAATTATGAAATCACAACCATTTTAAAGATAATGAAATTAGAATACAATGGAATTGAGTTTTGTTCAATCTGAGTTCATGTGGAGTCAGAATTAATCTTTTAGTTATCTCTTAATGGCTTTTTCCGGATGTGGTTTCTTTTATTATATACGTGATTTCTTTGTGCAATTATTTTTATTATTTAGCCCACATTTTTATTTACAACTTCTGTTTTGAAAATTATTATTTTTAAGGTCAATTTATATACAAATAAAATAGTGTTAGTTTTATACATATTTACACAATAAGTGTGAAGTATTTACAAAACACACATTTTTTGGGATTTGATGATTAGGACCCTATCTCCCCCTACTTTATTCCTGCTCGATCTAGTATACTCTTGACCTTTTCTCGGGGTTCTGGTAGCATGTATCTATTACATATATACTATCTTCTTTCTTTATTTTTCCTTTATTTATTTATTTATTTATTTATTTTAGGTTAAAATAATATAGAAATATATAATATTTACATACAGATGCAAGTTAGTACGAACATGAAATTAGTATTATGTACAGGTTTTTTTATAAGGGATTTTAAGCTAAACTAAATAAATAGAGATGACAAATCGCCGATTCATCAGGCTGATCCTTGGGAAGAGCCAACGGGCTACTCCCACCCCTATTTTTGCCCATTTGTTTTATTTATTTGGAAAATAAAAATACGTTGTATTCATCACTATATCTCTCTAACATTCCATTAAAATTTCATCAGAATTAGAGACTCCTATACCCTTCATCTAGAATAGGTAATTTTAATTGTCTTAGAATTGTTGTAATCGTCCTATTCTGGAATGGAGGGCATAGGAGTCTCTGTTTCTGATGATAATTTAAAGGAATATTAGAGGGGATATATTGCATATTTTTATTTTCCAAAATAAAGGCCAGAAAATGGGTGTGGGAGCAGCCCATTGGCTTTCTCTCTAGAAAACAACCCTATTTTACTCATACATATCCTTGAATATCATATGTATGCTTTGAATCAGCAGGTTCACATTCAAAACAATATCTTTATCGATAAACTATTATGTCCTGATTGATCGACTTCTGATCAACCAACTTACAGTTCATGATCAACCAATGCCTACTCCTCCTTGTTACTATTCTGATCAGTCTCTTCTTAACAAAGTAATAAGTTTCAATAGATGGATCACATCTTGATTGACCAAAATAATCCTTGATAGATCAACATTCAAATTCAATTTCAACAGCTAAATAACAACTACTTTGATCAATATACTAAAGTATACTTGATTGATCAACCATTCATGATCAATCAACTAAAAAACTCATGGATCAACAATACATTACCTTCTTTGATTTTTGCACAATCTGTTTCCAACAACTACTTTTTCAATCTCTCTAATCCAATATCAATTGCATTTATGCTTTCAAGTTTCTCTATCTTTGTGATATTTCACATGCTCTCATAGATTTTATTATTGTTCAAATTGTCACATATATATATATATATATTTGTTGTTTGTAGTAAAAAGTATATTATATTACTACTTTAGGCAACACTTCTATAGGGATTCATGGTGTTTGATCCAAGTGATGCAGGTTCCCTGGTGTTTGACCAAAGAGGTCTGACGACATTTAGAGTCTGCCGATCCTCAATGGTACCTTGGTGTCTGATGCGTAAGTGAAGACACTGATGTGTGATCCAAGGTTGTAAAGCATATTAGTTTTCCGATCCAAGAGCATTGTAAAATGGCCGAGTTTTCTATTAAACTAACTCATATAGTAAAGTAGTTGATCAACACAAATAATCGGGATCTTGAGTCACGGACTCAGATCGTGGTTTTTCTCCTTATTGGGTTTCCATGTTAACATCTATGGTGCACTATGGATTGATATCTAATTTGATTTTTCTGCTTATCATTAAATTATGTAAGTTGTTGTAACTATCAGATTTTAGTGGATACTACTATTCACCACCCTATCTAGTAGATTTCTATCTTATAAGCATTCTCAATCTTGTTTAGTAAACGAGTTTCAAACTCAAGAATATTGATGTATGCTTTTGAAAGGCTTATGACTGACATTGTCTCCCATTGGTCATTTGAGTAATCTATTGATAAACCTCAATAGGAGACAACTAAACATGAGATAAGCTCTTCGAGTGTAATGAATTCAAGATATATCATCTTTTTATTCAAAATTTATCCTTCTTACTTAAACTATTAAGTAATATTCTTTATAAAATTCATTAATATTAACATCCGACCCTCTATAAACAACTATCCCTAATTTAGTGTACATAAATAACATTATTGTATTTCTTTATTTCTTGTATTAATATTAAAAACACCATAAAAATATTTTAACATTGTACACATGTGTTTTGTCTTTTTTTCAAAATAATGAAAATAAAAAAATAAATTAAAATAAGTATTTTTAATTACTTAAAAATACTTACAAAAATTGTATCTTGTATATATGGTCTATTTTCATTGTTAGTTCTACATGAAATTTGTATATCTGAAAAAGATCTAGAACATTCGGGTTGAACATTTTTTCATTTTAGGTTTGTATATGTTTTCTTTGTATTTATCTTTATTTTGTTTTTCTCATTGGACCAGGTGGTGTATCCACAGTCGCCCACGTGGTCTTGGCCTTTCATTAGCACTCATCTGTTTCCTCAACCGTCCGATCGTGCTTGATGGATCTCATCCCGTCCCTCCATAAGTGCATAGTTTCCCTACCGTCTGATGAGGTCACTTGATCTCACCAGGACCACACACCAGCACCCCACTCCTAACCGTTTAATCCCCAGATCTAATAGTTCAACGCCATCGTTAACCTCCGCTCTGCTCTCTCCCACAATGCACCCTTGCAAACGCCTCCTCTTCTTCCCATTTCCTCTACTACGTTGATCACTCTCTCTCATAACCAGCATGTCCTAGGGCTAGGCCCAACTACCCTCTTCCTCGTGCGAGACCTAGGACACCCTCTCCTAAAACTATTGGTCAACGAGAGGAGGTAAACTTCAATGATCCACTACTTAGGACAACACTTCTTAGAACAACCGCCCCATCATTCAAATTATCGAGTTGAGATATCGGGTGGGGATGTCTTGAACCTACCTCTTCCTTTTATGACACAAGTGAGATATCGAGAGAAGACATGACTATCATACAACATGGTCCATGGTTAGTCCTTGCCATACCATAGCTCCATCCCTGGACGACTATCGAACAAGGGTTTGAGCACGTCAGGTGTTCCATACAAGGAGAGAACACCGTCTTTAAGGCGAACAAACACGAACCCCAAGATTCGGACAACAATCAACCCTCACAATACAAATAAGGAAATCAAATGTAGTGAGTCAAAATTTATTGTAACTCCATAACAAATGTATAATGATATGCAGTAGAGTATAAAACAAAGGAAGCAAAGGGGAGTGGAGAAAAAATGAGCAACCTAATTAGGTGTTTTTGAGTATTTTTTATTTTTAAATTATTTTTGTTTTTTATTATTTTTAATTTTTATCATTTTTTTTAATTTTTTTATTTTTTAATTTCCGTTTCTTTTTAATTTATAAGAATTATATATACCTATATGTATTAGTATGGATAATATAAATCCTATATATGTTATGAAACATATATATATATATATATAATGGGAAAATATATTTAAGAACCATCCTTTTTATTTTTAAGGGTTTTAAAATATATTATATAATTCTAATGAATAATAATATAATAGGTTTATAAGTAATATATTGTATATATAGTCTATATAGGGCTTTATATTTATAAATATATCTAAAAAAGCTTAATATTTTAATTTTTTATCTTTTTATCTTTTCTTTATTTTGGATAATTTTTATGTATTTTTTTGTTAATTTTATATATTTTTAAAGTTTGAAATATAACAAAAGAAGGAATTAATAAATAGGCAAAAGTTTTTGGATTTTAAAAATATATAATAATATAAAAATTGCAAAACTAATTATATGATTTGATAGATAATATAAATAAAAATATATTGAAAAAAATTATTTATTTATTTATTTTATAATTTTTTTTCATTTTTTGAGAGTGAGGTGGTTTCTTCAAATTTTAAGTTTTATTTTACAAAATATTTTTTGTGATTTTTGGTCTGGAGTGGAAAACTAGAGTAATAAACATACTTTTTTGGATTTTTTAAAAGTGATTTTATAATTTTTTGTATTTTGGTTCCTAGATAGGGAGTAAATAACTCCAAAAAGATTTTTTAATAACTAGAAAATGCATGAAAATGCCAAATAAAAAATATGGAAAAGGTCATTTTAATAAGAAAAATATTCACACAAGTTTTCCTTTAATTTTGATTTGTTGGAGCTAACTAATAAAAATAGAAATACATAATAAACTAAAATAGCTTGAGATGATTAAATTTGCAATAAAAATAAAGTCCAAGTTTCTCCATTCAAATTACCCAAAAATATTACACTATTTTTGCAATAGTAAAATACTAAAATGAAATAAAAAACTTGTAAGGGCTCCTTGCAAAATGCCCACCTCAGGTGGACTACCACGTGAGATGATGATGCCTCAACCAAAATACGAATAAAAAGAAAGTGCATGGTCCGATATTCAAATATTACACATATTTACAATGCGATTGAAAGTTTTATGAACTAAATCTCGAATAAAAAGGGGGACTCTGATATGCAATTTACCCTTGATAAGGCGCTGATAAACGACTGATGGGTTTCACTTCGCCATGTGTCGCTCTGTTGATGGTCGATGTTGGTTCATAGATGAGCGCTCGAGATTAGATATCCAGCGAGATCTAATGGTGCAATTGTGGATGGATCTAGTGGTTGGAGGAAGACCTCGATCTTTTGTTGAATTCAATAGCTACTACTTCCCAACAAGAACAAGTAAGAGCAACTACTGGTTATTGCTTCATCCAGCGATTATTCTCTACGCTGACCACATAGAGGGCTCCGATGGGTTGCAAAATGGAGCTGAGGTCTTTTTGCATCTGTAGGGGCTAACCAAAAAGTCCAGGTCCCTACGATAGGGACCCAGAGCTAAATATACTCCACACGACTTAGATCTCAGAGCTCCAAATCTTCTCTCTTGGACTTTTTTTGGTCTTTACGTTTACAAAAGGGTGCAGGGCTCGAGGTGATACTCCTCGACCTAAAATGGAGCTAGCTTACTCAGTGAAATGGAAGAATGACGAGCCTCAACTTACCCTAGTGATGAACCTCCATTTCATCACCTTTATTCTATCAATTTGGCCTTAAAAACCCTAGGAAATGCATGTAAATAACATCAATTTGTACAAAAAAAACATCATTTATTGTACTTATTATGTAAATAATGCTATTTCGATGCCAAAATTATATTATAAAGAAAATAAAAGAAAAATAATAAAATATCAAAGATATTTTACGACCCTAAACCACAAGACCTAGGCATCTTGATGATTAGGTCAACAAGGAATAATCCTAAACCCCGAGACCCAAATTATTACGATATTTGCATTATAGATGTATGCTGAAGGTTGATACTTCGTTGTCCTAGCCTTTGCGCCTAGCTAGGGGCGTAAACTCCGGCGCTTGTTGAGAGGAACCACAACAATGTCTTGTGTATATGTGTTTCATCTTAATTTTCTCCTTATTCTTCTGTTCATCATTCACCTATTGTCTGCATCCGTATGCGCTTTATCCTATGTATTGGGGGTGGGGGGTAAATGATTTGTGTTGTTCATATCGTCTATTTGTATAGTCTGTCAATTGTTTTCATTGGTTTTCCCTTGTACATACTTATGATTAGTTGATCGTAAGTATAGGGGGATCACCGACTTCTATTCTTTTCATCTTTTCTTTGAGTCGTTGTAGCATAGGAGCCTTTTCTCTTTTTATACAAAGCATGAGTTATGTCTTCCTCTGTCGCTCTCTGATCACTATGAGGACATAGGTTCAAGCTAAGTATAGGGGGTGTCGTATATATTGTATATATACTTTATACATAACTCATATTTTAAATTATGGTTATTTTTGGGACATATATATAAATGCGTAAAATCCACGAAAAATAAAAAAAATAAATAAAAATTTAAAAATATATTAAAAAATAAAATTTTAAAAATTTAAAATAAAATAAAAAATTTTAAACACAAATAAAACAAAAAACAAATAATACTAAAAAGTAAAAAAAACAAAAATCCTCTTATATATAAAAAAAACAAATTCCTTGTATATACTTGTATATATTACTAACTCTTTTTTCTTAAAAAATCCCTAAAAACTACAAAAACGATAGTCTATAAAAATTTTCATAATTAAAATTACAAAAAATATTCTTTTCACATGTGCATCACTTTTTCTTTTTCTTGTGAAAAATACGTAAAAAGTTCAAAATTGGAAAATTATTTCAAAAGAAATATGCTTTCGTTTCTCACTGTTGTACATATATTTCTTGCATTTGAATGTGCATTTTTCTTGATAATATTTACATTTAAACTAAGTCCTGAATAAAATTGAATAATGGAGCTTAGTTGGACCTTAATCCACTTAATTTCAGAGGAACTTTATAAGAACTGGAGTTAAGACTTTTCAGGTCCTATTGACTTAATTCTTTGAGAATAAGAATATGTTCACTTATCATCTTGGTTAGTCTAAGTAGAATATTTAAGAACACACGCATGATTCTTCCAGACCATGGCTTGTCTTGGACAAGCACTCTACACATAACTCTTCATGGAGGAGGTAGTGAGGAGGCAGAATCTTTTTGGCTTTGAGTAGCATATGAGAGTAGTACATATAGGAGGAACTTCTCATCCTCCCCAAGGGAGGGAAGTGCGTCTCAGTCTGGTCTAATGGCATTGAGGTCTAAAGACATGATGCTGTGGAGTTGCAATAATGCTTCAAAAGATGGATAGTCTACTAGCTCAAGAGGAAAAACTCCTTATGTACATGCTGCACCTTGTATGTATTTTCAAAAAAAAAAAGAAAAGA